>JANRMT010027041.1:73837657-73871433 GCA_026402145.1 Polypterus bichir lapradei
TATCTATCTATCTATCTATCTATCTATCTATCTATCTATCTATCTATCTATCTATCTATCTATCTATCTACTAGGACAACATAGTTGTTAGCTAGCCACAAAAAGCTCGACAGACTGATTGTGTGGCTGTCAGTTTTAAAAGTTTTTTTTTTTCTTTGTACGGTCAAGAGCTGAATGCACCCTTTCACATGTCTTAGAAAGTAGATGGATGAGTTTAATGCATGAAAGGAATTATTTTGCAAGTATTCTTAAATTTACAACAGTTCCCCCATATGTAAGATTTGTATTTCAATTTTTGTTTTATTATGAACAAACAAATTTCACCATGCAAGAATCTGCCAGACATTCAGCGAAATAAAACATGCAGATTAGATATAACACATTCAAAATCAATATGTGTCCAGTCTGACCCTGCATTTTGAACTGCACAGTCATGGTGAGTAGGAGACTTTCTCAGGAGCATCAAGCACAAAGCTGGAGCCAACCCAGGAAGGAACAGCAGTTTATTTCATGGCAAACATATGGACACACACACTGACTCACTGTAGGCCGGTTTAGAATAAACAGCCCAACATACAATTCTGTGGGATGTTGTACAAAACCAGAGTACTGAGTAAAAACCTACACCACAAGAAAAGAAAGTATTACCTCCACAAAAACAGGGAGCAGTCCAAGAAGGATCCCTGGAACTGTGAGGCAGCAGCTCAGGCCAACTCCAGTGACTCAGATAATTTTGCATCACCCTGTTAGAAACAGGTATGACATGGTGACACAGTGATTGAAGCCAATGTGCTGGGACAGACCTGGCACCTGGTCACTGCCTGTATGGAATCTGAAGCTTCGTCCTGTGTTTGTGTTGGGGTTTCTTCCATGTAGATACAAAATCTTTGACTTATGAGCATGGAATAGCATGAAAAGTTATGTTTTTTTACTTGCTTTATTATTTTTAATTCACTTTCTGGAGTTTATTTTTTATCACCAAGTTGTAATGTTTCATTAACCTAATATACCTTTTTAATATTTTCTTCATTAAGCATTATCAATTTTAGAGAATGTTCCTACACTTTCTGAGCTGTGCTGGACAGTTCAACATGTGTTTTCTGTTTTGCAAAGTTAAGAAAGCCAGTGTTCTCTCCCACCATAAATATTACTATTTCTTCCTTGGAAGATTGAATTATTGCATTGAATTTTTAATGCATTTCACAGACGCATTTGTAGCCTCACTTATACTGTATATATGTAAGCACTCCAGCCACTGGGAAGAGAAATGATACCATAGCCCAGAAATCCTTAAAAGGTAAAACACAGTTTATTGTGTCCAGCAAACCAATACAGTAATATCCTATGAGACTTCATAAGTAACATTCAGTTATCTAGTAGTTTTAGGTTTTAAAATGTCTACTTAGCAAGTTGGTCTTTCTTTTCCAGCTGTCTGCGGGCTTCATCCCACTGGATGCAAATATTACATCCTCCAAATAGCAGAGTTCCTCCTGTATCCGCAGCAGGATATAAACTGAAGTTTTCCCTCCTGGCAATTAATTTTAAAGGTCTGTCAGGGGTCACAGACCAGCTTTGGGGCATCCAGAGTTCTTCGAAGAGAAAGCCAATGCAGACCTTTTAAGCCAGGTAGCAGCACTGCTTATGACTTCCTAACAGTGAAAACAGACAGAGGAGGTTTTGTTTAATTGTTTTAGTAAACTAGCATATTATACAGGACATGGTGTCATGATGGCTTTGTGGTTAGCACTGGTGGATTCTTGTGTTCACATAGGTTTTCTTCTGTTACTCTGTTTTCATGATATTTATTTATTTGAATGTTACTTTAATTGGCCCAGGATGATGGAGTCTGACCTGCAATGGAGAAAGTAGGTCCAAAGGTGGAGGAATAAATATGCTTTATATCGAGCAGCTTATTTTAGGTGAAAATGCTTTCTCTTAAATTTTTTTCTTTCATTTTAATAATTAGATTTTCTTTATGCATTTTCAACAATATTAAATATAATCATGATGTTCTGAAGATAAATGCCATATTTATAACCAAGATACTCCTAGCTCAACCCATGAAGCAAAAATTGTGTTGAAAGACGGTCGTGGGATGTAAGATAGAAGTGGAATAGAAGACCTCATCTACCAGTTAGTGTACTTGGCCATTTTGATATAAATGCCATCCTCCTAGAGTTTGCCCGTATTTTATGAGCTAGTATAACAACTAATTGAGCTAAATAAAAAAATATTAATATAAATAAAATCAATATGATAAGTGCAAAGTGTAGCATTTAGCATTGAGATGCAAGTATCCACTTAAATGGTAGAATCATTGTTGCAATCGTTTGATACAAAAATATACAAGATAATTGCATACAAAAATTTTTCTTTTCATTGATTGAAACTATATGAAAATTAAGATAAGCAGCAAATGACTTCCTTCTGAAACATCACTCTCTCAGTAGGCAACAGAGCGATCATGGTGACAAAGATGTCCTTATCTGAACTTAATGACATTAACCTGAAACACATACAACATTAATAACTCACGACATTTGAGTAGGTAGCAGAGACACAGTCGTTCTAATAATGTAGCCTGCCTTCATCATTCTGACTGGAAGACTTTCAGGAAGCACAAGGAAGTGTTTTAAAATCAGGCAGCTCATTCATAAATTAAGTTATGGGAATGAGCTTAGAAAAATCTCCACAGTCAATCTGCTGCCTTCCTGGTCACATCAATTCTTTTAAAAGTTCTGAAATAATAACTAGGAAAACTAAGTAGATTCAGCAGCTATTATTTATGCAAGATCAAAATTTATCTTCTAATACAAAATAAATATGACATTATTTGACTTCTCTTTTGAGGTGACCAGCCATGCTTCCTTAATGATTTCAAACGTCACTTAAAATGGTAAAGCAAACATCCATTTAAAAAAGTATTAGTTCTTTAGCTCTTAAAATGCAACAGAAAAAAATACTGATTTTAAATTAATTAAAAATATGAGCGGTATATTCTGCGATGGTAGCTGATGTTGTTGTTATAAGCTAGAGTCTTGAAATGGAATGCTGTCAACAAGTTATGAAAATACTAACATCATTCCTCTCTGATAGACAAGGTTGTAGTGATCCTTCTTTTTAAAACGCAATTCATTCTTCCAATGAAAAATGTTTTTAAAAATAATAAATGACTTCAATGGGAGTCTAATTTTTAATCAAGTCATATTTTCAAATCACTGGATGAAAAATAACGAAACAACACCATTTTTTCATTTTAGGATTGTCCACCATATCCTTACTACATTTTCACTTTCAGATGTGTTAGTTGGCTCTTTAAAAAATAAATGCTCCATTATATGTAAAAAAAACATTTCACACATATTTTCGAAGTTTTTCCTTGCTCAGACAGTCATATGTAACGTGGTATGAATTACCAACCGGGATGGTACACAGTATGTCTTTGGGCAACTTTACAACTCAACCTGGCAATATTTCAACAAACCTGTGATGATATCATTGTTTTGAATGTCCAAAGACAGCATAGTGGCACCACAAGTGTGAATGCTACCCCTCTGTTCTTTAGCTTCAGGTCTGGGCTCGGGTACCATTTATGTAGAGTTTTTAAGACTTAGCTGAAAATGAATATTTTTGTCAAAACATATTTGGAAAAATCAATCATCAGAATTGGATTAACAGAGTTAGAAGACTTGAGCATAAATACACAAATGAACTTTATTGTTTGCATACATATTATTAAGTATTAGTAAGTATTCTGAAACACTCGTCCTTTAAAATGAATGTTTTAAAGGGTAAGAAATGTTTTAGCACTTCACAGGCAGCAAAGGAGCTCCATCTGGTTGACCATTTAAAACAAATGGTATGACTGCAACAGTTTTTATGTGTCTTTGCTTATAATGTGAAAAGTACCTGATGTGGTGACCATGTTTGTCTCAAGCAACTTGGTCCCAAGTAGACCAGTTTTGTTGAAATTTTGAACACTTATTTTTCAAAGATATTTGTCTGGAATTTTACTTTTCATTGAGATATCTTGAATAAAACACACTGTAGAAAGGTTTGAAATCTCAAAATCTCCCATTGAAAAGCTTTGGTGAATTTTTATATTTGTATATCTTAAAACAGAGAATCATTCTTTGTGACAATTATGGATTAGTTTACTGTTTTAGATATTTGATGTTTTTATATTTTCTGTTTTTCCTTGTAAAACAGCCACTTCTAGCTGTAAAACAATGAAACACCTTCAAAGTTGTGTGTGTTGCAGTGGCTTTTGCTTGTTATGCTGCCTATAGAAACAGCCTTTACCTCTGTGCTGCATCATGCACAAACGTCAATCACAGAAACTCACTTCTCTGCTCCTTGAAATCGTTTTGGGCAATATACATGATGTTTGTGTGTATAAAGGTAAAAAAAAATCAAGCAACCTAGCTTATGCAGAAATTAATGAAAGACAACAAATTCCCTTACCATGGCCTGGTGACACCTTATGAATACAGTGAATAAACATGAACTCAGAACTTCCGTTACACTAAAAACAACTTCCTTGCTTCATTGTTTTCAGATCATAATGATTTAATATTTTTATGACACTACAATTAATTAACTTTTAGGGACAGAATTTCTAGGCGCAGCCAGGGCTTTGAGGGGGTCCGGTTTGGTGGAATCAGGATTGGGTCACTGCTTTTTGCAGATGATGTTGTTCTGTTTGCTTCATCAGGCCATGATCTGCAGCTCTCTCTGAATCGGTTCGCAGCTGAGTGTGAAGCGGCTGGGATGAGAATCAGCACCTCCAAATCTGAGACCATGGTCCTCAGCCAGAAAAGGGTGGAGTGCCCTCTCAGGGTTGGGAGCGAGATCCTGCCCCAAGTGGAGGAGTTCAAGTATCTCGGGATCTTGTTCACGAGTGAGGGAAGAATGGAGCGTGAGATTGACAGGTGGATCGGTGCGGCGTCTGCAGTGATGTGGGCTCTGCATCGGTCTGTCGTGGTGAAAAAAGAGCTGAGCCGTAAGGCAAAGCTTTCAATTTACCAGTTGATCTACGTTCCTACCCTCAACTATGTTTCATGAGCTATGGGTAGTGACCGAAAGAACGAGATCGCGAATACAAACAATGAGTTTCCTCCACAGGGTGCCTGGGCTTTTCCTTAAAGATAGGGTGAGAAGCTCAGTCATCCGGGAGGAGCTCAGAGTAGAGCCGCTGCTCCTCTGCATTGAGAGGAGTCAGATGATGTGGCTCGGGCATCTGATCAGAATGCCTCCTGGACTCCTCCCTGGTGAGGTGTTCTGGACACGTCTAACTGGAGGGAGGCCCCGGGGAAGACCCAGGATACGCTGGAGGGACTATGTCTCTCGGCTGGCCTGGAAACGCCTCAGGATTCCCCTAGAAGAGCTAGAAGAAGTGGCCGGGGAGAGGGAAGTCTGGGCATCTCTGCTCAAGCTGCGACCCGATCTCGGATAAGCAGAAAAGGATGAATGGATGGATACAATTAATTGGCAAAGTGTCTCATGGTTGAATGCAGCCAGTAATTTTAACTTTAAATATCTATCGGATATATCTTTGAAAAATTTGTTTAACAAATTTGACTTACAGTTAGCCCTAGAACCTCCTTCAATAGCATTATTCATGGATCTACTGGAGCGATTTGCAAACTGTAATGGATCTGGGTACGGACTTTTGCCGCACTAAGAGAAACCTACACCTCGTCACTATTCAGAGAATGGATGTTGTGGTGGTACACTGCTACAAGTACTTGGTGGTCCACATCACTGACAGCTTGGACTGGTCTAGGAACACAGAGAAACTATATAAGAAAGGGCACAGCAGATTCTTTTTTTGTGTTCCTTTGATTTGGGTAGCGAAACCTGCAATGACCAGTGTGATTTTCAATGTTGTGATGTGCTGGGCTGGTAACATCACTTCAACTCAGGCCCAATGAATCAACAAGCTTATCAAAAAGGCAGGCTTAGTTATGACACTCTGTGAACCCCGTAGAGGTCATAGCAAAGGAGAGAATTAAAACAAAACCGAGTGCCATTATGAACATTATGAACAATGCTGCACATCCTCTCTCTGAGACACAACACAAAGAACTGTCAGTCAACGAATTATTCAGTAAAAGTAAGAAAGGAAACTCTACTGGGAACCCTTGATACCTACACACACCTTTATAATGTAATACAGGAATTGCTGTCTTAAATTGAACAAGTCAGTCAAGTGATTTTTAAGTGTGTTCGCTTATAATATACAAAGTACATATTGCAATAGTCTGTCTATCTGCATGAAACAACTTGCCCCTGTGGACCTTTTGATGAAATGTGGCACACTTATTCTTCAAAGAAATTTGTCAGGACTGTTTAGTTTTCGTTGAGATATCCTGAACAGATCACGCTATACACAGTTTTAGAATTTCAAAATCACATTTTGAAAAGCACTGGTGTATTTGCGAGCTTTTCTATCTTAAAACACAGAAATGGTCCGTGCAACTTGAAATTAGTATACAGATTCAATTTTACCTCGACAGCAATTACATCAATGTATATATTTTATATATTTTCCCCCTTTCTTCCTCCGATAGTCGCATAGGAAGTCTGATAGTCCAATTGGAAGTCGCTGTCACTGGCTGTTTGCGCACGTGCGGGATGGCAATCTTCCATTGGCAAGTTGAGATAGGCGTGCATGGGGAAACCTAAAAGAAGCAGTGCATCAGCATCTCACTCCACTGGATGCTTTAAGTTGTAACAGTTAAGTTAAATGATTTTCCTTAAAGTGAAAGCAGAGAAAACAAAAGGTTATCTAGATATGAATGTAGTGCCTTGTGGCATATAAGCCGCTGTGCACAGAGCAAATAAACATTTACTTAGTAATTACCTTACACTAAACCAACCTCACAACTCTATTATGTGCAGTTTATAATGTTTCACTATTTTACTGCCAGCATAATTTACTGGGGTGACCGGACATCCAAATTTCAGGCTATATGACCCAATAAACAAAATATTGTGGTTTTAACAGACTGCCCATCTAATAAAACACTGGTGTGCTGACACAAGCATCCTCACAAGATATTTAGAATATATTCATGAAACTCCAAGAAACTCAAATCTCCATAACCTCTACCTCCATATAATATATGAATAATAATGTGGTCAAAATTTTTACAGGAATAACATCATTAATAATTTGAACAGCACCACCAGGATAACTAAGAAGCAGAAACAGACCACACTGCCATGTAATTGTTCACACTTCAAGCACTGTGTGGGCTCCTGTGCACTCATTTGTGAAAGTGCTTTATTCTGTGCCATGATCCCTCTCTGATGACCCCTGAACTCAGTCCGTTAAAGGCTACAGTGCCTGCACTGTCCTGGAACGCACCTGAATGTTATGCTATGTGTACATTGTCTAACCTATTTTTTACAGAGGCATATTAGGGCCACAGAGAAGAACAAAAATATGGACACAATGAAGAAAAAAAATGTATATTGCGACTTTAATCTTGAAATGTCGAATTTAATCTTGTAGTTCTTGTAAATTTTAAATTTAATCTCAGTATGTCAACTTTAATCTCCTAGTTTATGTCATGATTAAAGACAAAATTTCTACTTTAATCTCGCAGTTTATTTTGCCATTAATGTAGAATGTTGTAAAATTAATTTTAAAATGGATTTTTGCTTTAGTAGAGTTGCTCAAACTCCATCACAATTAAAGTAGCATGTTAAATGCTTCTTATCCTAAGAGTTTTCCCTGACCAGTCATTAATCGCTACATGCTTCTTAAATGGGCTTCCTCTTCCACTGAGAGGAACTGCAGGCAGCAATTGCCACACAGAGTACATTAACTTCATGATATTACAGCTCTCTGAACATTTAGATTACTAAGATTTATACTTGATATCATTTTCATGATGAAATGCATTAAAGCATGTATATTACATTTTACAGATAAATTGTTTACTTTATTTAAATAATGTATACTTTTAATAATTAAACAAGTGGGGGGCACAATGGTACAGTGGTAGCTGTACTGCCTCATAGTAATGGGGTCACGTCCCAGGTGTGTCTGGAGTTTGTATGTTTTCCTGATGGGTTTCCTAGGCATGCTTCAGCTTCCTTCCAAAGGCATGCATGACGGGAGTATATGTATGTGCTCATATTCACCCTTCGATGAGCTGATGCACTCTCCAGATACTGTTCCTGCCTTGCGCTCGATGCTTGTTGGGAATGGCACAACCCTGAATGAATGGATGGATGGGATATATAAGAAGTTCTGTTTTGGGCTCATCTGATCATAAAACCTCCTGCCACATCTTAAGGTCTTTCTCATGCTTTGTAGCAAATGCCATACCCGATTTTATGTGGATTTTCTTACAGAATGGCTTCTTTCTGGCTACCTTCCCTTAGAGACCTGTTTTATGGAGGCCTTTTGAAATTGTGGACCCATACACCTTTACTCCAGGTTCAGCAAAAGAACATTGCAGACTTCTGAGAATGACGGTTATATTTTTAGTGGCCTCTCTCAGCAGTCAATATTTTGCTCTGATGTTTAGTTTTGGGGTGGCACGGTGGTGCAGTGGGTAGCACTGCTGTCTTGCAGTTAGGAGACCTGGGTTTGCTTCCCGGGTCCTCCCTGCATGGAGTTTGCATGTTCTCCCCGTGTCTGCGTGGGTTTCCTCCGGGTGCTACGGTTTCCTGCCACAGTTCAAAGACATGCAGGTTAGGTGTATTGGCGATCCAAAATTGTCCCTAGTGTGTGTGGGTGTGTGTGTGTGCGCGCCCTGCAGTGGGCTGGCGCCCTGCCTGGGGTTTGTTTCCTGTCTGCCTGGGATGGGCTCCAGCAGACCCCCGTGACCCTGTAGTTAGGATATAGCGTTTTGGATAATGGATGGATGGATGTTTAGTTTTGAGGCATGGCCTGTTCTAGTAAGAGTGTGGGTGCTGTGATGAACTTTCCACTTTCTGATGATGGATCCAACAGTGTTTAAGAGGACTTTGAAACTCTTCAATATTTTTTGTAGCCATTTCTTGTTTTGTGTATTTCAAAGACTCCAAAATGCTCCTTTGTCTTCGTTTTTGCAGTGATTGTCCAACCAAGACTATGGCAGTTACAAAGGGTGCTTTGTATATGCAGAGAGATATAAAGGACTCACAAGTATTACGTAATCATGTTTAATTATGGTCAAATGACTGTCACCTTTGTGTTGTTTGTGATTAATTTGTCATTTGTGTAAACCTGGAACTTCCAAAGCACAGAGGTTTAAATCTTTATGCAAACACTAACTTTTGAGTTTTTCTTCTTCAGTTAAATATCAACAGAAAATGGTTTATTTTGACCTTGGAAATGTGTTGTTAAGGCATAAGAATTCACATTAAAATACTGAATGGATAAATATGTGTACAAATCTTTTGTCATACAGAAAATTGTGATGAATAGCCAGGGGATTGAGTACTTTTGTATGCCAGTGTAACATAAACGGTGATTTTGAATGCAAATCAGTCAAACCATCAGGCATAATTAATGTGTATAGGTGGCAGAAAGAATAAAGAGAAAAGGCTGATTTTTTTTTTTTGCTTGTTTGTTTTAAATTGCCACATCTTACATGTATGGTCTCTTGGTAAATTCCTTCTTCCTTTCGTTATTCATTTATCTATACTAATAAAAGGCAAAGCCCTCACTGACTAACTCACTCACTCACTCACTCACTCACTCACTCACTCACTCATCACTAATTCTCCAACTTCCCATGTAGGTAGAAGGCTGAAATTTGGCAGGCTTATTCCTTACAGCTCACTTACAAAAGCTGGGCAGGTTTCATTTTGAAATTCTACGCGTAATGGTCATAACTGGAAGCTGTTTTTCTCCATATACTGTAATGGACGTTAGCTCGACGGCCGTGGGGGGGCGGAGCTGCGTGTGACATCATCACGCCTCCCACGTAATCACGTGAACTGACTGTGACTGCAGTACGTAGAAAAGAAAGAAGAGCTCCCAAAGAGCGCTGAAGAAAAACGCATACAAGCTTATTCATAAGTGCAGCTACTGCGGAAACAAAGCACGGTGTAAACCGTAAGTTTAAATTAAGTTTATGGACGCGCTCCCGCTGCTGTTTGTCATGCCTTCGTCGAATACTTTATTCGCGAGATACAAGTTTAATGAGAAGACACGAGGTATAAACGAGACTTTGGATCACTTTGTAACGGAGTTAAAATTGCTGTAGCGAGAAACTTTTAAGTGCCGGGTCTTAGCTAACATTAAATAAAGCCGTGGACATCGCAACATCACACAAGAGAGCAGCTCATGTGAACTGACTGAACGCAGTACGAGTGATCACTTCCATGCATCAAACCTGTTCAAAAAACGCATTACACAATTGACAAGGTGATGGCTTTATATGTCGTTCGTTTATAAAACAGCGGAGAAGCTGTGTAAAGGCTGTTTCACAAAAAACCAGCGGAGCGTCTTATATGAGCAGGCAGTCAGCTAAAAAAGGGAATCAATAAATATCTATAATCGTAATAAACAAACAAAAAATAACGTACAAGCCGCGGATTAAATAAAGGAAATGGGTACCTGAACAGTAAAGTAAGTCTCGAATAGCTGCACAATAACTATAAGAATCGTAATAGATGAACAATAAAACAGTACAGAACCGCGAAGCAAAGAGAAACGATTGCCTTATATGGTGTTCGTTTATACAGCAGCGGAGAAGCTGTGTGAAGGCAGCTACACAAAAAAACAGCAGAGCGCCACACTCTGAATGTATTCCTGGCATCACCGTTATACCCTCTGATCTCCCATTTCAATTGAAATGCCTCAAATTTCCAGTAAGGCTCTGCTTCGCGATGACAATTAATAAGTCTCAGGGACAGACCCTACAAAAGGTTGCCATTGATTTGAGGCAACATTGCTTTCCTCCTGGACAAAACTATACGTTGCATTCTGAAAAGTAATCTCAGTGCACAGCTTGGTCATATTACAACCGGACTGCTGAACTGACAACGTGGTATACAAAGAGATCCTTAACAGACAGTTATTGGTATATTTTCCCTTAGCTTAAAAAGGTTTTCTTTTCTTCTTAATAAAAATTTAAAAGCAGTTCTTCGTCGTATGTATGTATGTATATATGTATATGTGTGTGTGTATGTATGTATGTATTTGTATGTGTGTATATATGTTCATATGTGTATATGTATGTATATGTAGATGTATATATATATAGATATGTGTATGTGTAGATATGTGTATATGTAGATATGTTTATATGTATATATGTATATATGTATATATGTATATGTATATATGTTTTTGTGTGTGTGTGTGTGTGTGTGTGTGTATATATATATATATGACAGCAACACTCATAACAGTGACAAAACAATTACATTGACAATCATGTTACATTATTTTTAAAATGTTTCCTTTTCTTTTTCATAACTTCTTTAACACACTACTTCTCCGCTGCGAAGCGCGGGTATTTTGCTAGTCAAGACTATCTGCCTCTAGCTTTTCTTAGTCTAACCTGTACCCTTTTCTTCTGCACTTTGACATTTGTCTTTCTGTTGCTTTAAAGCAGAAGGTGGACAGTGGACATCAATATTACAATCCAGGATTCAGTTTTGGGGGCAAGGGTTACATTTAAAAGCAACACTGACTCTTGGTTCATTTTTCCTTTATTAAACCCTGATCTTAAGGAATAAGGGGGATGAGATCCAAGGAGTCACAATGGATTAACTAGTGAATGGCTGCATCAATGGGCATCTGCAACAGGAATAAATGGGTAAACATTCCCACACTGAATAAAAATAGGAAACAAGTTTAAAGACAAACCTTTTTGGTTGCCTTTCCTAACAGAACTCTGTGATTCCTTGTCTGAATGTTCATGTAGCACCTAAAATACACCCCATGCCATCTTCCCTTAACACTGTTTATCTAATTTTGAGATGCCAAAAGGTATCGTGGCATATTTCATATTAGGTAACTAACCCTCTTGGTCTGAGATGATGTATCAGTAAGTCCATTCTAGAACCTTTGACTGTGTTGGGTCTAGAAGCACATCTGTAATGTGAACTGTGATAGTGTTTTTGTCGGTATTTACCTGTTCTTTAATTCTGAATGAGTATTGTGACAGATAGGGGGCGCTATCGCACCCTTGAACCCTTCAATCAAACGTCAGACACCAAGTAAAAGTCCAAATATTGACTTTATTAATTAACAACCGTGCACCAAGCACCCTCCTATCCAGTGTACTCATTGAATAAATCACAATAAACACAATAAACAATCCTCCACACTCTCAGACGTGTTGCCACCCTTCCACCCAGCTCAGCTCAACACTCTGGTATCTCTCTCAGTCTTTTATAGTCCTTGTCCCTGAAGTGTTTCGCCCTCTCTGTCCACGTGACTAGGAACACTTCAGGTCAGATAAAAATCCTTTTTCTTTACCCCGGAAGCACGTCATTCCCCTTGTTCATGTGACTCGGACGTACTTCCGGGGCATAGGGAAAATAATCACTACTCTTTCCTGCAGCGCCTTCTAGCGGCCCCCATGGTATCCAGCAGGGCTGTAAAGGAAAACTCCAACGTCCATAATTCCCTGCTGGTATTCGGGGCACCTCCATGCTGCAGGGAGGGCTCCACCTGGCGGCGTGGGGGTATTGGCCGGGATGAACGGCCGGCCATCTATCACAGTATGTTCTAATACTTTAAAAGCAATCAGGATAGCAAGTTGAGAAGCTGTTTATTTTTACTCTTTTCGCCTTTTCAAAAATATCCCTTTAATAGCCTTTACAATAACTCAATGTGAACTTAACACATTTTCTACTTTTTATGCTACTTCTCTTATCCAAGTAATCTGAGCTGACCTTGGTTGTGAATAGTCAGGGTATTGATGGATTGCCTTCCTGTATGTTGCTTCAAGGCCTGAGCATCTGATAATCTAAGTTTGAATGCATTAACCACAAGATGCATGAGCAACTGTCAATCTAAAACTCGCACACATTGGTTTCATTTTCATCTGAACACACCGGCATTCTGTCAGCATGATATACAGTTCAGTGCAGTTAATAGATAAAAGGAGATGGAAGGCATTCAGGAAGTTTCATGCCAGATTTCCAGATAAACTATTCAAGTCTGTGAACTTCAGGTAGCATATTCCTGTTTTAATGTTTTTTTTTGTATATGATGTCTTCCATTTTATCAGTTTCAGTTGATATTAACAGATTTGCATGACCCAACAGTCATACAGCATCGGCTGATAGATTGTCTAACATATGAAAGAGAATGTATATTTCTGGTGCCCAACTGTCTACATTTATTTATTACTAAAGGAAAGAAGCAAACAAGTATGAAAGAAGCTGTTTCTGTATGTCATGAATTCTATTGTGGCTTGCATTCCTTGAATTACGGTTCATGTGTTGACAGCTAACTCAATGCATGCCTTTCATGATAAACTGTATTTTTGCATCAAATGCACTTTCATTACCACTTGCATCATCCAGTTTCAACTGCCCTTTTATACCTTTGTGTATTAGTAGGTCAGATGCATTTAATCAAACAATGTCTTTGAGCATTCCAACATAATTTCTTTTCTGCACATTTTATCACTTTATGTATAGTCAAGATACTGTATATTTAATTCAGATCAGTTCAGTTTATCTTTATTGAGTGTTTCTCCCCTTATGAGCCCAGCACTCCATACAATAATTACAAATACAGGATACAATCTTAGATTAGTTTAAACTCAAAATACAAAAATTTATGGACTGTATATACAGAAATATATAAAGTATAAAAACAAGAATACAATCTGTTTTCCAATCAGAACGTCTACCACTGTGGGACATGCTAAGCTAGTAATGAAGATGTTGTTTCACACAACTTCTACCATATACTGTAAATATATCTGCATATATAGTGATGAAGTATTAGTTGTAAGAGACAAGAAACACTTCATTGTGATGTTTCAGTCCATACTTCAAGTTTAGAAGAAACACATAAAAGAAAATGATGTATACTTTTTCTTTTGGGTAAGTGTCTTTGGTAGTTACAGTCTAGTTTCATAAATAAAAGACTCAGCCAAACAAATTGTCACTGGCACAGATCAAACAGTTCATTATATACAATGTTCTATCATACTAGGACAATATGTACTCGCCATCAGGCTGAGATTTGTGTTTCCCTGATATAGGAGATGGGATTCTAAACAGATCCAAAGACAAAAAAGGGCTTTTGCAACAAAAAAAAACCTTTCCAGTATTGAAACAACCTAACATGTCAACTGCATCTTTTAAAATGGTAAACACTTCTATTTAATTTTCTTACAGTAAGTATGGGATTGTAATATTTATTATCCATACTATTATTTAGAAGATGTGTTTATCTAAGAGTAATTACAAAAACAAGCCATAATAATTACAATCTAAGTGATGAAAAAGTAACTAGTAAAAGTGCGTGAGCATTAGTTGAGGCTGAGCTACAGTGAGCATTAAGTTGGGATGTGATTGTGCAGTTCTATATATATACAATGTGCGCTGTTCATTTTCTAACCCATTTTCCTGGTTCAGGATCTTGGGAAGCCAGTGGCTGTCCCAGCACCATTGTTGAGCAAAAGGCTGGAAGCAGCATAAATGGGGCAATATTCTCTCTCAAAACACAGTCTCTCTTATACAGACATTCACACAGTACCTCTTTAGAGTTATAAATGAACATAACAAGCATGTCTTTCAAAAAGCAGAAGTAAAATTGGAGTGTCTGGAGGAAAACCAATACAAACATGGAGAGAACATTTAAAATCCACACAAGATTGGACCCAGGACTCTGGAGTTGTGAGGCAGTAGTCCTAAACATGATGTCTCCATGCAACCCATGCTGTACTGTTGTTTATTGAGTATTAGTTGTGCTAACTGTCTAAGATGGGTTGAAATCTAAAAAATCAACATAGACCTCATTGTTAACATTTGCAGGGCAAAATCTATTGGAATGGATTTTTGAAATGCATGTGGTAATAAAATGCATTGCTTTTGTCATTTCAACAGATGGCATATCACAAACAATTGTAGTAAACAAAATCCATCACTACAAATGTTTGTGGTGTGTCATCTGTTGGAAAGACAAATGCAATGCATGTATCTCTGTTTTATGTCATATGGTATGGGATTTGTAAAAGTAGTGTTAATGTTTCTGAAACGCAATCTTTTGAAATGACAAATGCAATAATAGCAACTGGATGGACACACTGATGCTTATACTTTTAATTAAGGTGGATATTTGCTGCAACTTGGCAAATTCACCTTTTTACATATCTTTCAGTTAACTATAAATACTCTTTTCACATTCAGTGTCTTTAGAGATAAAAGAAGTAACATAAACTGAGTTTAATGCTGCCATCTGAACTTCAGTCCTGACAGTTAACGTTGCCTCCTTGACAACAAAAATTGTAATGGAAATATTTTATATGATTAATCTCTGTGGCATCTTGTAATCTATATTATTATGTGTCAAAGTACTGTATATTCTTGTGTGCTTTGTGTAATGCCTTGTGGCACTGTTGTCTTTTGAAAGGCAAGTTGTTAAAACAACATTTAATGATCCTTAAATATCACTATAATAAAAACTACATTTATTTTAGTATAAAACTAGTTGTTCCTTGCATACATTATACACTCACCATCTTATAGGAGATTATTAAATATGCAGTATACTTTACTGTATACAATATGCAGTAGCTGACAATTTGAAAAATACGTTCTGTTAGATTGTATGTTATATTATAAATTACTAGCCGAAGCCCGCCATAGCATACGGCGGTGTAAGAATAGGAACGGAAAACGGTGACAAAGGAATTCAGTAGAACAAAGGCTTAGGAAACCACCGTCGCAGCATAATGAAAATAGCAAGGAGCAAAACCAATGCCAATGGTCGAGAGAGTACCTTCCTGTAGCAGGCTACGGAAAACATAGACATATATAGATAGACGCCGCTTTCACTGTGTTGCCCAGTCGACACGATAAGTCAGAGCGTCCGCCCTATTGCGAGTGGTAAAAGTGCCATGTAAACTAATACAGGTAGACGTGGAAACTGCGTTTTCTGATGAAAAAACAGTAACGTTTTAAACAGTATCATTTACATACAACAGATTTTGGTGAATCGTTTACATGCAATTATTTATATCCATTTATACACTAAATGCGTGCGTATCCCATGGTCTTAGAATTGGTGGGCAGGGCTCTGTGATTTGGCGGGCGTGGCTCTCTGTCTTGCGTGCACTCTCTGTCTTGCTTGCCCTTAGTTAGAGTTGGCGGGCGGGGCTCTGTGAGCTGGCGATTGTGGCTCTCTGTCTTGCGTGCGGTGTAAAGTCAATGTGGCTCAGAGGTGCATGTGGACTTTTGCACAGACGAAAGCGACTGAGGCTGTGTTTGGTGAGTTGTTGTGTGCCTCGAGAGCGACGCTGGACTCGGGAGGATGGTTACAGTTGGCCATGACGCGGTAGGAGGGTTAGAGTTGGTGGGCGGGGCTCTGTTGAGAGTATCCCATGGTCTTAGAGTTGGCGGGCGGGGCTCTGTCTTGCTTGCGCTTACTCTCTTGCATGCCCTCAGTGTCTTGTGTGCCTTTAGTGAATTATATATATAGATAATTGATAGTTTTTGTAAGGCATATTTAAATGAAATAACTTTACTTCATTGTAACAGTTTGTGTAGATGGCAAAGAGTTTCCACAGTAGATAAAGTATTTCAGCAACAGAATGGTATAAAAAGTTGGAAGGGCTTAAACAGAAAAAACACACTGAGACAGGAGAGCCTCTCCAAGAGGAACTGTGGGCAACGAAGGGCCACAAGAGGGTGGGGAGCTCTGCAAGTGTAGGGGCTTCCCTGGAGGGGAATTCTTTGGCATGACCATGGCCTTGGGGTACAAAGGGCCAAACTGTTGCATGACTAAATGTTCCAAGTCCAGGGTTTTGAAATTTTCCTACAGACTGCTAGTTGTGGCTTGTATTCACTTCAAATATGGTGTAATCTGAGAACATGGCGTAATGTTGTAAGCCCAGCTGGCTTCTGCTTTCCAAATGAGTTACAGCTGCATGAAGACTCAGTCCAAGAATTCTCTGGTAAAGTAGTCCAGCCAGGAGATGATTAGCCCATCATCTAGTAGCTATGTTTAGGTTATGGTCACCTTCAATACATGCAAAACTATTGGCTTTTGTACATTATGAACCTGCGGGAATCATGTACTGTATTTTATGTTCTTAGCAAAAGTACAGGAATAAAAACCCAAGTACTTGTTTATCTTAGTGTACTTTGCCATTGTCGATGCCAAGGAGATGGAGCGGTGTTGCAGTCAACACAGTTTTCCTGGGCAGTAGAGCTGTTCTATCTTGATGAAGTAGAGCAATCCTCATAGTCATACCCTTTAATTAGAGAGGGATCCAGAACAAAATGTGTGTTATATAGAAAGGATAAGAAAAAAAAAAAGAATTGAGTGGGTACTGACTCAAATGAGACAATGAATTGTTTTAATGAAAAATGACAGGAAAGGCGCTGAGTTCATACCAGATGATCAAAAATTAACTGGCAAACCCCAAATTAATAGTCAAAAATCAAAATTCAAAACAAAAGCAGACTTCAAAATGACAAAAATAAAGAAAACAAAGATTTGCTTGCAGTCACTTGCGGGATCCTAATCTCAGATAAAGCAGAAGGCACGTGTCAGCTCTGCTGTAGGCCACTTTGATAACATCCCCTGTCCCACAATCACAAACGTAACTCTGGGAGTGATCATCATGGCAATAATGACATCAATGCTATTGATGGAAAACAGTGACAACCTACAAAAACAACATGGTGCTGCAGCAAAATGCAAAATAGTTTTCAATTACTTAATAAAAACTGTACAGCAAAATAAATATTTGCATGTTTGCGAAAATCATCAAATAAACACAAACCTTGTCCAATCCTACACCAAACATTTATAAAAAATTAAAGAACAATCATTATAACAATCACCTCTTAGCTGGTGATGAACAATGAATATTTTACTTAAATCTTTAGTAGGGTTAGATATTCTGTAGACAATTTCACAAAAATGAAAGAAATGTCACCAGTCATCATTCCCTGATTTTGACATCCAGGACCGACCTCAGTGCTGGTGGCAGGACACTTGCTGCCGCCCTCCTTCCCCATCTCAAGATCTAAAGTACCGTAGAATGTCAATTTTCTAGTTGGCCAAAAAAAAAAGATACATGTCAATCTAAAGTTGTTAATTATAAATCATCTATTTGAACAGAAAAGGAATTTTTATTATACAAATGACTTAATGAATAATTTAACATACTAATAAATTAAATGATATATTTTAAAATAAGGTGGGTTGAAAAACACGTTTAGATACTGACAAGTATCAAATCTGAATTTGATTGCCTAATTGAACTATCCCTAATTCCCATTACTTTGGAGAAGCCATGGTCTACTGTACTTATTTTTAATTCTATTAACTGTTCATTGATAAATGTAAAGGCATTTGAAACTGTCAAAAGTGAGATTTGGTTGGCTGAAGTAATGTTATTTTCAAAAGACAGGTTTTAATACAATAGCATAATTATTTATTTATTTGTTTTATTTTCAAATTGTTATCTTTATATTATTACTTCAAAATGTGTTAACATTTGAGTTATATGTATAAAGTAAACAAAACTCATTATGGTATAAAACAGACATAACTAACCTGTTCATTTTTCAGTACAAACAAAATGGTTAGATATTAAATTAACATCAGTTGTAGGGAAGAAAATCATATATGAAATGTAATCCAGTGTTTTGAAGTGAAGGTAACTGATTTAATTAAGCATACAGAACTTAGCATAAGTTCGGTAGTTTAAGTAAACTGCACTTTCCTTTCTTTCTGTTATTTCACAAAACACTTGTAACCTAAATAAACCTTACTCTGCAATACACTTCATACAAGGCATAAAAACATGTCTTTGCTAATCTAATTCTGTGACACCGTAACTTGCAACAGCCAGATGTTAAAGGGAAAGAAATGGTTATGGTGCACAAAGATGTTTGTATAGAATTTGTAGAAGGTCTAAGTGACACCAAAGTGCTGAAAGCATAAAAGCAACCAAAAATCTCAAAAAACCAGGCTAATTAGCATAGAAAAAAACATTTTTTATGTTTGTTATGTGTCTGAGGTGTATAGTTTTCAAAAATATAGCTAATACAACAAATTATTTATCTTGGATACTATATATGGAAAAATGGAAAATGTAAATACTCTAGCATAATTTACACTGTGTTAGAAATGCCCAGAGTGCAGTAGGTGTTCATTGAGATTTTCTAAGAGAGCAGGAAAAAAATTTGTGATAGAAAATCCAAGGGCGATGAAAAGGAAGAAAAAAAATTGTGATAGAAAATCCAAGGGCAATGAAAAGGACATACACTCAGATGAATGCTGCTAATATTTAAATTCAATAAGAACTCCATTTTTTCTGTGAATTAAAGACCAAGTTTATCCTGTAGTATTAATGAGGTATGAGGTATGAAGGAACTTGTCAAGACTAAGAATGATGTTTCAGCTATTCCAGAAAGCTGATTCTGTTCATCTAGACATAGTTTTTTTCCGATACGTTTCATCACTCATCCAAGTGACTCGGAAAAAAAAATGAACCAAATGAATGTCCAAATGAACGGAATCAACTTTCTAGAATTTCCTTACCTGGATTATTGAGCATGCATCGGGATGTTTCAGCTACATTACTGGGCACAGTTTATTTATTGAGGATCTGTAGTTGAAGAACTTGGACAAGTTGGTGTTTAGTTAATTTAAGGCATTACATCAAGTCATTGCGCCACCATGTGGTTACTGCAGTGTTAAACTGAAAATTGTGTTTAAATTAATAAATGAATAAATAAAAGTGCAAAAATGAAAATAGGCTGTATGGATTTTTTTCACATTCATATCTTTCTTGCCCTATCCTGTATTTAATACCACATTTGTGCTGTTACTTTTAGGCAGCTGGAATTTGTAAACATCTTTTTGGTGTGTGATTGTACTAGAAATAATTAGCAACATCAGTTCTTCAGATGTAATATTCAATGCATATTTCATGAAGCTACCGTGATGAACATCAGAGAGGCATCATGTTAAAACATCAAACATTGTGTCAGTTTGGGTATGGAACAACCTACTCAGTCAGTTTTGTTTTCTTCAACAAATATGAAAGATCTGACGTGCTCTTTATTTATTTATAGTTCATTTTCAACTGTTTTTATAATTAAAATCTGAACAACAATAGTATTACTGTTATTTTTTAGTTTTACCAGAAATTTCAATTTTTGAAGTTACATTTGTATTAAACACATACAGAAAGAAGATACCTTATGGCTTTATTGAAATTATAACTTTGCAAAGGTAAATGTCAAAAGGTTTCCTTTACAATTTAAATGTGAGCAAATTTAACAGGAAATATTTGCGTGAATAATCAAAAGCTTTAAAAATATAGAAAGTGGATTTTTTGAGTTTTCAGGCACAACATAACATAACTTAGCATGCTCCAAGAATGCCCAGGGTTGAAGGGTGACAGAAGTCTTTAGTAACTTTAATTAAATTGTTGATAATTTCCTTTTGCTAGTTATTTCGCTATAGTTTATTAGTGATCTCAGGAAATAAAACTTCCAATACTATAAACTAACATATATCTGTAATTGATATGTTAATGAATGATGTATACCTTTAATTCTAAACTGTAAATTGAAGAATCAACTGAACATAGTTTCTTTTGAAACATGCTGATGCAGCTAATAGCTTGTAAAAGGGAAAGGTTGTGCTTGAAAACCCTTGTCACTGCTGTCATTTCAAAAACACTGACACATCATTCAAAGAATTAGGCATATGTGAAATTTATAATAAAAACTAATGTTCGATATATTGAGGTACTCCTTCTGAACACAGTTGTCTAACCTTGATTAAAAACTATTGTTGAACACATCCCTAATTTGTATATCCTAATTTGTCCCTAAAAATGGGTTGTTTGATTTATACTATGAACTGGTTAATAAAAAGTTGAACATTTTTAGAAAGTATTAATATCATTAGGTAATAGCAATGTTAAATTATACTATCCATAAATAATAGTAATACACAAAGCAAAGTCATAAATTGCATCCATAGGGGCTCTATTGAAACATATTTATATTTTTGCTAGTTTTTATTTCCCCAAATAAAAACTAGTAAAAATATAAATATGTGTTTTCAGGGAGCTTTGATTAGACTTTGTATAATACAGTAAAATAATCTAAAGAAAAATGTAACATGCTCTAAGCTGTATTCAGATGCTCTGGTTCCGCCACAGCAGTTCTAATTTTTGAGTGTGCTGTTCTTAACTCTTCTCATGCGTGCCTGGAAATTAGTCTTTAAACAAGTAAAAACACAGAAGCCTTTCCAAATGCATAAAGTGAAAAAAAATTTCTAATAGAAAAAATACTGTTATTATTTAAAGCTTGTATCAAGAGATATTTCAATCCTATTGATTAACACAAGTATCAGAATATATATGTATAAAGTGAGAACTCACAGGAAGTAGAGGGTGCAGAAAGCAGATAACCTGGTTAAACCACTGCTGCAGCACAGGGTGGTGGTTTGAGCAGTCATGGAAGGAAATACCAGTTTTGGTACCAACCAAAGACCTTGCTTTGACAAGGCCCAGGGGAATGAAAGACGCCAGACAGTTCTGACGGAGGTTCAAGCAGGGATAGATGAGTTCCACACTAGTAGGATAATAGCGATGAGGCAGCAGGGGGCATGGACTTGATGGGAGCAGTTTATATTCCAAATCATTTCATGTTCAAAGATCTGGAAGGAATAGCCACTTCAGTTCAAATTCTTGATCCAGTTGGTCAATATGGTCCTTCCTAATCTATTCAATCTCTTGTGCTGGAGCCTGACAGAAATACCTGCATGCCTGTTTATGCTATCAGTTGGGTCCTTGGAGCATATATTGCACTATTGCCCTAAAGCCTTGGGAGAAGGGTGCTATCACTGGTTCCATAATCTGGTGCTGAGAGTCATGACAGATGTTATCAGCACAGGAACTGCTCAAAGCAAACAGCAACAACCAGTTATAAAGTAAATCACCTTTGTAAAGGCTAGAGAAGCTGCAGGGACAGCCCAAGTCACCATGGAGTATACATGGCTACAGCACAAGGCTGGCAGCTGATGGTTGCCTGAGGGAGACAGTTCATATTCTTAGAAGCCATGCAGAGACCACACTCAGGTCAGAAATGGTACTTATGTCAAAAAAAAACCAAAACAAGTAGTCCTGCTTGAACTAACTGTTCCATGGGAAGAATGGGTGGAGGAAGCCTTAGAGAGAAGAAGGACAAGTATGTGCAGCTTGGAGGTGAATGAAGCAGGAGGTAAACCGCCCAGTGTGAGCCCAATGAGGCTTTGTAGGCCAATCATTCTACAGGGCAGTCAAGCTCCTTGAAGTCATGGGACTGCAATGCAGTCGCTGGGTTACCTGGGTGATGGTGTGTGATGTTTAAAGACCTGGATCAGCCAATGGCCCAAGCTAATCACAGTTGACATGTCCAAGTTGCACTGTAAGGTGTGCCTGACTGTGGCTTAAAATTTTTTAGATCATCTACCAGTTTTTTTTGCATGCTCACTGCATTTATCCTTTATTGCTGTTAAAACAGTAAAATTCATTTAAATGTGCCTGAGAACACCTTGAGTATTAAATGCTTCTAGTGGGAGAGGAAACATACACTAAATATAGTAAATTCCTATTTATAATCTGATGTGTAGCCATAGTTTTAAAGGTCAGAATTCCATTTATTACTTTCGGCACCTATTAAAATGTGAGACAGCTCCCTGAGAACTGTGCATTTGAGGACATTTAGCAGAAAATTTCATGTTCAGTGTTTTGTAAAAGTGTAATTTAGGTGAAGCTGATAAACAATTTTACCAACAGTCTTGAAGTGTTGTTGTCAACTCAGAATTTATAGCTTCAGTTTAAAGTTGATCAAACTCATGTGTGGTATTTGGGATATAAAAGGGTAAAATTATTTCATACAGTAGCTTACTGATGCTCAGTTATACAGCATCTAGCAGTAAAGAGTATGAAAAAACATCAGATAATATGTGGTCTGTTTGCACTGATGTCTAAACCAAAACTATTAGCAGTTAATTTACTTACTTACTTTAAATGATTACATGAAAAATGTACAAGATTACGGTCAGAACCTGCCTGGCCAAACATAAGCTCAGCAAGACGAGAGCTGTTTGCTGTGTCCATAAACAGGACTTAGAGGGGTCAATGAGTCTCCTGTGTTATTATAGAGTTCACAGACCCTGATACTGTGGAAGAAATGACATGTTGACTCTGCGTAATATTCTTTATAGAAAATCCTGATTCATAGATACATGCACCATTCTTATGACAAATAATAACCTAAAAAATTCAAGTAATTTTTGTTAATGAGAAATTGTTCATTAATGGAAAAGATTTAATACTGTGGCATCTAAAAGATTACAACCATTCTTTAAAGAAAATATCCTTATAATTCCTGCTATGATTATGTAAATGATGCTTTATTTTTTATTATATTTTTGCTTTTTCTGAAAGAGCCATCACCATTTTGTATGTGTATTTTTCCATGTGGACTTTTTTGAACATATATTCATCTTGGATGACACCATTTTGTGTTTACTCGTTGCTACAGCATGACATGATGCTAAGCGCATAGTAAATGTCTGATATAATGTGTGACATCGTGGTGGACATGTTATAAAAGGTGGTTAGACAGTTTTCAGTGAATTCATTCTTTGTTGCTAAGTAAAGGAAAGACCCTGTAAAAAAATTGGTTTGGTATCAACTATGAGTTTGGCAAACTGCTTTGAATTCTGATGAAGCATTTCGTATGTTGTTCTGTTCTTGGAAACATCTGACTTCCCTTTTGAAACATCACTTAAATATTTTCCAGTTACTTTAAAAAGCTTGGTCTGTCTGGATTTTTCATGGAAAGTCCTAATGTTCATTATAGGCAAAGTGTTCACCCGGTTGTTTATAAAAATATTTTTTACTCATAATGAAAAAGAATGTTAGCAGGCAATCACTGTTGATTACTTCAATGTTTTCATCTCCATGGATTCAAACACACTAACATCTTTCTCAAGTTTATTAGTTACTTCTCTAGCTATTTCTGGCAATCGCTCCTTAATAAGCTCAACATCTTAAAATGTCGATTCATTTTTGTTTAACAACCTCACTCCTCAATTTTGAATGACTTTTGTTGCAACTTCAGCGATCTGTTCTGGTATTGTGAGAACAGATTTTTAAGTGTTACATAAAGAAGCTAAACCTTTCAATAACTTTCTGCAGCACTGCCTAGTAAAAGATATTATAAACACTTATAATTAGCTGGGGGAGTTTGCGTTTTGCTGAGCTTTGCGTGTAATGATAAAGAGGTTTGAGTGAGAGTGGTATTGGGAGAATAAGCCTGTGACTCTCACTCATGGTGTGTGTGCCATTTTGTGAGAAGGAAAACAGAACAATAATAGAAGTCTTCATCACTGCGTATTTTGTTATAAAAGTTTAAAGCAGTTTTTCAATTACAAGAGGAGCCCCTGCTTATCCCAGAATTGTACAATCATTTCCTGTTATGCTATCAGGAATGCTGTATATATTCTCAGGTTGGCACACAGTAGATCAATTGGGCTGTAAATAGTGAGTGTTACACTAAGGAGACATGAGCCACTCTAGTTCGGCCATGTACAAAGACAAGAGTTCCTTCTTCACATTAACACAATTCATCATCTTCTTCAGGCATCCCATCTGTCAGCTCAGTCTTTTCTAAACTTTGGTACATAACTCTTACACAGGGGTGCGGGTTTGCATTTTCACTGACCCTGCTCTTTATACCGTGTAGGCAATTCTATTTCCTGTGCATTTATATACGTTCTACTTTATTTCTTGGTCAAGGTTGTAGATCCTATTCTGGTATGAATGGTTTCAAGGATGGAACTATCCCTGGAAACGTTACCATATTAATCCAAAAGAATACAATTTTGATCCCTAAGGACCATAATTAAGGGTTTATTTAAGAAGAATAATATCAACGATTAATTAATTAATAATAATAATAATTAATTAATAATAATTAATAATAATTAATAATAATTAATAACGATTAATTGATTAATAATATCAATTAATCAATAATATTAATCAAGAATAATATCAAATATTTAATAATATTTAAATAATATTTAAGAAGAATATCGGGGCAGCCGAGCCGGCGCAAAGATAAAAGATAAGATTAAATCGAGACAACTTGAGAGAAAATGGCGTTATAAACCGTCGGTGCCTTCTGTGATCCTGGGAAATGTGAACTCACTACCAAATAAGATTGACGAACTGGCTGTGCTGGTGAAAACTGTCAGAACCTACAGAGAATGCAGCTTGCTGTGTTTTAGTGAAACGTGGCTAACAACTACCATCCCAGATGCTAACGTGGAGCTACCCGGGTTTAGCACAGTTAGAGCGGACAGAGACGCAAGTACCTGCGGGAAGAAGAAAGGTGGAGGACTCGCTCTCTATGTCAATACAAAGTGGTGCAACTCAGGACATGTAAACATTAAAATCTCCAATTGCTGCAGGGACATCGAACTGTTGGCCGTAAGTCTGCGTCCGTATTATTTGCCCAGAGAGTTTGGACACGTGATTGTTATCATTGTTTACATCCCCCCTCAAGCGAATGCGGAGATAGCGAGTGACATCATCCATTCCGCAGTTGCTAAGTTACAAACGCAGCACCCTGAGGCACTTGTGCTAATCGCTGGAGACTTTAACCATGTAACGCTGGACAAAACATTACCTGCCTTCTCCCAGTATGTGGATTGTAACACCCGGGGAAACAGGACTATCGACCTACTGTATGCAAACGTTAAAGACGCATACAGCGCCACCCCGCTGCCTGCGCTTGGGAAAGCAGATCATAACCTGGTTCTGCTACAGCCTCAATACAAACCAAGAGTGAGGGCGCTACCTACAACCACACGCTCATTCAGGAAGTGGTCCCCTGAGGCAGAGCAGGCTCTGAGAGACTGCTTTGGAACTACAGACTGGGATATATTCCTGGGGTCACATAGTGAGAACATTGAAGAGGCTGTTGAATGCACAACTGATTACATCAACTTCTGTATGGACATTGTAGTTCCAGTAAGAACAGTACGCTGCTATGCTAACAACAAGCCATGGGTTACAAGTGACATCAAGGGCCTTTTGAACCAGAAGAAAAGGGCTTTTAAAGGTGGTGATCAGCATGAGCTCAAGCGCGTGCAGAAGGAACTCCGAGTCCAACTCAGGGCGGCGAAAGAGCAGTACAGGAGAAAGCTGGAGCAGAAGTTGCAGAACAACAGCATGAAGGAAGTGTGGGATGGGATGAAGATTATCACTGGATGCAGCTCGAAGCGGGGTGCCGCCATCAAGACAGACGTGGAGAGAGCAAACCAAATGAACAACTTCTTTAATAGGTTTGATCACCCTAACCCACTATCACCTCGAAGTACTGCATCCTCCAACCATCCTTCTGCTGGTACCAGCATAGGTGAGACATCCCCACCCACAATTACAGCAGCCCATGTGAGCAGAGAGTTGAAAAGACTTCGTGCCAGCAAAGCAGCGGGTCCAGATGGTGTATCGCCACGACTGCTGAAGGCCTGTGCGTTGGAACTGGGGAGTCCTCTACAGCGCATCTTCAACCTGAGCCTGGAACAGGGGAGAGTCCCAAGGCTTTGGAAAACATCTTGTATCACCCCTGTCCCAAAGGTATCACGACCTAGTGAGCTGAATGACTTCCGGCCTGTTGCTCTGACGTCACATCTGATGAAGACCATGGAGCGGCTGCTGCTTCACCACCTGAGGCCACAGGTCCGCCACGCCCTCGACCCTCTGCAGTTCGCATACCAGGAGAAGGTGGGAGCGGAGGATGCCATCATCTATATGCTACACCGATCCCTCTCCCACCTGGACAGAGGCAGTGGTGCTGTAAGAATTATGTTTTTGGACTTCTCTAGCGCCTTCAACACCATCCAACCTCTGCTCCTTAGAGACAAGCTGACTGAGATGGGAGTAGACTCACACCTGGTGGCATGGATTGTGGACTATCTTACAGACAGACCTCAATATGTGCGTCTTGGGAACTGCAGGTCTGACATTGTGTTCAGCAATACAGGGGCACCGCAGGGGACTGTACTTTCTCCGGTCCTGTTCAATCTATATACATCAGACTTCCAATACGACTCAGAGTCCTGTCACGTGCAAAAGTTCGCTGATGACACTGCTATTGTGGGCTGCATCAGGAGTGGGCAGGAGGAGGAGTACAGGAAGCTAATCAAAGACTTTGTTAAATGGTGCGACTCAAACCACTTACATCTTAACACCAGCAAAACCAAGGAACTGGTGGTGGATTTTAGGAGGCCCAGGCCCCTCATGGACCCTGTGATCATCAGAGGTGACTGTGTGCAGAGGGTGCAGACCTATAAATACCTGGGAGTGCAGCTGGATGACAAATTGGACTGGACTGCCAATACTGATGCTCTATGTAAGAAAGGTCAGAGCAGACTATACTTTCTGAGAAGGTTGGCATCGTTCAACATCTGCAGTAAGATGCTGCAGATGTTCTACCAGACGGTTGTGGCGAGTGCCCTCTTCTACGCGGTGGTGTGCTGGGGTGGCAGCATAAAGATGAAAGACGCCTCACGCCTGGACAAACTTGTTAAGAAGGCAGGCTCTATTGTAGGAGTAAAGTTGGACAGTTTAACATCTGTGGCAGAGCGACAGGCATTAAGCAAACTCCTGTCAATCATGAATAATCCACTGCATCCACTGAACAGTGTCATCTCCAGGCAGAGGAGTAGCTTCAGTGACAGACTTTTGTCACTGTCCTGCTCCACTGACAGACTGAGGAGATCGTTCCTCCCCCACACTATGCGACTCTTCAATTCCACCCGGGGGAGTAAATGCTAACTTTTTTCATTTTTATTACTATTTAATTTAATATTGTTTCTTTGTATCAGTATACTGCTGCTGGATTATGTGAATTTCCCCTTGGGATTAATAAAGTATCTATCTATCTATCTATCTATCTATCTATCTATCTATCTATCTATCTAAGTAGAAGACTATATACAGTGGTACTTGAAAGTTTGTGAACCCTTTAGAATTTTCTATAGTTCTGCATAAATATGACCTAAAACATCATCAGATTTTCACTCAAGTCCTAAAAGTAGATAAAGAGAAACCAGTTAAACAAATGAGACAAAAATATTATACTTGGTCATTTGTTTATTGAGGAAAATTATTGAATATTACATATTTGTGAGTGGCAAAAGTATGTGAACCTCTAGGATTAGCAGTTAGATTCAAGGTGAAATTAGAGTCAGGTGTTTTCAATCAATGGGATGACAATCAGGTGTGAGTGGGCACCCCGTGTTATTTAAAGAACAGGGATTTATCAAAGTCTGCTCTTCACAACACATGTTTGTGGAAGTGTATCATGGCACAAACAAAGGAGATTTCTGAGGACCTCAGAAAAAGAGTTGTTGATGCTCATCAGGCTGGAAAAGGTTACAAAACCATCTGTAAAGAGTTTGGACTCCACCAATCCACAGTCAGACACATATCGTACAAATGGAGGAAATTCAAGACTATTGTTACCCTCCCCAGGAGTGGTTGACCAACAAAGATCACTCCAAGAGCAAGGCGTGTAATAGTCTACAAGGTCACAAAGGACCCCAGGGTGACTTCTACGCAACTGAAGGCCTCTCCCACATTGGCTAATGTTCATGTTCATGAGTCCACCATCAGGAGAACACTGAACAACAATGGTGTGCATGGCAGGGTTGCAAGGAAAAAGCAACTGCTCTCCAAAAAAAATTGCTGCTCGTCTGCAGTTTGCTAAAGATCACGTGGACAAACCAGAAGGCTATTGGAAGAATGTTTTGTGGACGGATGAGACCAAAATAGAACTTTTTGGTTTAAATGAAAAGCGTTATGTTTGGAGAAAGGAAAACTCTGCATTCCAGCATAAGAACCTTATCCCATCTGTGAAACATGGTGGTGGTAGTATCATGGTTTGGGCCTGTTTTGCTGCATCTGGGCCAGGACGGCATGCTTTCACTGATGGAACAACGAACACACACCCACACACCAAGCACACACTAGGGACAATTTTAGAATCTCCAATGCACCTAACCTGCATGTCTTTGGACTGTGAGGAAACCGGAGAACCCGGAGGAAACCCATGCAGACACAGGGAGAACATGCAAACTCCACGCAGGGAGGGCCCGGGAAGTGAACCCGGGTCTCCCAACTGCGAGGCAGCAGCGCTACCCACTGCACCACCGTGCCGCCCGTCAAAGATACATCACTGTGTTTATTTCTTTTTTTTTCCTTTGCGGACCAATTCATCCCTCCACCTTTTGGTTTGTAAATTCTCTGATTTTGTTCCTTTTGCAAATTGATATGTATTATGATCAGAATGCCATGTGACCATTTACAATCTCTGCCTACATCCTGCAGAGCCATTAATATAAGACTTGGATGAACTTTCCTTGACCATTTGTCTTCTGTATTGAAACTTGCCAGAACGTTCCTAAACACATAGTGTATTATATTCTGTGACAGGACAAGACATTAGCTATTATGCCTCCTGACGCTCCACCATCCTTAGCTATGCAAAATCAGGACCAAATGCGAGAAGGGAGATGGGGGAATTTGTAGCTATATTTGCTCTGAACAGATTAAAGTAAATTAAGCATGTCAACTGCATACAAGCATGGCTTTCATTTGCTGAAGCAGCCTTATAAAAATGTAAATAATTCTCATACTGTGAAAAACATGCTGCCATCAGTGGAGAATTAGTTTCTTCTCCTCATGTTATTTGTTTTCTGCTTATCATCTAAAAAATAAAGCTGGAGTAGAAAATGGGAATTTTATTTATGTTGTACCCTCTGAGTGAGTGTCATCTCTTTTTTTTCATTTGTTGTTGCAGTATGCAGCCAGTGTACCGTGAATTTTAGTTTGGTGTGAAATGCATTATGTTCTGCATGACACTTTCATTTTCTCTTCCCATCTAAAGCTTTTATATAGTGATATAATCATGTGATCTGCGGCTGAACATCGAGCTGTACCTTTTGAAGAAACCACACAAAACTGTTCATATTAAGAAATAGCGAGAGAAGGAAATAATAACAGATTGGAAGTATTCACTTCACCCATCCATTTTCATTTACTGATGCCTCAGACTTTATATTAAAAATAGATTCAATTAGCATTGTTCTCCTTGGTTTAGTCCATTGTATCCAGTGATGAAACACATTGAAAACTTTAAACAGTTTATACTAAATGACATTTAGGAAACATTTATTAAAAGAGAATCCATCCACTTTTTCAATTAGAAGACTAACTTTTTATAGATATAACTACGGGGCTCACCCCTTTCTCGTTTCGCTCACCAACCCCCCTTTTCTGCGCTACTCACCATCCACTTCGTGTCTCTGACGCTTGTGTTGTGAAGAGGAGATGCGGTCGCTCCTCTGAAACCCCCTCTTAAACGGTGCCACAATGGGAAACAAATACAGTTTTTTCTTAAACTCCTCTTTGCTCAATCAGCACCTGCTGCATCTTGTACAGCGTTTCGAACATTTAAAAGCCTGTACAGCAGCTGTCCTACTGTTTGTCTTTTATTTCCGGCCCCAGGCGTGGTTCAATCTCTTGGCACAAAGTCTCATCTCACAGGACTTGAGTTCTTGATATTTTTTAGTTTATAATTTAAAAACGGAATAAGAATCTGAAAATCTAACAATATCACATTAAAGTTCAATAAATTCTGAAAAGAATAGTACCAAACATATATATAGGTTTTAAAATAAACTTGATTTAAAGCATGACAAAAAACGTGACATAACATTATTTCACAAAATCGTTGCACTTTTAGGCTTAGGAATTTATATATAGAGAGGAGATATAATACAAGTCAACAACAAGTCATATTATCAAATCATTCTAATTCAGTTCAGGGACTTGTTGGGCAGAGCCATCTTGAACTGCATGGGCTGAGTTTGCATTTTTTAGACAAGATTTAAACCTGTACTCTTGAGTCTATAAGGCAGCAGTACTAACCATTCTGCCACTGTCATGCAGTAGCACAGCGAATCAAGTTTAATTATTCATTCATTTATTTATTCAATCATTCATTATCAATCCCTCTTAACACAGAGCCTATCCTAGTAGCACTGGGCAAAGGGACACATCCCCACTTACTCAAAAAGACCAACTTGTTTCGATTTATTCTAAAGCAAACGTGTTTGGCCATGGCCTGGCCTTCCTAGAAACCCATGAAAACAAAGGGAGAACATGCAAACTCAACAAAAAGAGATCCTGGCATATGACATGTACCAAGTAGCCCGGAATTGTGAGACAGCAGCCCTGACTACTGTGCCACTATGTCACCACTTAATTGTCCAGTCCTCAAATTCCAAGGAATGTTGATTTATACTGTAAATAATTTTTTATTTACATTGTATGTGATGAGAACATTTTCTTTACAAACCCACAAACTAATGAAAACACTTGGTACATTTTTTAAAATTATAATAGTTGATCTAAAAATTTTCCAAAAACTTAGGTTCGGTATACTATAGCAGTCTCTTAACCTTTTTGGTGCCTTGACTTACCTTTTCTTATATAAGTTTCAACCCACCAAGGTAGGGGTGTCCCACCAGGTAAATTAAACTTGCCTGTCAGAACAGGAGGGGAGGAAGGTTGTCCCCCATGGTGAACTGAGCACGTTGAGCGTGATTGAGCTCACTTTGTGACTCACTGACAATATAAAAAATAGCAGCCCGTGGTTGAGAAACACTGTACAATATTACTTTTAAAAAAACTGCTCCATCAGTTCTTCAGTAGAATTGGAACTTCACTGGCCAGGAGGAATATAAAAAAACCTGTTTGTTTTAGTGTGAAGCAAAATTGTGCTACTTGCTTAAACAGTGTTGGAGACATGGTTGATTTTCTTTAAAGCACATCAAAATTGTAAATTACAGTAAGTTTGAAATGACTGCACCACATTTCTATCCACCTATCCTTTCTTTTAAGACCCCCACCCCACCAACCAATGTAGTACATACTTGAGTTAAAGAAGGCTGGAACTATCTCTGAATGGGATGTTAATCAATTTTAAACCACTTTTACTCACTCTGGGTCGATTTAGGGTCAACAATTAGTCTAACCTACACATCTTTGTGATTCAGACTGGAATATACATTGGAAAACCTATGCAGAAGAGTCACGAAATAACATCTTTGAAATGTGTAAGAAAGTCCTGAGCAAACAAAGGTTCAAGATGTAGGCTAAACAGATTTAGTAGCAAAGGCTTCTGGAACTGTGGGGCAGCACTGCTAACCACCATGCCTTCTCAGCTTTCTCACTTGTTTAAGTCAAGAGTGCAATTTTTGAACACAGATATGCCGAAATCCGATGTGTCTACGTATGTCACATTTACAGTGCTAGCTTTTGGTAAAGCAGCTTATCTGTTCACTCTTGTCATGTGAATCATGAACATGTGCATATTTCTAGAGATGTGCAGCCAGTAATTACTCACAAGTGCGTGATCAGGGAGGCATGCTATTCTACTCATGATTATAAAACATGGGGTATCTTACTGAACATTTACAGATTATTCTTCAACTGTCATGTATAGTAAGATGCAGTTTAAAGATATGAGGCAAAAAACCTATGGTGAAAATTACTATGGTATGTTTTTGAAATAATACGAAGCAAATTGCTTACAAGAACAATAGACCTTTAACTGGTTTGTGTTGTGAGCCTATCAATTATTCCCCCGAAATATATGCCATTAAAAAAGCCATGCTGACATTATGAAACCCTGTCACTTTTTTAGATGTTAGAGATTTGAATAGACCTTAATTGTACCACAGCCTCTGAGTTCTTGGGGAAAAGCTGGCCTCATTGTGATTCAAATCAGATTTTCTCCGTGTCCTGTATTCTCGTTTTTTTTTTTTATTTGAAACCAGAAAGTAAACATTTCAGCTTGTTAAAACAGAACATGAAACAAAAAATGAAAAGAGCTCAAGGAGGAGTGGTAGGCAAGAATGACAATGCTCAGTCGGTGAGTGATGGCTGTGGTTTTTGCTCTTTCTCATTTTATCCATTAGGAAACAACAATGTCGTATTTGTTTATTCTGATAGTGGACGGCATTTTCAGAATAGATGCCTGAAAGGGAATTTGGCAGCTTTGAGGCCCCTTTTATGAGGTTTCTGTAGATTTTTTTGTGTCTGTTTTAACTTAATGTCCCTTTTGGTATAACAAATGACAGTCAGCTCTGTAAATTTTCCAGCTCTCTAAACCTGTGTGCCTTTTTTCTTGAAAGCAATTCCTTCTTTGAAAAATGGTCCAGGTATAGAAGGAAAATGGAAAATGGAACATTTGGTTGAGTTTGTTGTCAGAATGTCAGATGTCAAAATGTTAAACACCAGGGTAAGATATTAAGGACTCCTTCTCCACATCTCAATCATATGTGGGTTTGGGCGAGTGTTGTGACCTCAAAGAACTGGAACAATCCATTTTCCATTGATGGAAATACCAGGTGTATTGTCAGGTTATTGCAATGTGTCTCATTTCTTTTCTTGATTTATTGTACTTTTTCTAAGTCACAGTTTATCTGTTGAAAAATGCTACATACATCTGCATCCCTACTGCATACAAAC
>JANRMT010027041.1:73871443-73886040 GCA_026402145.1 Polypterus bichir lapradei
TTCAGTTTGTTTGCAGTGTTCACTAATGATGTGCATGTTAGGTTAATCCAGCTAATTGTTGCCAATACTAGAAACTACATTTAAATAATTCCGTGATTTCCTCTCTTTTCTCCATCGCAAGACTAGCGCAGGTCTTTCCTTTGAGGATCCAAAGTTTTTGAGTGTTGCCATCAACTCATGTGACCAGTAATAGGCCTTGTTGCCATCCATGATATTGCAGTGCCTATGATAACATTGCAAAAAATATTTACAGCAATATGATTAATGAGAATAAAGAAAAAAATTAATATACAAACAATACCCTGACATCTGGAGGAATATATACAAGCACCATACACATTTTTAAACAACAAGCCCCCCATTACACTAATCCGACATGAGAGCCAAACATGTGAGGTGATGCCGCTGTACACGTTCTGCTTCTTACATGTCTTCCTGCTCTTTGAGCCCAAATGAGTTGTTTACCTTGCTCAAAGTCAAGCAGTACAACTACAACCCCACATCGTTCTGCTTTAAGATCAAAAATTCTATGTTAAAATGCATCTGTTAAGCCCTGTGAACAGATTATTTACATATGGAAGGTGTAGAAGAGAAAGTAACAAAAGCATCGATTTTTCTCCTAAAGTGTGATAAATGTTATACTAACATTACCAAAGAAAACAAACTTGTACAATACAGAATATGAGTTATCACAGAACTTCATCCAGGCATGGTGTTTATCTGTGGGAATTCTGCTCTCTTCCAAATCTTCAAACTGTGTCTCATAATCATATACCAATCTCTGAGACCAGTCACATCTCAGATCATGTTTAAATAAATGTGCTTTTCTGTTTTAGCTGAATGACAAATAATAATTCAGTGCTAAATGTATAACTCTTCCTCCTCCTAGTGTTATAAAATAGAGATAAATGTTGTTTTCAAGAATTTCACAATTACAAAATAATATTGGGTTCTTAACAGAGTTGAATATTTGTGGTTGAAATCGGAAGACTTTGGGATTGAGCTTGATTAATACAGTAAAAATCTTCAGAGTGAATGTTCACATAAAAAAATCTGCAAACGTTTTTCCCCTGCTTTACAGTATCCACCCATCTATCCATCCATCCATCCGTCCATTTATATGCATCAGCTAAATCTGCCTGAAAGCATCTTAACAGCCGTACTCTGCGTCTTTACTAAACAGCATATCCCAGTTTCTAAGCTTGCTGAACCAGTGTATCAGTTAGTCCGATTCACTAAATAGTACCCTTACATAAGTCTGAGAAGGACTTTTATATTTTTGAATTATCTTTCCACCCGATGACTAACATCTACAGAGTAACTGGGGTATGGCAAGGCCTTAAGCTGATGGTGCCATAATCTGTGTGGCACTGCAGGAAGAGCAAAGCTGCACTTAAATAAACTGCCTGGTGCCACATTTCACTCACTGAAGTCAGTTTTTTGTTCTGTCTTTATTGCATTAATTTATTATTTTCAAACTGAATAAAATAACAACATAACATCCATCCATTATCCAACCCACTATATCCTAACTACAGGGTCACGGGGGTCTGCTGGAGCCAATCCTAGCCAACACTGGATGCAAGGCAGGAAACAAACCCTGGGCAGGGCGCCAGCCCACCGCAGACAACATAACACAAACCTCAGAAATGTTTCCTCCTGATCCCCTGCATTCATCATCTGTCCAATACAGACCTCATGACAGCTCAGCTATGTCCACAAGTTATATTTGGAGAGAGAACTATGCCATCAGTTCTTGTGATATGGCAGTGTGGACTTGTTTCCATGGCTGTGAAACCAACTGCATGGCAACCTTTGAGCATAACTAGGAGCTAGGCATAAAATATCTAAAATATTTACATTGCAAAGGTTACAACTAGGATTAACAAACGACTCATTCTGAAAATGTATAATTTTGTGGATGATTTCAATTTTTGCATGCTCTTCCGATAATGCACATTGTAAACAATGACTCTGTCTTACAAAATGCATATTCTGTCCTTTAGCACATCTTCGTTGGATGGTACGAGTTTAGGATACCTTTAGCTTTAAAGAAATGCTTTAATGATCTTAGTAAATTTCTTGATTTAGTTATAACAGACAAGAGAAAGCCACAGTTTTCAGTATGAATAAATTGTTTTTAACAATTTTCTGAAGGTTACTAGACTGAAATTTAAGGGTCCTGTTTTTGCATGCTAGAAACAGAAAAGAGAAAGAAAAAAAATAAAACAAACTTAATTCTGTGCACCTTCAAAGCTCCCATTAAGTAATGTAAACTTAGATAAAGTAGGTATGGCATTTGAGATTAATAGATGCTCTAATAGATGTGCCTGCTCTCCTTCTCTCAACAGCATCAAGTGTTTGTATATCTTGCTGTTGAATTAGTGTTGCCCTAATGTGACTAGTCCAGCGGTTCTCTGAGAGGACTATGCCCTTCAACTGCCAGCTTGCCATCCTGATGCCCCCAGCTGCAATCCGCAAAGCTGCCTTTAGCTGAAAAAACATATTTGATGATGTTCTGAAACAAACTTCTGCATACGATACAGATACTAATATCTGATCACTAATTGAAGAGTGTAAATGCAACAGACTATCTGGTCACAACAGTGAAGTAAGGCATTAATGAAACAGTCATTTTATTAGACAAGACACTTGTATAACTTATTTTTTAAACATACTGGACTTCACATTCATAAATATATATGTTCTGAGTTTATTTAACTGTGCATGCACTGCATTCCATATAGTTTGAACCTGAACACAAGTTCAAACTTTCAGATGCACGCCACTAAACAGTGCCTTCATTTCAAGTCCCAAACATAAGGACAGACTGAGGACTCATTCCCCATCATGCTCATGTGAGGGAAGTAAAATGTTGAAATAAAATACAAAATTCATCAGACAAACTGAAAGGTCAACACCACTAAAACACTAGACATTTAATGCAAACTTCAGAAAGTTTTTCTTCATACAGAGAATAATAGATAGAAGTAGTCTAGTAGATCGTAGTACTACTTTAGGGACATTTTGGAATTTTTTGGAAAAAAATCAGGCAAAACAGACTGAGGAATTGGGCTGAACATCCTGATTGTATTAAAATTCGTTAATGTTCTGAGTGCTTGAAGAATTCAGACACAATGCTAAAGTGAAGGCCTTTACCCAGGCTTTGAGTCAAGCAGGTGCCTTGATGCCCCCTAAAGTACTGTTATTGTTTTTTTATCTTGGCTTACACTTTTGTTATTTTCTGTAGCTGACATCAGAGTGCGTGAAATGCATGCCTATTTACAGTGCTGTTTGTTTTATATGCATTACATTTTCAGCCTTTAGGTGTGGCCCCACTGACAGGATTAATGACTGTGGCATTTTTGCTCCTGAGCTGCCTTAACAACTTCATGCATTTTCATCTTGCCAAGAGAATTATTTATGAGGTATTGGAGTGACTAATGCTTTTTGTAATTACATTTAGTGTAATAAAACAGGGTGGCACAGCAGCACTATGGTGCCTCAAATCTCTAGTGTTAAAATCCTATCTTGGTCACTGCCTGGGAGAAGCTGGCATGTTCATACAGTGTCCTTGTGGGCTTTTTCTCACATCTCACAGGGTAGGTTGATTGGTGATGTTAAGCTTATCTGATATGAGTGAATTTGTGTATGCTTGTATTCTAAAAAAAATTAAAGGAACACTTTGAAAACACATCAGGTCTCAATGGGAAAAAAAATCGTGCTGGATATCTGTACTGATATAGACTGGGTGATGTGTTAGGACGAAAGAATGCCACAGAGGACTGAATTCAAAGACACCCTGAAAATCAAAGTGAAAAAATGATGTGGCAGGCTAGTCCATTTTGCCGAAGTTTCATTGCAGCAACTCAAAATGGTACTTTGTATGGCCCACATATGCTTCTATGAATGCCTGACAACATCGGGGCATGCTCCTAATGAGACAATGGATGGTGTCCGAGGGGATCTCCTCCCAGATCTGGACTAGAGCATCACAGAGCTCCTGGACAGTCTGAGGTGCAACCAGGCGGCGTCAGATGGACCAAAACATAATGTCCCAAAGGTTTTCTATTGGATTTAGGTCAGGCGAGCATGGAAGACAGTCAATAGTATCAATTCTTTCATCTTCCAGGAACTGCCTGCATACTCTTGCCACATGAGGCCAGACATTGTTGTACACCAGAAAGAACCAAGGACCCACTGCAACAGCATAGAGTCTAACAATGGGACCAAAGGATTTCATCCCGATACCTAAAGGCAGTCAAGGTGCCGTTGTGTAGCCTGTAGAGCTCTGTGCATCCCTCCATGGATATCCCTCCTCAGACCATCACTGACCCACCAACAAACCAATCATACTCAATGATGTTACTGGCAGCATAATGTTCTCCACGGCTTCTCCAGACCCTTTCACGTGTGTCACATGTGCTCAGGGTGAACCTGCTCTCATCTCTAAAAAGCACAGGGTGCCAGTGGTGGACCTGCCAATTCTGTCATTCTATGGCAAATGCCAATCGAGCTCCACTGTACCAGGCAGTGAGCACAGGGCCCACTAAAGGACGTCGGGCCCTCAAGCCACTCTCATGAAGTGTGTTTCTGATTGTTTTGTCAGAAACATTCACACCAGTGGCCTGCTGGAGGTCATTTTGTAGGGCTCTGACAGTGCTCATCCTGTTCCTCCTTGCCCAAAGGAGCAGATACCAGTCCTGCTGATGGGTTAAGGAAATTCTACGGCCCTGTCCAGCTCTCACAGAGTAACCGCCTGTCTCCTGGAATCTCCTCCACGCCCTTCAGACTGTGCTGGGAGACACAGCAAACCTTCTGGCAATGGCACATTTTCCATCCTGGAAAAGTTGGACTACCTGTGCAACCTCTGTAGGGTCCATGTATTGCCTCATGCTACCAGTAGTGACACTGACCATAGCCAAATGCAAAAACTAGTGAAAAAACAGTCAGAAAAGATGAGGAGGGAAAAATGTCAGTGGCCTCCACCTGTTAAACCATTCCTGTTTTGGGGGTCGTCTATTGTTGCCCCACTAGTGTACCTGTTGTTAATTTCATTAACACAAAAGCACCTGAAACTGATTAATTTTCCCCTGTGGGAAGTGTCATTGACTTGATGCTATATTCTGATTAAAAGGTGTTCCTTTAATGTTTTGAGCAGTATATATATTGTCAGAGGATATTCACAGGGTCTTATCTTTACCAGAACCTCAGTGGATTATATTTCTTATCCAGTCCCCATACAATGTCTTATGAAGCCTGTCTAATCTGCACATGTGAGGAGAAGCAGAGATGCCAGATTGTCCGCTATGCAGAAAGAGAGAATCTTTGGAGTACTCCCTGAGCAGCTGCACAAAACATCTGATAGAGGGCCGAGACCACTGGCACCCCAATCATGTGCTTAATGTTATTGTAGAAAGTATCTGCAAACAAGTATGGCCCATGAATCAGAAGATCTGGTTCATCAAACCTGGAAAGCATTTAAGCTCTAGAGTTAAACGTTCAGCAGGATTTTTAGCAGTTGCATGGTACTGGCAGCTCAAGATCAAACACTGGCAACAAAGAGTATCATTCTTTTGAAACTGACAGTGCCTTGGGAGGATCGGTAGGAGTATGCTAGTAAGTGGAAACTAACCAGGTGTGAAGGGTTGGTGAATGATTATCGCATGCAGAACTGCAAAAACGAGGTGTATGCTGATCAATGTTGGCTGTTTGAGTTTTGTACTCCATTCTCTTTATAAAGCCCTTGGCTCACCAGTTCTCAATGAATTGAATAGAAGTAGGGCTGTTAGAAACATCACAGAGGCAGCAAAGAAAGCATCAAAAAAGTTGGGCTTTAAATATGATTTGAGCATTGTGACTAAAGAGACCCTGCAGACCAGCCTGGAAATGGAAATTGTCATACAATATCTGCAAAAAAGCCACATGAGTGTACTTTTTTGGTATTTACGCAGTCCTGGAATTAAAGGATCTCAAGTGTCTAGATTAACACTTTATAAGCAGTGATGACAAGTATTGTAGGATGCTTTGTAAAATAATACCTCAACTTTGAACAGGACAGAAAGTTAGTGTAGTTGAGCTTCTTGAGGAATGATGTGCTTACTGTGTTTGGTCAGAACTGTGGCCGCAGCATTTTGAACCATTGAAAAGAGTATTTTTGTATTCTGCCTGAAATGTGAGAAAAGTGTGACAGTATTTTGCTTCTAAATTGAACATGTGAGCAATGATTTGTAGACAACACAATAAAAGTATCACAATAAAGAAATGCATTCAAAATTTAGGGTACTTTTGAGTAAAAGTCCAAAGCTTATGAGGGCATGTATTTAGTGCTGAGTGCATGTTGGCTGGGAAATGTTATCTTTCAACCTGCAGCATTGTATGAACTAGAACCCCATAACAGAGAAAAAATAAAACCCCAGAGCAAAGAAAATTTAGCTTTTTACTTTAATGCCGTCTTACAGCCTATGCGACAGTTAAACATGATAGAAGGGGCCTCTGTTCACTTCCGCAAATAAACAGAAATCAGTCAGCTACAAAAACATTATTTGAGGAAAAGCATTCCAGCATCTCTCTTTCTTTCTTGTTTGCTCAAGTATGTTTTTATCTTGTATAATCAGTTGCACTTTGCAAAAATAATGCCCTAATTTTTTTTTAAACAACTTTTGTAGTTTTTCGTCCCAATAGAAGAGAATGCACATCTGGTATACTTCTATTACACAATTAGAATTTTCATGCTTTTTATATTGTGCTAATTTAATAAATAGAGGAATTATCTGATTTGCTGTTTTTCATATTCAGAATTCATATAACTATTTGAAATATAATCATCTGAGAACATTTCACTGATTTACTCCCTAACTGCATAGTCAGAAATAAATTATTCCATGTTGAAATTTTCTCTTTGAACGCTGCAACAAAGCAACACACAAACCTAACTATGCAAGAATAAGCACTCTCAAAGTATGAAAATACATAGAAATGTCAAAATTAAAAAAAAAAACACTAAAAACATGAATACTGCACACAATGCAATCACTGCTAAACTTACTAAGCAAAGATTACATTGTAAAAGTTAGCTTTTTTCAGTTTCATTCTCTCAATGACAATCACTCTAACACCCCCCCAAGCCTCTCCTGATCTCACTCTAAGTAACAGTGCCAACATAACTTCACAACCGATCTGACGCTGTTCGTTTTCAAATAATATTGCATTAGTGCGATAATGTTTTCTGATTGGTACTATCAATGTCATAAAATAATTTCTTCATATATATATATAACAACATATTAATGTCGTTTTTGGAATTAATATCACAGAGCAAATGATCAATCACACTTAAACTTACTGTACATTTTTACTTTAAAATCCTTTCCTAAACTGGAAAACCAATTTTATCTGTATTATCTATTAATATTAATAGTTATAGCTACTTAGTTCCTTATGAGGTAGTGAAAAGTCAAGCAAAATGACACCTTTCATTGGCTAACAAAAAAGATTACAATATGCAAGCTTTCGAGGCAACTCGGGCCCCTTTTTCAGGCAAGATGTAATACAGAAACTGGAGTTCCCAATGTTGATATACACACTAGGACAAGAAACAACATTGCTAAAAATCTTTAAGTGAGAAATCTATCCATCCATCCATTATTCAACCCGCTATATCCTAACTACAGGGTCACAGGGGTCTGCTGGAGCCAATCCCAGCCAACACAGGGCGCAAGGCAGGAAACAAACCCCGGGCAGCGTGCCGGCCCACCGCAGGTGAGAAATCTTAAATGTAAAAAATTAATAGACTCCTTCAGGCTAAGGTTCATTTAACAAGAGAGAAGAACAATGTAGTGTCAAGATCTTTGGATAAGATAACTGTCCAACAAAGTTTTTTGACGTTTCTAATGAGTTTTTCCATACAATGTGGATCTGTAGTCAGGTTGTCTGTGTAAGTCTGAGAGATGCAAACAATCCTCATACCTGGCCATAAAACTCATGTCTCTGTTTAAAACATATTGTAACGTAAATGTTCCTTATGAGGTGAAATTTTCAATTGTTTCTTTCAACTTGTCTCATTTCCTATCAAATAACAGGTGAAAGTCAGTTCAAGTGAAAGTTGTCTGAGAGATCTACAGGTATATTGTATGTAATTTTGTTTTCAGCTATGTTCACTGTACCATATAGTATCCATCCTCAGACCTTTCTCTGGATCTTCTGTTATTTCCTACCACTGGGTATTCTTGTAATAATTACATAAAGCTGGAAGTTGGTTCAGTTGATTTTGGACCAGATATGAAGGTACAATTTTTTCTGTGGCCTTTGTTTACCCATGAGAATACAGTAGTCACTTAACCGTAATGAAGTCTATTTAAAGGGTCATGATTTAGTTTCAGCCTGTAACCTGGATGTAGTTGTAAATTCTTTCACAGTTTACTAGCAGATGTAGTTTTACAGAATTCATCCATCCATCCCTTATCCAACCCGCTATATGCTAACTACAGGGTCACGAGGGTCTGCTGGAGCCAATCCCAGCCAACACAGGGCACAAGGCAGGAAACAAACCCCGGGCAGGGCCCCAGCCCACCGCAGTTTACATAATTCTCAAATTTTAATTTACATTTTTTTCATTCCCCAGGGTTGAGTGCAGATTTATCCTTGAGAAAACTGCAGCTTTACCCATGACAAGCTTCCCTAACTTAAAATGCAATACATTTGTAGCTTATTTACAATTGTCAGATGCTTGGAAATGGTTATGTTTTAACTAGGTTACTTTGACATGCATAAAAATCTGCTAGGCATATACCTTATTTGCCTTCTTCTCAATCAATACTGAAATATAAAAGAGGTTGTAAGCCTGAGGCAGACATCAATTTAAAGGCTCTTATGAATTTTACTTTTAAGTTTTATTGAAATTTTTATATAAGGGACTGCTTGATTCTTTTGCCTGTAATAGTCTGTCATGGATCACAAATTGTGATTGCTTAAGTAATCCACATAGTTGTGTTAAACAATTTCCCTCTCTACATGATTTGTAGCAGGTGTTCGGCAGTGAACCGCATGAATACAAGATGTCGGCATCTCTCATGAATTGTGAATGAGACAGGCATCTTAAGGAGTCTTACAATATTTCCGTTTCTTTTTTAAACATTTTAATGTTTTCCTTTTGCTCAGGATGGGTACATTGAAGTATTATGCTCTAACATTCATCCATCAATCTATTGTCTGACGGAAAAGCAGAAAACAGCCTAAGTTCATTACAGGACACACTCATGCACTCAAGTACTAAACACAGACAGAGCGATGGGTGCTCTTCTCCAGAATATTTTTTGTAAATTTATACAGTAGCTGTTTTCACTGCTGGCAAATCATCCATACATTTGCAGAAAAGCAATCTGAAACCATTACACTCCCACAGCTGAGTTAGTCAGTGGACAGACATAAAGAAAGTTTGTTTATTGGTAGTAATAGGCTTTATCTTTTGCATTTATTGATGTAGTCAAAAATATCAATGTTATTGGACAGTGTTCTAAAAATGTACAGGATCATCCAAGTGGTCTTTTAAAAATGTAATATGAGTAGCAGTGTTGTTTTATGAGGTCTGGCTACACAGGTCATAGCTACCAGTGTTTCTCGGTTTTGTCACAAGCTGAGGCATCAGCAGTAAGAGAGTCCTGGAGATCTATGGATATAGTCATTTTGGACATCTTGTGATTGTTGTTTGCTGCTTCATGGGATAGTTAACTAGTTTCTATAGCTGGGTTCTCTTAAAATAGACTGATGGATTTTTAAATATTTTACTGCAGCGTTAATATAATGAATTGTGCAGTTCTATTACTTACACATAAACTAATTCTTACTTAAAAATAAATTATTAGCACCCTGCCCCAAATGTGAAATTGTTTAACAAAGAATATGTATGGCTTACTCATGAAACTGCTTTGGCTGTGTCCTAGTTTACTACAAGAGGTGATCAAAAGGCTTAGAGTCTGAATCTAGAACAGATATTTTATGGTGCTGACTTTGTAAGTGGCCAAAAATAAACTTCTGCGTACTAAAATGTGTGGATTACAGGTTTCTTGTTTTAGTACCAAGTGAAATTGGATGCCAAAAATGGCAAAATGAAGTATTATTAAATCTTTGAGTTTCTAAGGCTAGAGAGCAGTTCACTTACTAAGATTTATTCTCACCTATTCCACATGTCCCAGTAAAAAGATTGGCTGCAAAATACCTTCATATCAGGGCATCTCTCTAAAATGACCGAAAGTATGGCTCTTCAGTATTGAGAACTGAAGAAAAATTTTACGTGGTGAATGTGAATCTAATGGAGGACTAAAAAGTGGTGGCATGTAAGGTAGCCTCCACTATGAACACTAGTTATGCGTCAGCTCAACGATTCTTCATCCAGTGGCCAGAATGTTAACTGTGTATGCAGTACCAAAGATGAACATTTCAAGTTAGCTACAGAGAAACAGTGGCACAAGCAAGGCAAAGCATATTTAGTGACTGGCATAAAAAGCTTTCTGAAGGTTATAATGGGTGCATTAGTGTTCTTGGGTATTATGTAGATAAATGAAAGTTGTTTGGTTTTGACCTTTTGACCCTCCTTATAATCTAATGTTATGCAAGAGGCATATGAAAACACAAATACATTAATTAGTTAGTTAATTAGAGAATAGTGTAACTGAGAGACTAACAGCTTATTTTACTGGACATTTTCGTTATTATAATTTAAAGTGCTGAGAAAGTAAAATGAAAACAGAGTAGACAGATATTGGGATTTTTTTTTATAATAGTTTTACAGTTTTACATGACTGAGAGATATTTCAGATAATCTGATAATCTGAAATGTGTATTGTATGTGCATTGATAAAATATCATAATAAAAAATACTGCAGTTCTATACTATATCGATTTTTTCCTCGAGGTTACTTCTAGACCCTCAGAATGATCCCAGCACTTAAAACCCAAGTGGTAGGTACATGAAAACCATACCTCAAACAGGGTAGGTGCATGAAAATCAAATAGGAGCACCAGAACAATTACTGTTTAAGTCCTGAATCATCTGCAATTACCTGCAATAACATTTTAGCATCTGAAATTGTCAAAAGTGAGAAATAAATATTTTAGGGCTACTTAGTATGCTTCTCCTGTGTTTAATTCATCAGAGATGCACACATCTTGAATTAATACAGTTCACTGCTGTACACCTGCCACCAGCCATGTGGAACTAGCATTTGTTTCAATACTTCATGACAGTAATACTTGTATGCAAAGACAAAATGAAGACAATGAAAATATATGTCTGGTGGTAAAATGCTATTTTTTAAAGAGAAGACTTCAAAAATCTGATGAAAACAAACAAAGTAGAAGGTTGGTGGAGCAGTTTTAGTCTCCTCAGACAGTCATGGATGGCATAACAGCAAAGTCAACGTGAGATGTACTGGACTCTTTTGGATTCTTTTGTAGTGAGTTTGCTAAAAGGATATATTGGAATAGAGATAGCTGTAGATCTGCACAAACAGTGTGAATAGCCAGGTAGAAATATAATTGTTTCATTTGCTTTATACCTGCACTTACGTTACATCCAGTGTTCATCTTTACCAATGGCATTATAAGTGATATTTATATAGCGTGGTCCAGATCGAATTATGCAATTTTCATTACACTATAACTTATTAAGTTTATTACATAGAAAATCACCTGAAAAATCCCAGACCATCGAGAAATGTGCAAACTGACGACATGAAGAATTGTCTTCGCACCAAACTGGAATCGTCCCCGCATCAATCAAAGTCATCCAGACAGTCTGGATCTGCATAATTAGATCTGGACCACCCTGTATGCAACAGTCCGGTTCAGTTTTGCTCTGGTCAGCACCTGCTATGCTATTATACTTTCTTTTAAATGTCAGACTATTTGAAATTAAATATGAAGTCTTTATGCTTTACAAGTTAATGTTATGAACAGAGTGTGGGAAACAGTAAAGAAAAACATTTAACTTTACATATCCTTGCCCTACAGTTAAGATTTCATACATTTTACATTGTGAAAGTAATTAAATGTTCTTGGAAATCAAATGTATCTTCAATAAGATAAAATCCGTTTCATGCAGTAGGCTGGTAAGGAAACTTCCAAAAAGCCAGGGTGGCATACCAATGTACTTTTCTTATAATTTATTCCTTTCTTAGTCTGCCTCAAACATATTTTAATTGGCCTGTTTTTTGGATTTTCTTATGATTTCTTCCTTTTCAAGCCTGACTCAAACATATTTAATTGGGTTGCCTTTTCATAATATTATTCAATTTTTAAAAGGCATAAGAAATTAGAATCACTTGATTTATTTTCTTTAGGGTTTTCTTAATAAATGATAGGCAAGTGTGCCTTAAGTGACTATAATTTGAAAAGTTAATCAAAATGTGTTGGTTCCTCTACCCTCAACATAGGTATGTGCCCATTGAACCACACAGGACCATGAACTGATACAGTATGAGTGTTTTATGCAAATAAGTATTTTGTTTTTTAGTACACAATTGATTTTTTTAGTTTAATGTGCATACTCCAAAAAATTGTAATATGTCCTTTTATTTGGTATTTGTAGTTTTTAATAATAATACATTTTATTTGTATAGCGCCTTTCCCATGCTCAAGGCACTTCACAGGGTTTAAGAAAGACATTTTAGGCTGAAATCCATGTGTAGGACAGGTTGGGGCTGAGGTTGCTTCACCATCCCCATGGGTGAGAAAGAGTGCTACTCAGGGTGAATATCCCCAACATACAAAGGATAGTTGAAGTCTGGGAATATGGTTAGTGGAAATAAGCAGCAGGGAACTTCAAAAATGTTTGTATGTCATGTTCATCTAATCATCAGCACACAACAATGAAGGATGACCAACTACCTGCCTTTTTCTACGTCTTTTTCTCATTCACAGTGCTAGGACAATGAGAGTAAGGAGCTATGATAAAGATAGATATGCCATTCAGGTACAGGAATTGGCATGAATGTAACAGGCACCTTCTCCATTAGTTCTCATATGACCATATCAATGCATTGTCAGTTACAACTCCATCTATCCATTTTAATTTAATTCATCACGTCACTTTTAATTCAGTTCAGGGTCACATGGCACCAGAATGTGCCTCACCAACATGCTCCTGGAGAAGTAGCCATTCCATCGCAGAGTATGTTCAAGCACACTCCTACACACACCAGACCAGTTCAGAATCACTGCTCAATCTGATAAGATGTGCGAAGGAAATTTGGATACCTGGAAAAAACTCACACAGAGGTGAGGTGAGCAGCTAACCACCATTTCACCCTGGTCCACTCAAATAAAACCCATCACTTTCACATGAAAATCATCAAGGCTTCCTCAATCACCTCTCCCACTCTACTAGCAGTGTTGGTAGAAAGATACCAACACCCATTACATTACCCTCATCACTGAATGTGTGTTTGTGTTAAGATTGTCACTGGAGGACAGTATATGTAAGAGTTCCTCCAAAGAAAAGAGGAGCCATAATTTAAAAAAGATAATTTGTAATTTACAGTACTTCTAAAAGTTTGTATGTGGGCAATGCATCTTGGGCAAACAAACATATTGCAGTTTCATATAAAAGTATTTAGTAAGATTTTAATACCTTGCCTGCTATTAAGCCTTTGGCTGGTTGCTTTCCTCTGCTATTCTTTTCTTAACAGCTTGAGATCTCCATTGATTTGTTTACATGACACCTATTAAGATATGTGTACAAATACTACTTTAAAATACACTCTGAGAAAACACAAAACAATAAATATGCTTGTACATGAAACCATATAATCGTATACAATTTTTTTTGACAATTTGGTTTAAGGTTGATGTATCAGTTTTATTTTTTATAGATCTGGTCATACAGTATAAGGCTTGTATTTATGCTGTGTCTAAAAGCTTGACAGTTGAATGCTACATTAATAACATGCTACCTTAATCATGCGTGTAATGATATTAAATCTGTGTGCAATGTTGGTCTCCTGCTTTCAGATCCAAGCTAAGCAATTGTCAGTGTGTAGTTTTGAAATTCCTTCTGAGTTTGTGTGTTTTTTACCAGATATTACTATTTCTGCAGGTTAAGTGTTTGGTAGCTTCAAAGGATTACATGTGACTTTTTGAGTCTTCCCTGTAATGGCCTGCCATCCCAAATAAGTTCTGGCATCTGTAAACCTTTACTAGAATAAGACAGTTCGGTAAATAATTGAATAAAGCAATAAATTAATTTATTTGTAGAACATGCCCACATAGAGTATCAACAAAAAAGCAGTCTGAATTAAGCATGATTAACATAAACAAATTTTACATTAGTCTTTTGACAGAGATAGACTCTTATAAAGTTTTTAATGGTAGTACACTTGCTGGTTTTTGCAAGATTTTATTTAACTTGCCCTCTCTGTTTGTCTGGGTCAAATTTTGCAATCATTTTTTTACCCACTTTTACCAAACCAATTCCCTTCAAACTTTGCTGATCTCCGGTGACAATGCAATATTTTATCAGTTTGGACCCAGGATCTGTACGTTAATTATGTCAAATTTTAATTTCTCACTTCCTTATATTTTACTTTTAGCAAATATATATA
>JANRMT010027041.1:73893394-73945161 GCA_026402145.1 Polypterus bichir lapradei
TATATATATATATATATATATATATATATATATATATATATATATATCTATACAGTATGTATATATATATATATATATATCTATACAGTATGTATATATATATATATATATATCTATACAGTATGTATATATATATATATATATATCTATACAGTATGTATATATATATATATCTATATAGTGTGTATATATATATATATATATATATATATACAGTATATTACTCATTTTGAATTTCCTCGTAGGATTAATAAAGTTTATCTAATCTCAATCAGTATACATATTGTACTGATTACCTGTTCATTTTTCACAAAAGTACAGTAACGGGACTAACTTTTAATTAATATTCCTGCTTAAAACACAGCCTACCTCTTGAACATTTCAGCACTGCAGAACCTCAGTACTTCTCAGTCCTTTTAAATTAGAAATTGCTTGAGGTTTGCAGCAGGCACTTCCACAAAACATGTCATCATGCAGTGACAGAGTGGGTGGAAGTAATTGTTCTTCAAATAATATCCCAGATATAAGATAAAAATTTTTTGATTTGGGCTGCTGGAAGTAGCTTACTCCTACAATCAGACATTACATGTTTAAATGAAAAAGTGCTTGTTTGCAAAATCTCCCAGGTTGCTCTATGAAAATCATGGAGGTCTTATAAAAAGTACTATTTACTTATTAAGTTTAAATTTAGTTAATATAGGAGTTGTAATGGACAGCCCATGTGAGCAGGCACCCTGGTCAGAATTGGACAGAAAGGACAGGCTTAAGCAACTTACATGTGATGGTTCATTCTCCAAAACAATAGATGTCAGCCAACCCAGGCTGGGATTCCCACACAGATACCCACAGGGCATGCTGGGTATTGTAGTCCCACAAGACAAGCCTGTTACGTTCTGTGGTGTCTGCCAGTGGGAGCTACGGGGTTTGGGATTCCCTACTCTGTTGGGCTTCAACCTCACCTGGAAGTGCTTCAGAGCCACAGCTTCATACCACCGTAAGCACTCTTGAGATAGAATTAAAGGAGTAGCTTCACTTCAAGCTGGGAGCCAGAGTCGGGAAGAGGTGGGCAAGTCTTGCTGGAGGAACGGAGAAGACTGAAATGAAGAAAGAAGTCAGAAACCTATTGTGTATTGCTGTGTTTTAGATTTGTGTTGGTGATGGTGTTGTGGTAAATGTTTACTTGGGGAAGAGTTTCACACCAATAAAAATTCCTGTGTTTGTGGCAAAACTTGTGTCTAAGCCTGTGCTAAGTTGAGTGTTTGGGGAGCTGGAGTGCCCCCTGGTTGCCACACAGTAAGGACATGCTCTCACTTGTATGAAGAAGTAGGGAAATGGGTTTTATGACATGTAGACTCCATAGTTTGTGTCCACAACTGAAGTATACAGTACATAGTATAGCATACCGGGTGATTTGTTCAGTGTGTATAGAGTGCTTTATACATGCAGTTCTAGGATTGGCTACAGAAAGAGATGTGATAAAGGCTGCTTTGAAATAAAAAATATGTTTTTTGGCATACTGAAACCCAACAACCGTCTGCATTCATTTTGGATGCCATTGTTGTGCTTGTTCAATTTCTACTCATTTTTAACATTCAATTTATTCACCTGCTCCTCCATACTACTTAGAAGCCAAAAGTTATTGTAGTAAATTGCAGAGTAAGATAAAAAACAAAGAATGTTAAAAAATATCTGAAACCTAAGAGTTTCTAATGTTATTGTAATAGACAGCTGATGCTCAGACATCACTTTCCACTCTTTCATTTTGTTCTTATTTTAACTTCAGGTTGGAGCACCACTGTGTTGATTACAATGTTGCCAACTGTGTCTGTGCTCCTGTTTCTAGACCACCCAGAATAACATATGAATAGCATATCACGATGGTTTATGGAATGCAGCAAAAAGTTCTTTTTCCACACCATGAAGAAGGTGAAAGCATGTGTTGCTTTCAAACTGCATTGGCAAAGTTCATTGAAGCATTTCAGAGCTAAGATATACCAAACATGTTACTGTCATGCAGATGTCGATGTAACTCTGCAAGTTTTTTCCTCCCAATTCTGCTTTAGTGGTAGTCTTATTCCTTTAGAGAATGACCTACATATTTTTTTGAGGTCTCACTGCAAGATGTCACCTCAGGGCTTTTCTTACTCAATTAACAAGAAATTGCTTGGATCTGCTACATTATTTGTCCAGTGTCCCAGCAAACAAACTAGGACGGACACATTGTAAGAATAGAACAAAATTTTTGAAGATCTCACTAAAAGTCAATTTTAAAAAAAAATCCAAAATCTGGAACACTTAATCTATTAAGCAGATTGGGGGCACATTCATATTCACTGTCAGTCCATGATTAACCCTGGAGTGAGCAAGTGGAATTCTCCTGTGAATAAATTACATTATTGATAATTTTTGCTAGACCAGCTATACTACATAATCATATTTTAAGTTCATTTCATTTCTACCTGATTAAATTGAGCTATGCCTTGCATGTCATCCTTGCTTGTGAGGATAGTCAGAGTCTACTGCAAACTGCTATGCCATGTTTATGAAATGGCTGTTTTGCCTTTTTCTATGAATTAAGCATATAAATGTGATCAGTTAACTACCTTCTACGTGGAACATGCACTTGTAAATCTGTAAACCATTAAGGCAAAGGCAACACTTGTTTAAATGAAAATGCACAAATGACAGAAAATCATCAAGCCCATCTTACTTATTTTTAATTACTATCTAAGCTGTTTCTAAATATGTCATCTATTTACTTCTTAAAAGTTCACTTCTAACACCATGTCTAGACAGATTTTCCAGGCTCTGCCGGCATGAAGAATCTTTAGTCCACTTTCCTTTTTTCAATGCCAACATAAAGCTAGTTTATCTATTGAGCTGAAATAATTCTTGTGGATAAACATTGTCCATACAACTTAGACAATGTATGATGTTGATTTCTGGCTTTATGAGAGGGTTTTCCAAAATGCAGCAATTAATGTAAATTGTACTGATTCTTTAGAGCAGTGAACAAAAGAGGACTTTGTTTTAATTTGGGAAGATGAAATGAGAGAGGAAGTCCTGAGGGTGCTGATGTGCACAAGTGGCTACAGTGTTTGCCATAGCTTAGTAAATCAGACTTTGGAGAGCCCCTAAGGGTGACTTTTGCATTATTAACTACAGCGTGCTTGGCTTGTAGAGCACCATGTGGGGCCCAAATAATAAGCCAGCAGGGGAGCCTGATATTTACTGTATAAGGGCCATTTGGATGCATGTAGTATGTCCCGCAATGGATGATTTATTTTCCCACCATGATTACATAAAATTAATAAAAACACCATTGAGGATGAAGAGATCTATGATTTGCATTATTGTATAATGCATCTAGTTGTTTTTATTTTATCTACTCTATCAAAAATCTAAATCCAGACATTTTTATTCTTCAGAATATTATTTATATTTCATGTAAATAATGATTCAGTTCAGTTTCACCAAGAGAACTAGTTTGAGAATGACTAAGTTACATAACAAATTACTGACAGCCTACCAGTGGCAAAATGATCTGATCTTGTCAGACTTGTTCTTCAATAACATTTGTGTACAGTTTCAATTTTTTGGTCTGTTCTATATATCCATACTTGAAGTCCACTTAGTCCGAATCAGGGTTGTGAAGGCTGTGAACCTATCCCAGTAGTACTGAGTGCAAGTCAGAAATCGAACTCGGACAAGGTGCCATTCAGCAACAGGCCACACTTGCATATATACTCTCAATTATTCATATGAGGCTAGTTTCAAGTTGCCAAATAATGTAATATGCACTGAGGAAAATGAGGGAGGACATGCAGACTCCATGCAGGCAGTTATGGGTTGACATTTAAACTCAGGAGTTTACAACTAGTATGCAGCATCATTAACCACCATAGGACCATTCCGCCATTTTATCTATGTGTTATTTATGTATTTGTTTGCTTAACTAAGCCAGTATAAGACTCCCTCTGAATATTGCCTAACTGCAGAGACATAATGCAAATGCTTTTGAAGTAGTGAACATGTTTGTTAAGTTCCCAAATGTTTGGATTAACACACACAAAAGTCACACAGAGCACATCTAAGCCAGGACGCAATATTTCTCCCGCTAAGACTGCACCTAATATGTTCTCACAACAATTTTGATAGGTGAGACAAAAGATGAACCTAAATACAGAAATAAAAAGGTCAAAGAGGTTAGCAGAGACAAAACAATGGCAAAACAACTTAATATTTGTCTAAAGCTTATACTATAGATATGTGTTAAGCTGCTGGCATCAGAATATAGTTTAGTGCGACTGTTAGCAGCAGGTCAGGCCATGATTTACATGACAGGTACTTTACCAGCTTTCAGCTATTATATGAAATGAATGGAAACCACATACTATTAAAGAACAGCAGAGCCAAACTAAAGTAACGTGCCTTTGTGAGAGCTGCTGATGTACTTTGTTTATGGTAACCTTAGAATGACATTTTTTGACAGTTTAACGACTCACTGAAAGAGACAGCTCTGAGCTAGAAACTGAAAGGTGAATCATCTTGAAGAACCTAAAGTGAACACATACTTTTAAATATGTTTGTTCATTAGTATGATGTTTGATTGAAGTACAATAGTTAAGGGTGGAGTAAAAGTAAAATAATAAAAGCCTTTCATCCATTTTTCTGAACCCACCTTTGCCATTTTATGATTGCAAGTTGACAGTTATCCCAGAATCATTGTATAGGATCCAACTTTGGATGAGATGTGACTCCATCAAAAGACATGTTCACTTTTACTTGTAAGTTGACAATTTAAGGCAATATTTAACCTAACCTGAAATCAAAGATCCCAGGAGGAAACTGGCATGGACATTGGGAGATTGCATTTTCCACACAAACAGCAAATGGGCTAGAAATCAGACCTATTGTACCACCTTAATAATGTTAGTAATAACAGAATTTCAAAATTACTAAGACTGCTTACCTAAAGCCCAATTAGACCAGTAGGGCCAAGCCACCTGATGTTTTGTCAAGTAGTTTTACATTTAAGTAAACTAAAAAAAGAACGAACTCAAAATCTTTGCTTTATTTTCACATGACAACATTCCCTTTACCTATTTTTCATCTTTACTATCTTTTGTTTTTTGTTCATGATGGTGACATTATAAAATATCATGACTTAAATTCTAGTAGAAAGTATCATAGTCCATTCATCCATTTTCAGACTGACTTAACACAATTCTGGTGTTGCAGTGAGTCAAGCAGAAGTAAACCAGATTGTAGGGACCTGAGTCAATGGTGGCAGCACTGAGTGTGAGGCAGGGATCAGCTAGTACTGCATGGGGTGCCATTTCATTATAGGCACAGTGCTAACTTAGGGTATCCAGTTAACCCAAATGTTCTTGGATTATGAAATTAAAAGTGGATTTCAGTGGCTACAGTAGAGCTTATTCCAACTAAATCAGACACATGTCGGGAAACAGTCCTGAACTGGTTACCATTCTGTCACTGGTCACATTTACATACACACCAAAACTCAATCATACTTGGTCACTGGCCTAACACACATCTTTGGAAAGTGGGAGGAAAGCTAGAATGGCCAAAGAGGTGAAGCTATATAGACGAAATGAGAATGTGTGCACTGGATACTGGTTGATTTGAACCCTGTCTCTTTGTAAAGAGTTTATTTTTTAAAACAACGCATCAAGGAGAAAAGCTGTTTCATTCAAGGTATAGAGGGCTTCTGTACAACTTATAATAAACATGCGTGATTAGGTGTTAAAAACATAAAGTCACGCCTGGGTTAATGTAACCTCAATAACATTTGTTTGAAATCAGACACTTTAAACAGAACAATTTATTTTGATCTGCAGGCACCTTTTTAAGCAGATGCCAGTAAATGAGAAAAAATGAACACCCTCTCTATCCTGGGTTCGTTATTTGAACTGTAAAATCCATTTATAGCCTCTTCAACCTTATGGAAATTTTATATGGATGCAAGGTGTCTGCATTTGGATTTTTAACAAGAAGATGACAGATTTACTGAAAGTCAGTGGGTGTATTGCAGTAAATCATGTTTTAGTAAACTCCATTGATCTTGTAAGATTTGTCTGATCCCAATTTGACTATTGAAGTATGGAGTATAGCACTTTAACTTCTGCTCAGTCAAAAATCTGTTTTCATCATTTTTACTGTAACCTGTTTAATTTACTATATGAACAGTTTGAATGTGTATCTCAGGAAATAGAATCAGATTCCATTTTGTGTAAATGACAGCGTGCCCTAAACATGTTTAAGTGGCAGCAGGATTATTGCCTATTGCAGTTTAATTCCAAATCTTTCTTTCTTCAGGCAGATTTGATCTTCAATAGCAGGACATTTGCATGCCATCATGTTGCATTGCATAGTACATCTGCATTCAGTACATGTGTGCTGTCTGATTATTGAGTAAAGATAGAAACTCAATTATCAGAGCCACCAATTTAATTAAAAAAGAAAATACTAAGAGCGCAAGGTGACTTTAAAATTATTTAACATGTGATGTCCACAGTCTCTTATAAATAGCTAGATGTGTCAATTATGATCCCTCTGATTAAAAAGTATCTGGAAAATTTTCTTAAGTCTGTTTATATTCATTATTAATTTTATCTGCTTTAGTTTACTTTGTGAAATTAAATAATTTCTTTTTTTGGTGGCACTACTATTTTCCTGCTGGTTCCTGCTTACATGTCTGGAATAGACTAGCAATCCAGACCCCTGATGTGGTATTAGCAGATTTTCAGAATGAAATATAATTCTATGTGATCACAAACACTTCAACTTCCAAAGATGTCTGAGAAAAGGTAGCATTTCTCCATTTATTCACACCAACTTCTATAATTACACAATAGAGTCCTTTCCTCCATGGCTGCATAACATAATGGTATGGCACAGAGTATTATGGGCACATAACAGTACGGGGGGGAATCCAAAAAAAATGGAATTATCTTCTGGCCCCCTTTTAGCACATGCTTCCCACCCTAGGTGAATATTCTAGAAACACTTCTGCATCAGTGTGCCAGCTGGCATTGTTGTGAGGTGCTGTGTTCGGGTTCAGTGAATTGTTTCCAATGACTCTTTCAATGCGTTTGCCTATTTTGTGATGGCTGATTTACACTAATAACGTGTGACAGTGAAGCTTGAGCCATCCTGCACAGTCATTTCTCTCACTCCTCCCTTCCTGCAGTTGGCACAGAACCATTCACACTCACATCAGTATTTTCGGGCTCACTCTATATTAACATGGATACATTTGAAAAGATACCATTTTTCATTCATTTGGCCTTCCATCCACACTGTTCAGAAACATTTTCCAAAAATTTCTAAATTTGAAAATGCCAAATTCATTTAGCAGGTGTGGATGGGGAAAAAGGAGCTCTTAGAAAATTCTGAGATATATTTGTCAGGTGATCAGCCACTGATAGGAGTTTTCTCTTGATAATTCACTTTGTGCTCAAATCTTTACTGTGGGTATAGTTCTTTCTTCTCTGCATCAACCAATGGGATCTGTGCCTGTAAACATTTGAGTATTTCACTGTATTTTACTTCAAGGCTTTGTCACCCTTATACTCATTTGTAGCCTTTAAAAGCAGTTGTACTCCACTGTCTGTCCAAACAAATACTCTAAATCCTGTTTTCTATGTTTTTTTGACAGTTCAAATTGCTTTTGCTGCACCATAATCAAGCATCCTTCTTGGCTGACAATTGGCACATAGCCTAATAGAAGAGTGTTTTTGGCATTTCAAGAGTAGGTAACAAATGTTTAGAGGACAATCTGAAAACAGAAGAATTTCAAAATGAAAACAGTGTTTTCAAAAGTATCTGTGTTAGTGTGGACTAGTCTTCAGAGACAGCTTTTATCCACAGGACATAGGGCAACTGAACAGTCAGTTATGGTAATAGGTACTGTATGTGTTTGCATATATGGATTGTATGTAATTGTATAATGCTGTATATGTTATATTCTATGAACACTTTTTTGTGTGTCTTTTGTTGGTATTATATTACCATCCCTATTCTAAGTAAGCCTTTCTTTGTAGCATGTACACATGACAGAAAACTTGAAATATCTTAGTACAGGGCTTATTTACAGTAGGGTGCTTTTTATGAGAAAAAGTCAAATTCTGTTAGATAGTAACTGTGGTATACTGTATTGCTGTGTACTCACACCACAAGCCATCTCATTTCATAGATTTGTACTGTGGTAACTGCCAGTGGTTAGCAGCAAACCTGTGATGTCTGGATTACAATGGCCCTCAGAAGCAGCCGTGCCCACAGTGTTAAGTTAGCTAAAGCAGACTCCTACCGTCGACCTCACAGAGGCTGCTTTCTAAACACTGCGAGCAGAGCGCTTTCTATTGGCATCAACTAAGCTGTCTACTTAGCCTCCACCTTGCTGAGCAACACCAACACTTTACATACACTTTTATGCATGAATTTTTGTATTTTTTTTGCATACAGAATCTTATTCTAATGCCTGTTTTAAATTGAATTCAAAAAGTTATATTTTTTTACCATCGTGGTTTTCATTATTTATGTGCCATTCCTGGTGTTAATCACATGAACGCTCTTTTACTCTTGTGATGTCACAGGATGTGGAATATAAATATAGCAATGTTCATACTTTTAGGCTATCCCTTGATGGCTGCAAAGCTCTCTGATTTGTAATAATGCTGATTTGTTTCTTTCTAAGTAAGCCTTGTTATTCAGTTTGGTTTCCTGGTTTTTGTTCATTTCTATTTTTAACTCACAACTCTGTATTGCCCTCTTGTTGTGTGGTTTCATTTTGTCTCCTGGTATTTTTGACTTTCATTCTTTGCATTCTAATTATCTCCTCGGGTTAGATTTATAAAAAACGAGTATTAGGAAGTACTGTTTTTTAAATGGTGATTCATACTCAGAGTGAATTTATGCGCTTTACTTGAGTTGGGAATCCAGTGGCTCGTGCGCAAGCTCAGATTTTTGGCTAAGCTCGTCGGATACGAGTGTAAGAAAATGTTGCCTAGAATTAATATGTGAAGCAGGTACTTTAATTGAAGAAACACAAAATTCATCATTAGGAGTCACCATCTGAAGTGCCTGCTGAGGGTCTAAGGTTTATACTGTATGCCCTCTACGGACGTTTCTCCTATCATAAAAACAGTACTCGCTAGAACCTGCCCTTTCAGCTTTGACAAGTGAAACTGATGGTTTTCATTTCAGGGTATTTCATGCTGCATGACTGTCACTGAAATAAATACATGAAAAGCAATTAAATAAATACATAAAGAAATGGTCAACAAAAACATATTTATTGGCACATTTTCTTATTTATGCTCACATTTCATTTTGTTATTATTGATTTATTGTTACATTTCACATTACTTTTATTTATTTGCTTATTTATTTCATTATTTTGTCCAATGTAGACCTCATTTAAAGTCTACTGCTAATGAAGTAGTACAAAAATAAGGTGTAATTATAGAAAATGCATTTGATATCCCGCCTTTGCATTTCCACTCTTTTTTGTAGTTTCAAATGATGTATAGACTTTAGTCCTAGTGTTGGGCAACGTGACATCTTGGATAAACAGGTTTTGCCAACTGTTATTCCTTCCTTGCAAACACATCTTAAAAATAATAAAAGTAACATTATCTGCAAAGTATTGAATCCTTTATTGAGATCTGTTTATTGGTAAAGCTGTAAAAATCAAATTGAGCCATCGATATCTATGCCCTACAAACTGCTTTGCTTCTAATGTTAAACAGTGGGCTCAGCGCAACAAGTAAGCAGGTGGGGAAAGAACATAATAAGGTCTGACTCCGATTTGTGTGACTTTGATAATATATTGTAGACTTGTATTTCAGTTAGGTTCCAGTCACTTGTAAGTCAAAACATTAGAAATGATTATAAATGTACAAGTTGATAATCATGAAATGTGAGGGCTGCTGTAATACTGACAAAATGTCATTCACTCCAATGCTTTGGATTGCTAAGATGATTGAGTCAATGCTGGACTGTTGGCCTTTCGCCACTTCATAGCTGGTCTGTCTTCTCCCTGCACATGCTTTCTCATCATTCACCTTTGTATAACTTTTAATGATTTGTGTGTATCCTTATTTTGTTATTTGCTTTGTGCAAAGATCTATGCAAATTAAAAAAAAACAATAATATAGATATGAATATGTTCTACTTTCCTACTGACCTTTGTTATTTTAAAGTTTCTTTAATTAAAAAGCCAAACTCTTTATTTCAGATTTTTTGACACAGCCAGTAGCTAAAAGCGTGGCGATGAATACCATTTCATTGAGACGAAACTCTTTTAAATCATCTTTAAAGAGTAGGTATGTAAGGAAGTAGAACAGGCCATTGTGAAGTGCATTACTTTGAATTTTTATCTTCCTTCATTATCCTCTTTTAACTATAAATTTTGCAGGCTACAACAATGAATTATTGTTTTGTTGTGTCAAATATACTACTTACCCTGTACTTTTGTACTTTGAAGGCAATTTTGGAATCTTCCTTCTAAAAGACATTGTTCTGTAATTTGCATTTTTGTAAAGCTTTATTGTAGTAATATTGAATTTTCCCCATTTACAAAATAATCCACTTAGCTCTGCCTTTGCTGTCCTATAATTCAGTTAAAACTCACATTTTATTTTACTGTACAATGAAGCTGATACTGCTCCTCTAACAACTATTACCATTAATCAACACCAATGTACATCCATTTATTTTATTTCAGTCTGACTTCATGCAAACTACTAATATAACACAATTACAGTCATATGAAAAAGTTTGGGAACCCCTCTTAATTCTTTGGATTTTTGTTTATCATTGGCTGAGCTTTCAAAGTAGCAACTTCCTTTTAATATATGACATGCCTTATGGAAACAGTAGTATTTTAGCAGTGACATTAAGTTTATTGGATTAACAGAAAATATGCAATATGAATCATAACAAAATTAGACAGGGGCATAAATTTGGGCACCCCAACAGAGATATTACATCAATACTTAGTCGAGCCTCCTTTTGCAAATATAACAGCCTCTAGACATCTCCTATAGTCTTTGATGAGTGTCTGGATTCTGGATGGAGGTATTTTTGCTGATTCATCCATACAAAATCTCTCCAGTTCAGTTAAATTTAATGGCTGCCGAGCATGGACAGCCTGCTTCAAATCATCCCATAGATTTTCGATGATATTCAAGTCAGGGGACTGTGACGGCCATTCCAGAACATTGTACTTCTCCCTCTGCATGAATGCCTTAGTAGATTTTGAACTGTGTTTTGGGTCATTGTCTTGTTTGAATATCCAACCCCTGCGTAACTTCAACTTTGTGACTGACAACTTTGTGACTGATGCTTGAACATTATCCTGAAGAATTTGTTGATATTGGGTTGAATTCATCCGACCCTCTACTTTAACAAGTCCCCAGTCCCTGAACTAGCCACACAGCCCCACAACATGATGGAACCTCCACCAAATCTGACAGTAGGTAGCAGGTGTTTTTCTTGGAATGCGGTATTCTTCTTCTGCCATGCAAAGCGCTTTTTTTTCTGACCAAATAATTCAATTTGTGTCTCATCAGTCTAAAGCACTTTGTTCCAAAGTGAATCTGGCTTGTCTAAATGAGCATTTGCATACAACAAGCGACTCTGTTTGTGGTGTGAGTGCAGAAAGGGCTTCTTTCTCATCACCCTGCCATCCAGATGTTCTTTGTGCAAATTGTGCTGAATTCTAGAACGATGTACAGATACACCATCTGCAGCAAGATGTTCTTGCAGGTCTTTGGAGGTGATCTGTGGGTTGTCTGTAACCATTCTCACAATCCTGCGCATATGCCGCTCCTGTATTTTTCTTGGCCTGCCAGACCTGGGTTTAACAGCAGCTGTGCCTGTGGCCTTCCATTTCCTGATTACATTCCTTCAGTTGAAATTGACAGTTTAAACCTCTGAGATTGCCTTTTGTAGCCTTCCCCTAAACCATGATACTGAACAATCTTCGTTTTCAGATCTTTTGAGATTTGCTTTGAGGATCCCATGCTGTCACTCTTCAGAGGAGAGTCAAAGGGAAGTACAACTTGCAATTGACTACCTTAAATACCTTTTTGTCATTATTAGACACACCTGTCTATGAAGTTCAAGGCTTATTAATGAGCTAATCCAACCAATTTGGTGTTGCAAGTAATCAGTATTGAGCAGTTACATGCATTCAAATCAGCAAAATGACCCAAATTTTTGCACAGCCAGTTTTTCACATTTGATTTAACTTCATACAACTAAATACTGCTTCACTAAAAATCTTTGTTCAGAAAACACCCCAGTACTCAGATGTTCCTAGGAAATGAAAGACATACCACTGTTATCTTTTTTGTTGAAAGTAGAGTAAATTATTATGCAGGCTGAGAGGGGTTTCCAAACTTTTTCATATTACTGTGTTTATCTTGGATGTGAACCATTTCAACGTCTACAGCACATGATGTTACATTGTAAAGCACTTTGCAATGAACTTTACTGTCAGTAGTTCTGCAGAAAATAAAGCTTGATTGATCAGTATTTTATTATTTTTTTAAAAGACCAAAGAGTTACCAGGCATAAGACTAGAAAATGTGTATTCAGCACAATTGGAGAATGTAAAATACCTTCAAATATAGTAAATTGATAGGAAGTAACACTTCAATAACACCAACCTGTTGTAGTGTATTATTTTCTGTTTCCTCACTGTAATATTTGATTAATTTTGTATTATGTCTTAATTAAGGTTAAATGACCCAACCTAGAGCTCAACATAATCAGTGTGTTTTACTTTAGTTTTGTTCGCCTTGCAGTTCAGTTCTGATATTTTTCACTTATATGTGACACAGATCTGATATTTTTAGTGAAGTATGAGCAATTAAAAACCAAATGCAATAAGGGCTTTGAGACTGCATTTAGATCCCTTTAGATTTTGTATGTTGTACCCAAACTAAAAACGATGTATGCAACTTGAATGTGACCTGTGTTTGAATTGGGATTGTCTGTAAATATATACTTAACTACTAATTTTATTGATTTTGTTACTTTTGTGATATCTCTGCTTTAAAAATTTCAGATAATAATAATTCTTTACATTTATATAGCGCTTTTCTCACTACTCAAAGATGGATTACAGTACTGACTCACCATGCTAATGGAAAGAAATTAGCGTGGTTAACTTAATAGGCATTTTTAGTGATTGTGATGCAGGATTTGCTGAAAGAGAAACTGAACTGGCAAGAGTTGACTATCTAAGCAGGTCATGAAAGATTAGCTTTCAAAGTTATTATCCAAACTGATGCTTGTGTGCCTAGAGGATGGAGTTGGAGAAGGATAAAACAAATGTACTTGTAGCCTGGCACGGAATTCCAATGGATACTCTACTTGCTTACATAAAACCCATCCTGCAACATTACTGTTGTGGCACGCGGCTGGGGATGGTACCCAGCCGGGACGCCCAGGAGGACCGGAGGAGGGCTTGCGCCTTTCCAGACCACGAGGGAGCGACCGCCCTGGTTGCTTTGGGGACCACTGGGTAGAAAGCTTTGAAGCTCAACCCTGTAGGGGCCCGTGGTCACCACCAGGGGGTGCCCCGATGCCTTTGGAACCCTGGACCTCAGCTGGGGGGAAGAGGAGCGGGGATACAGCCGGCACTTCCGCCTCACAGGGGCGTGGTGGTGGAAGATTGCCGGGAAGCACTTGGAGCACATCCGGGGAATTATAAACGGGGCTACCTCCCTTCATTGAGCGCTGGAGTCGGGTAGAAGAGGACAGAGCTTGGGAGGAGATGCAAGGAGGCGGCCTGAAGAGTAAGGCATTGTTGAGGGTCTGGGCTTTTGAGGGTGATTGGTGCTGTGGCACTGGGTTGTGTGTGTTCACTATTGTAAATAGCTGTAAAATAAACGTGTTGTGGTGCACATAATCATGTCTACCTGTCTGTGTCCGGCCTGTTCCCCACACTGTATGGTTTAATGTATTGGGGACTTTGGGAAAAAAATCTTGCCCCTTCTGTACTGATAATATTTTAGTGGAGATCCCTTAGCTGTTTCAAACTGCTTCTGTTACAAATGTCCCATGACCTGGCTTGGAATTGCAGTATTTGAGACCACCTTGATGTAGGGACAAGGGCTCAGTCAAGTCCAGACAGATAAATATCATACATTATGTATTTTATTGTATACTATCTTTAATGAATATTCTTTTACAGTGGTGTGCAAAAGTATTCAATCCCCTTGAAAGTCATCATAATATTATGCATGACAAAATAGTTGTTTACAAATTTAACCATTAAGCTTTTTTAGTGTGAACTCTTATGCTGTAACAATGCATTTGCAAAGTGAAAATAAACCATTTTCTATAGATATTTAACTGAAGAACAAAAACTTTAAAAAGTTTGTGTTAGTATTCAAGCCCTACACATTAATACTTGGTTGAGAACCCTTTTGGTGTAATAACAGCTTTAATCCTTTTGTTGTAATTATGTACCAGTGTTTGTACATTGTGTTTTATGTGGCCTTTATGTCTGTGCACAACGTTTAGATAAACTTTTACTAACAAAACCATAGACTGTGCACAAAAGTAATTCAGAAAATAGTGAATATGCGCAAGGTATTCACAAAATTTTAACATCTGCATTTTTCACACAGGAACCTTTCAGTTCTAGTTGTGGGGTTAGATTTTTTAACAACAATAGTTAGAGGTCAAGCAAAGTTACACCTTTTATTGGCTAACTAAAAAGATTGCATATACTGTACATCTTGCATATTGTAATCTTTTTAGTTAGCCAATAAAAAGTGTAATTTTGCTTGACTTCTCACTATTGTTGTTAAAAACAACACGGTACTACAACAATAGTTATAAATTCAAGTCTCCTTAGCTTTCAGGCCACTGCCGCTGGAGAATGTTTGTGATCTTGAATTTGCCCCTCAAGTTAGTTTTTCTTCTGTTTAGAATTTATGCAGTTTGTGGACAGCACAGCATAGGTGACTGACTCTAACTCACAATCTGAAAGAGTAAAATATACATTGGAGTTCAATACAGTATAAATTTAGAGCAACTTACTAAGATTGCTTCAGAAAAGTTGCATTTGAACACAATTTAGATTGACTTATCACTGTAAACTGCCCCGTTCTGAGAGAGTGTAAATGTGTCAATGATGGATGGTTACCTGTTTGTTATTTGCAGAGTAGGAATTGCTGAAGACCTATTTAACCTCATGACTTTTTTAGTGACAGGAATGACAGGTGAGATTCTGCAGAAGTGTACCCTCCTTTCCCATCCATTACTAAGTTTTAATATTTAATTTTTGAATAATTGTGTACTAACTCCAGAAAGAGAACTGCAAACAAAAGGTTTAAAGAAAGTATATGCTTCAAGAAATGCTACCTGTCTGAGTTTGTTTTCACATTCCTGTTTTTAAACTTCATTAAGAGGACACTGGGAAAGAAATCACACAACAAAGGGGGGTTCTCATGATAATAGTTCACCAATGGGACAGAATCACATTGAGAGTCAGTTTCTGCAGAGTAAAATATCTTGTGCACATTCATTTAGTTGAGGTCATAAACTTTAGCATACAGCACACAAATTATCTGTGTAAGGACCAGATATAATTTGGTGCACAAGGTCTCAGTGGCTTCACTATAGTTAACTCTAAGAAAGTTATTCTTACTTCTCACTGAATCACTGATACCTGTCCATATCTGTCATCCAATAGTGAAGAACCTTGAATGTATATAATGGGATGAGCACAACTAATTGAAATTCTTGAGGGAAAATAAATATGCTTTGTTTCAGAAAGCTCCATAGCCACAGGCAGTAATTATAATTGTTGTTTTAGTTAATGACTCATTTTGTTTTACTCGCCACTGAGTCTTAGATGTAATAAGATGTGTGTAAGAAAATAAAAAAGGAAATAAATCCGAGTTTGTTTTGACATTGGTGTGTAGCTTCAAGGCTAGTGAAGCGTCCTTGTCACCATGCTTCTGTTGAAAATATAAGTTCCCAACTAAAAAACAATGAGGGAAAAATATCAAAATGTTATATTTTTCTCACCAATTGTAAATCATAAAAATAATGAGGTCTTTTGGAAAATACAGTTTTGTGTATCCTTCAGATCATGATGGTTATCTCCATGTATAGTGTAGTGAAACACTGCTGTTACTCTCATAATAAAAGGTGTAGTTAATCATCGGTCTGTTCCCGGCAGCAAATTACCTAACAGATATAATATACTGCCCAAATACTAAAGAGCAATTCTGGAGGCAACATTCACCTGATGCAATAAACATCCTAGAAAACTACTCCCACAACTCACATGCCTACAAGATGGGTTTGACTTTTAACAGTCTGCAGAAACTCAATCATTTTTTTCTTTATTGCAAATGCCTGCATATCACTGTTTGAGCTAGCATTAATTTGAACAAATAGGCTGATTATTTTATATTACAGTGGTCACCATGTTGCTTCTTTAAAATTTTAAATCATGCATTTTAAACCTAAGAATAAAATGGTTACTAGTAATAGCTGTGTTGACTTATAATTTTTGGTTTTACCTTTTAGAAGAATGAAAAGGGGGTCTCAGTTCATATACAGCAATTCATTGTCAAAGGTGTCTCAAGATTTTTTTTTATTTACTCCAGTTTTTCTAAACCAGTGTTCAAAAAAGTAACTATAGAAAAAGACATATATTTGTTGTCAGTCAAAATTCTCAAAATTGTACTTGCATTAGGCATAGAGGATACTTTATAAAGAGAAATTATTCTTTGTTATTAACCTTTCTACTGATTACTGCTTAGAAAAATTTACAATGACTTATTTAGCTGATGCTTGTAGGCAACAAGACTTGTGAATCACATGCACATAATACATTAAAGCCTTCATTCATTTTCTTTACCTACTTACTTCCTGTCCAGGATCATGTGGAGCCACATTTTATCTCTTCAACAGAAGTGTCTTTATTATAATGTGAATCCCAAAAACTGTGTAGCTCATTTACTGATGTTGTTAACTGTCAGCTGACAAACTGCAAGGCAGCAATCAGCCTTAAATGGGACCCCAGTCCATCACAGGAAACAATCACTCACACAGCTACACTGATGCTGGTCCAGTTTTCTACTGTTAATCACCCTGAACTAAATGTATTTGGCCCACAGTTCATGAAGATAATCTAGGCAAACATAGGGAGAAAATGCAGACTTCACACAGACATTGTGCAGAATGGGATTTATGGGAATTAGAATTTTTTTTAAATCTCTTCTTTCATGTAAAACATCATAACCTTTTCAACAGTGCCCTTTAAATAAGTGAGCTCACTTGTAATTGTGAGAAGATAACTGTCTAGAAAATTGTATGAAACATCATACTGTTTAAACTATACTAATAAAAGGCAAAGCCCTCACTCACTCACTCACTCATCACTAATTCTCCAACTTCCTGTGTAGGTAGAAGGCTGAAATTTGGCAGGCGTATTCCTTACAGCTTACTTACAAAAGTTAAGCTGTTAAAAGGTTTTGTTTCAAAATTCTACGCGTAACGGTCATAACGGTCAACAACATCCGCCATTTTGAACTTTCTTATTTATGGCCCTATCTTCACGAAATTTGGTAGGCGGCTTCCCTGCGCTAACCGAAACCGATGTACGTACTTATTTCGGTGGTATGACGCCACTGTCGGCTGTCATATTGAACTTTCCAACGTCACTAATTCTCCAACTTCCCGTGTAGGTAGAAGGCTAACCCCATCTTCACAAAATTTGATAGGAGGCCTCCCTGCGCTAACTGAAACCGTTGTACGTACTTATTTCGGTGGTATGACGCCACTGTCGGCCACCATATTGAACTTTCCAACGTCACTAATTCTCCAACTTCCCGTGTAGGTAGAAGGCTGAAATTTGGCAGGCTCAGTCCTTACAGCTTACTTACAAAAGTTAAGCAGGTTTCATTTCAAAATTCTACGCGTAACGGTCATAACGGTCGACAACGTCCGCCATGTTGAACTTTCTTATTTATGGCCCCATCTTCACGAAATTTGGTAGGTGGCTTCCCTGCACTAACCGAAACCAATGTACATACTTATTTCGGTGGTATGACGCCACTGTCGGCCGCCATATTGAACTTTCCAACGGTCTTTGTTACTTATGGGCCCATCTTCAAGAAATTTGGTACGCGGGTTCCCAACGCTAACTGAATCCTACTTATGTACATATATACGTCCGTAGCCTGCAGCTCGGTCACCGTGTGAGGCGGCGTTGGGTCCCCCATCTCAACACCTCCCACGTTGTTGGCTGCCTGCCTATATAAGGCCGTCCGCCGCTCCGGTCTCTACATTCCCTTCCTTGCTTCACCACGGGATTCACGTCTCCCTGCTGATAACTACAGCCTTTTTATTTAATCCACGGCTTCTCCGCTGTTTTATTGTTCGTTTATTATGATTATAGTTATTGTGTAGATATTTTAGACTTACTTTACATTGTTCAGGTACCCATTTCCTTTATCGTTCCAACGATACCCCTATTAACATGTCAGTCGAGGTGATCACCATCGATCAAAGAACTGTCACTTACCGAGTGGTTTCCATGCCCGGAGATGGCCCCTACCTTTTCCATTCTCTTTGTTACATATTGTACGGCCATATCAGGCTCACTCTTGATATCCGGAGGAACATTGTGTCTTATGTATTGAATAACTGGGACAGGTTCAAGGTGTGGACTGATGACGGTACAGGAGATAATTATACTACACAGGAGCACTATAAGAGTGAAATGGTTCTGCATGTGAGTTGATGGCTGCCGCTGAATTGCTCGGTTGTCGCTTTCAAGTGTACCGAAATGGCCAAATATTTTACACCTTTGGACAACCGCCAATGCCTCTTAAACATCTTAGATTCACAAGTGACGATTTCAGTAGTGGACACTTTGATGTTTATGAATGTTTAAACTCTCAAAAGCTGGATATGAAGTTATCGATGAAACCGGTTGTATGCTTACAAAGCTTGACAGATGCTGAATGTCACTTAAACACAAGTCCTGCAAATACTGCCGTAATTAAAACAAACCATGAAACTCAAACCGATTATGACAGCAGCAATCCAAGCTGTGAGATTTGAAACAAGATTACTGTTCACATGGCCAAGTATACGTTGCATGCTCAAGAGTAAGCTCAGCGCACAGCTTGGTCATATTACAACCGAAGGGCCGAAATGACAATGTGGTATACAAAGAAATCCTTAAATATATATATATATATATATATATGACAGCAACACTCATAACAGTGACAAAACAATTACATTGACAATCATGTTACGTTATTTTCAAAATGTTTCCTTTTCTTTTTTATTACTTCTTTAACACATTAGTTCTCCGCTGCAAAGCGCGGGTATTTTGCTAGTACTGTATATCCGCAACACCTTTATCATGTATGTTTTCAAAATCTTGTAGTTAGTAGGCAAAGCAACATACCATAAACTTCAAATTCAAATTATTTTTTTTCTCTGCCTGACAGCATTGATCTTTATCTTGTTTGCTTTGTAAAGCTCCTTATAATGGTGCAGACTATTAATTGTATAATATGAAATTAAAAAATCAAGATCAAATCTAAAAAAAATTTTTAAAAGTAACAATCACCGCTTTCAGAGCTTTTTGTAGGATTTTTGCTGCCCAAGGTGAAGTTGTAAATGGTGCCCCACCACCCCCTTTGCTTTGAGAGGAATCATCACTGCCAGACTCATACATTGAGACCTGGAGAAAGGACTGGGGTCAGTGACGTATTTAGGACCTAAAATTCACAATTTGAGAATGTTGAGTTATAACAATGTCTGTTTACAAGACTGTTTCAGAAAAATACACTCTTGAGGGGTGCCATTTAAAAAAATAAGTAGAAATTGGGCTACATTAGTAGTCTTTATTCATTGCCTAAAGAAAATTAAGAAAGAAACACTTAAGTTATTGCTAAAACTTCAATTTAGTTGGTATGGTTATCTATTTAAACCACCAGCTAAATGTGTGTCATTTGGTGATTGTGACATTCTAAATATTCATCCATCCATCCATTATCCAACCTGCTATATCCTAACTACAGGGTCACAGGGGTCTGCTGGAGCCAGTCCCAGCTAACACAGGGCGCGAGGCAGGAAACAAACCCTGGGCAGGGCACCAGCCCACCGCAGGACACACACACACACTAGGGACAATTTAGGATTGCCAATGCACCTAACCAGCATGTCTTTGGACTGTGGGAGGAAACCAGAGTACCCGGAGGAAACCTACGCAGACACGAGGAGAACATGCAAACTCCATGCAGGGAGGACCCGGGAAGTGAACCCGGGCCTCCTAACTGTGAGGCAGCAGCGCTACCCACTGCGCCGCCGTGCCACCCCATACTAAATGGAATTTTTTTTTAAGTAACACATTACCATAACATATACATGTCATTTAAATGAATAAAATACATCGAAAACTTAGCATAATGACAACAGTCAGTGAAATTGAGAATATGATTATCTTTAAATAGGAATATTTACCCACAATTCCTGTATGTATGCTCATTTATGCAAATAATGCAATCTACCTATCCAAAAAAAAAAAGCACAACTGCTTTAGCATGTCCAGAACGAGTCTCACAAATGGTGGTGAGAAGCAGAGGACTATATTCGCTAAGTTTTAACACATGTTTTAATGTATGTCCATTTGTTGAACAATCATAGTTTGGGTTAAATCAGCTTTTAGCAATTCACTCAAGAGCTGCAGTCCAGTTGCTGTTTTGATCATTTAATTTTATATTTTACTGTGTCTGTCTCTTCTATGCTACTGTTTGAAGATTATTATTATTGGCATCATCATCATCATTGTTGTTATTTGTGTTATTCTTGTACTGTGTAGGCTTTCAGATGTGAACATCGAACATTGCTAGCATGTGAAAATAATAGATAAAAAAACATAATCGGAGATTCGCTTTGAGTCCGAGTGTATGTACCTCTGTATTGTTTAAAATAAATGTTGCGTCACCGAGGGACATTTCTGGGCAACTGATTGTGCTGTGCATAATGCAGACAATGCAGGCGCTGCTGAGACGCACAACAGAAACATTTCTTTGTGCTTCGGACAAATTTTTCTAAACAAAATAAACATAGGAATCTCTATATGGCCTACCAGAGGGCACCTTAGGTGCTTGTCTATACTGACTATGCCCAGAAACGGCCCTGACCACTTTGCAGTACAGTATACATGATAAGGGAAACAAAAACATCAGTGTTAGCTGTGCTACTGTATTCAGGCATTATACTGCTTACTAGTTCACTTCAGCAGACTGACTGTTTGCACAAATGAAATTTTGATTAACACAAATTCTGCTTAAAAGGGTAAGCTGCAATACACCATTTATGCTACTAAAATATTTTGAATGATGCAACTTATTGTTCAGAAATGTTTAAATTAATGATTTCTGGTAGGTTATTAATATTTTGGTTATGCTGAGTGTTTAATTTTAACAGCCACAGCAAAATCATATTGATGGTAAATTATTCATATTTCATTGTGCTATTGTGACACTCTGATTATGGTTGTTTGCAATATTTAGTTATAGTGTTGTTTTTACTGCAGCTCAAATGGTTTAAACAGTAAAAGTATTCAGATGCACAGCCAATCTTGCATCTGCTAGCAAATCCCCATCTCTTTGCTTCCTGATACAGCATGGTGTCAAACAAGCGATAACACTTTGTATCCAAAACATAAAACTATTAATTTAGTCCCTTTCTTTGACTGTATGGCCTTGAGCAAACTGCTTAGCCTTCTGACTACACCTAATATTTGTGATGATTGTCCACAAAAATACCAAAAAAGAAGAGGAGAAAACATAGAGACGTTCCCCTAGCTAGTCAAGGATGTTAATTACTGAAATATCCATCCATCCATTATCCAACCCGTTATATCCTAACACAGGGTCACGGGGGTCTGCTGGAGCCAATCCCAGCCAACACAGGGCGCAAGGCAGGAAACAAACCCCGGGCAGGGTGCCAGCCCACTGCAGATTACTGAAATATGTTTCTTAAATATAAAAATTAAACGAAAAAAATCAATTTCTGTTAATGCAAAAAAAAAAGTAAATAAATAAAAGCAGTAATGACTAAATGCAGAAAGGAATGAAAAAATGAAAATCCAAACTAATACTAAACATTTTAAAAATTACATAAACTAATTTATTTCAAAACAAAAGAGCCAAAAGGGAAACAAAGGGAAAATAGTCTAAAGGGTCCGTGTGCTTTTTGGTATTTGAAATTTCGTTTCAGAAAATATCATTTAAAAAAAGAAAAAGTGACACTTATTTGATTTTCAACATAGAAGGGAAAAATGAAAAACGCAAAACAATTACTTTTTTCCTTTTGTTCTTTTGCACATCAGAAAAGAAAAATACAAGAAACGAGAATGAGTAAACACCCTTTATTTATTTCGCAGTAACAACAATCACGTTCATGAAAGAACTTCTACATCAATGAAGCAGTTTGCAAAGCTTGTATTTTTACCTGAAAGATGCGACTCAGTTTTTCTGCAGTCATGTCCTCGTCCCGGAGTGTCACTCTTTTACTGTTCCAAAAAACAACGTAATGGTCCATCCTGTGCTGATGCCAGTGTAACTTCAAGGCCATCAATCGATGTGTTGTGAGGAGGACTGTTCCGGTTTCAGACAACGACAATGTGTCTGTTTTGTTGTTTTTGAGCTATTACACTTTCATTATTTGAATCACAAATAAATCAAGAAAAGTATGTGTAATTTTAAGTTTATGACTGCTATTTGTTACCATAGAATTAAAAAAAACCTTATTTTCCCTCTTTGTATTCTTTAATCAAACATCTAAATCTGAAAATTCCTTTCATTTTCGTTTTTTCCTTTTTGCTTTTAAAATGAAATTTCAAATACCAAAAAGTACATGGACCCTAAAGCAGTAATAACTTTCAAAGAGGGATTAAAAAGCTGAATCAAATAAATAAGTCACAAAATAAAAAAGAAACAGTATCCACATTCAAAACGGTAAAATTTATAAAATCATGAATCCAAAAATAAAAAGTTTATCCAAAATCTTAAATTTAAAACCAAAATAAAGTCAAAAATGACAAAAACACAGAAAAGAAAAAACGAAAATTTCCAAAGACTTCGAAAACACAAGGTACAAAATTTGTGGGCTGTAGTGTGACCCAGTTACAGCACTTGAGGGCTAGTACAACAATAACAGCATCAACAATATATTTCTTGGACAGCCCAAAATCACACAATGAGTGCTGCAATTGCCTTTAACAGGTCCTGATTATCAACAGCCCCCAGTTTTGACTCCCTAAGTAGACAAGGAAGAACTAAAAAAAAAACCCTTCTTAAAGAAAAATCTTGGGAAAGGTAATTCAGAGAGAGACCCCCTTCCGGGTAAGTTGGGCATGCAATGGGTATTAAAAAATAGGGTAAATACGACACACAAAACAAAACATAAGTAATCCTCTTCACAGAGCTAGATGGCTAATCTATCATTGCCACCTCAGTAACACAATACAATACAATACAATACAACAGTGCAAACTATAAGGCAAAATATAAGAACAGATTATATCGTTCGGGTTGGATAATGGATGGATGGATTCAGTAAATACAGAACTTTCACATATGAGTATTTAGATTTGTTCAAATACATGAACACTACCTAATTAGAGGTTTATTTACATAATTTAATTAAAGACTTAACAAATGAAGCGCAATATGTTGAACTAGTACAGAGTACTAAATGAAAACAAGAAATTACAAAGTAAACAGGAGAAATACATTTATTTATTATAAATAACCTGGTGTGGTGATACTGTTTGTTTTTTTATTATTTTATTTTTTTATTTTGTTTAGTCTGTTTCAACGTTCCTTTGTGAATCTTTTGCACACTATAAGTGTTTTAGCTTGTAGAATTCAGTTGAATAACTAGTTTTTGGATTCGGTTTCATTTTGATCATGTTCATTTCTTTACCATCTTATCTTTTGCAGATCCATTTTGTTTACAATCACATGACCCCACATTTCAGGATAAATTTATGTTTATGAAAACAAAACTCTAGTTTAGGTTATATTCAAAAAGTTTAGTGTAGTGTGCCTGACTTTTGCTTTTTAATAAAAAAGTTTCAGTATCAGTTTTAAATTTGTGTCGTTCTTATTTTCATTTTTCTCTCAGATTGGACCCTGTTTCCTCCTGACTGCTTTTTTGGTTTGCCCTTGTTATGCTCATTAAATTAAATTATTTATGTTGTTTCTGATTATACTCTAGCAATCTATATGTGGTATCTAGGATTTCATATAAAAAGATTTTAAATATTTGGTTGGAAATGGTGTATCTAGTTTATTTTAGAAGTGTATATTTTTTTTATGTTTTCCTTATGGCCGCCGTTGTTTTAGAGCCTTTTGTATTTGCCATTTCCTTGGCAACATTTCCCCAAATACACTACAAAGTGCCCGTCCAGGATGTTATCAGAGCAACAGCTTAAAGATTGTCCTCAGCACTTCTGGTTTATCTGAGTTTGACAGAAAAACCCTTGTTTTACTGTCATAAAGAATATTCATTTTTGCTCCTCTCGGTTACTGGTTCTCTGCTTTTGTTTTTTGATTTCAATCTTTGGTTCTCATTTTGGTTTTGTCCCTCGTTCATGTTGACACCCAGTTTACTGACTGTGATTATTCCTATCATTTTTTTTTCTTTTTTTTAACCATCCCTTGTGAGTGAGAAGATCCGTGGAAAGTCTTCTTATCTTCCTCTTTTTCTCACAATAATTCACGAGTCCTAGCATGTACCTTTTACACCAGGAGGACACGTGGGAGTGTTATAGGACCAGAAGGTAAAAGGTATTCCGAAAAAAACAAGCCAAAGTTTTAAACTAGAGATCCATTCTATCTTTTTTAAGCCCAAAATAAACCAAAATTTGTTGTCAAAAGTTGAAGTGCAAGATTAGTACACTACACTAAAAGTCAAACAAAGAGACACTCACCAATTCTCAGGTTTAATCTGTAATCTCCAAAGGTTACTTTTATAATGTCACACTAATGAATCACAGCCTCCAAGGCTATGCCACCTATCATCAATCTACCCCTTCATTGCAACAAAGCCACAAAATGGCAGTGCCCATAAAAAACAAAATGCTTTTGAAAATATGCAAAGCTACCTTAAAAAACCTTAAAACTAAGTTATAACAAAGACAAATGTTGGTTTGAATTCCTTGGGGATCTTATCTCTAGAAATAACATATAAATGTTATCTGTAACCACAAGGAGACACAGAAGGCATTAAATAAAAATACTGATCACAAAAATAACACAAAGAAAACAAACAAACAAAAAACACAGACATTTGACTATGTTGAATTATTCCAGGACTTGAATTGCACATGATCCATGTAAGCAGAGCGGAGGTATGGAAGCCCATTTCATTAATATAATACACCAGTAACGGTGCACTGCATAATACCGTGCAGTGAATACACTTGACTTCAGCAGTTATAGTTTTCATACTCTTTCTCTGTACATTTAATATTTGTTTGCTCAGACGTTGATGCGCTTGCTGCTTCCTGAGCAGCTCTTCTTTTCTCTACCCTAGCGACCCGCTTCTTCTCTTCTTTCTTCGACGTCTTTTCTCGTTAAAACTGATTAAGTCAGTGTTTGTGTTGCAATTACTTAGTACATTTTCTTTCATTTTTCACTTAAGCTGGCACTCAAGTCTTCAATATGACTTAAGAATGATTTAAGATATGAAGAGATAGTTAAAGTGACGGTGGTAGGGATGAGAATGGCACCCATATGCATGCACCACATGGCCGCCCTGCTGACCATTGCTGAGAGTTGATTCTACAATAAAATAAAAAAAAGGAATAACCTTGGAGGTCAATCATCACCCCGAAAGCGAATAGTAGACGTCACATGGTATATGTTTACCAAATTTCATGTCAAACGGTTTGCGATATACAGGTGACTTAAAATCCTGGACAGACAAACGAACAGCCACGGTAGCGTATTATACTGTATATAAAGATATGTTATGATTTATTAAATTATCTTAACTAAGCAAAAAGATTTATAGAGTGCAATGTAAGATGAAACATTACAGTAAATTGCCAGAAATAAAAAAAATTAAAACCTCCTCCCATGTGTACATAAAATATAATAGAAATGGTCTTATGAATTTAACACCTGATGCTCTCCGTGTCATTCTCTCATCCATTCAGTTTTAATGTGGCTCTTACCAAAGCCCCAGAAAGGGAGAGAGACAGTGCTTGCAAAACAACATCTGGGGCTTAGCCATACTACCCTATGTTTTTCCAATTTAAATTCTGCTTTCACATCCTACTGTAGCTGACGATGTGAGGGGATTTATTTTTTATGCCTTCAGATGTATACAGAATCATTACGATTAACATGTTCAGTTTCAGATGTACGCAGGACTGACTACTCTGCATATGGCTACAGGAGGATTGAACAAAGTCTGCCTCAGCCTGAATTGTAGTAATTGGAGAATTGATCAAACCTACTTTTGACTAATGGAACAAAATAAAAGTTTTTCAAAAGACTTGAAATATTACATTTTAATGATGGTTAAATATTTGTAAAATATGTATTCAGACTCAGCTGTCTGTAATGCTTTCTAATTATTACTACAAGGCTTGGAAAAGCCTGATCTTAGCTTCTGATGTTTGTTTCTAGATTGCACTGTTTAAGGATTCAGAAGAATTTAAGTTAAAGGGGATTAGTTGCTTTATTTATTCAGCTGCTGAACTGTGAGAACACTGAGGGGCATTGAATATTGAATTCATATTTTATACTAGGAGGCTGAGAACTCAGTTTGAGTCTCCTGTGACACACTTTAAAACCCGCACAAGACAGGCAGAAAAAGAATTAGGAGATTAGAAGTTTGTTTTCCTGAAAATCATGAAATGATGTCTAACAGCAAATGGTCTCAGTTATCAAAACCCACTATACCATGTAGTCAATGAACTGTGCACCCATATGAAGTAGCATCAAAAATGTTTATAATAAACAAAGCAATAATGTCAGTAGGTTATAATTACTAATGATGAATATTTGACAGCTTTGAGAGTGCCATTAAGAAGGACACAAAGCACTACCACCTCAAGAAATGAAGCAGTGTAGTTCTTTCTTATCCATTCATTATCAGAACCTGCTTAATTTAATTCAGCCTCCTGAGATCCAAGGTCTCCTGAGGATCAATCCCACACAGTGCTTGACACTTTCACTCATAACTTAGAGTCTTTAGTTAACTTAAAACGCTTGCCTTTGGGATGTGCAAGAAAGCAGAATCAAGTGTAGAGAATCCCTTGCAGAAACAAGAAAGATGAGCAAACTTCACACAAACAGCACCAACACTGTATGTGAACTAGGCACCACAATTAAAAAATATTTACAGCTCAGGTATATTCTAAGTGTTTTAAACATGATAAGAGTACAAACTGTTTTGGTCATACTCATAATGGGAGGCAGGTTTATGCATTCTATAAATTAAAAAAAACAAGTGAAAAGGAAATTAACTACTACTAATAGTAACATCTGTCAACGAATGAACTAGAAATCATTAAAAAACAAAATGAACTGTGAAGGTGTGCATTGTTCATATAAAAATAACAACATTTATTTATATAGTATATTTTTAGAAAAACATTTCAGTGCAAACTGCTTTACAAGAAGTAAAATGAAAAAGTACAATTTCATAGGTAATTAATGAAATTAAGCATAGATTAAGTTATTACTCCCTATAAGGAATTTTTACTGTACTATAATAAGTACTTTTAAAACCTCTGATAGGTATAGTGACTAAATACAGTGTACACATTGATTGTACACTGTATGTTAAAAAGTATGTTATGTTCAGATGGCCAAGAAGGAGAAGAAACAAATTAGCCATATATGATCATTCAGGTGAGTGCCCAGAGGCACTGAGAAACCTAAACACAAAACACTGGACTTTTTGTATGCTTCACAAGCATCTCAATGGCTGCATGTGCACATATGCATTCACCAATAGGATAACAAAAAAAATTTAAAATAAACAAAGCCCTGGCAAAAAAATTAAAATGCTAACTGCTACAGTAAGTTCACAAATGGGTGCTTGTTTGCTAGTCACCCATTTTCTGTACAACTTCTGGTGGCACTAATTAGGAAAACAAAATTGGCAGGCGTCAGCGTAGAGGTAGGTGTGCTTACTGGACTTTCTAACATGTGAATGCATTGAGAGCTTGTGTGCCATCTCATACTTAAACTCATCTGTATTAATAGCCTATCGTAAGCAGGCATATGCTGTGTGATTTCACAGGTGTAACTTTTGAACAGTTCTGCATGATTGTATGGTAAGATCATCTGGTAAGACTTTACAGTCCCCACTCAGTTTGGCTCTGTGAAAAATACAGTGATACTCGCTGTATCTTAGTTTTTACGTTAGGCCAGGTTCGCTATCAGTATATACCTGATTAGCTTCACAACGGATCATCTTTTCCTATATCTTCCTGTCCTGTGCATCTTGCTCTGTTACACCCATCACCTGCATGTCCTCTTGCCTGGCAGCTCTATCCTTAGCATCCTTTTCCCAATATACCCAGCATCTCTCCTCTGCACATGTCCAAACCAATCCAATCTCACCTCAGACTTTTTCCACAAACCATTCCAACTTGAGCTGACCATCTAATGTACTCATTTCTAATCCTGTCCATCCTTGTCACACCCAATGCAAATCTTAACATCTTTAACTCTGCTACCTCGAGCTCATTCTCCTGCTTTCTGGTCAGTGCCACCGTCTGAAACCCATATAACATAGCTGGTCTCACTACCGTCCTGTAGACCTTCTCTTTCACTCTTGCTGATACACATCTACACAAATTACTCCCGACACTCTTTTCCACCCATTCCACACTGCCTTCACTCTCTTCTTCACCTGTCTTCCACACCCCTGTCACTCTGTACTGTTGATCCCAAGTATTTAAACTGATCCACCTTCACCAACTCTACTTCCTATATCTGCACTATTCCACATACCTCCCTCTCATTTACATACATGTATCATGTCTTGTTCCTACTTACCTTCATTCCTCTCCTCTCTAGAGCATATCTTCACCTCTCCAGGGCCTTCTCAATCTGCTCCCTACTCTCGCTACAGATCACATTGTCATCAGCAAAGATCATAGTCCATGGGGACTCCTTTCTAGTCTCTGTTAACCTGTCCATCACAGTTGCAAATAAGAAAGGGCTCAGAGCCGATCCCTGATGTAATCCCACCTCCACGTTGAATGCATCTGTCACTCCTACTGTAGACCTCACCACTGTCACACTTCCCTCGTACATATCCTATACAACTCTTACATCCTTCTCTGCCACTCCCGTCTTCCTCATAAAATACCACAACTCATCTTGAGGCACCCTGTCAAATGCTTACTCCAGGTCCACAAAGACTCAATGTAACTCCTTCTGGCCTCCTCTATACTTCTCCATCAACACCCCCCCAGAGCAAACATCTCATCTTTGGTGCTCTTCCCTGGCATGAAACCATACTACTGCACACTAATCATCATCTCCCTTCTTAACCTTGCTTCCACTACTCTTTTCCATAACTTCATGCCATGGCTCATCAATTTATCCCCTACAGTTCTGCACATCCCCCTTATTCTTAAAAATCTGTACCAGTACACATGTTCTCCACTCTTCAGACATCCTCTCAATTTCCAAGATTCCATTAAACAATCTGGTTAAACACTCCACTGCCATCTCTCCTAAACACCTCCATGCTTCCAGAGGTATGTCATCTGGACCAACGACGTTTCAATTCTTCATCCTCTTCTAGCTGTCCTTAATTCCTCCTTGCTATTCCGTTGCACTTCCTGATTGACTATCTACACATCATCCAACCTTCTCTCTCTCTCTCTCTCTCTCATTCTCTTCATTACTCAGCCTCTCAAAGTACTCTTTCCATTTACTCAACACATTCTCCTCGCTTGTGAGTACGTTTCCATCTTTATCCTTCATCATCCTAACCTGCTGCACATCTTTCTCAGCTCGGTCTAGCCAATCAGTACAGGTCCTTTTCACCCTCATTAGTGTCTGGCCTCTCATACAAATCATCATACACCTTTTCTTTAGCCTTTGCCACCTCTCTCTTCACCTTGCGCCTTATCTCTTTGTACTCTTGTCTACTTTCTTCATCTCTCTGACTATCCCACTTCTTCTTTGCCAACCTCTTCCTCTGTATACACTTCTATACTTCCTCATTCCACCACCAGGTTTCCTTTTCCTCCTTCCTCTGTCCAGAAGTCATGCCAAGCACCCTTCTTGCTGTCACCCTTACTACTTATGCTGTAGTTGCCCAGCCATCTGGGAGCTCTTCACTGCCACCCAGCGCCTGTCTTATCTCCTGCCTGAACTCAACCTTGCAGTCTTCCTTTTTTACCATTTCATCCTTCGCTCTGCCCTCACTCTCCTCCTCTTCTTGAGTATCAGATTGGTTATGCTAATTCAGTAAAAGCCCAAACATGAAATTCTACAGGGACTTATAGCTGTTGGGCAATTTTCCTCACTATTTATTCTTGAAGACCAAATCATGATAATTCTCAGATAAAATAATATATAATATAGTGAATGGTTTCCTTTCCACAACTCAACCCATCTATCCTCTTTCCCACGTGTCCACATACGCTTCTGATTGGTCATTGGGAATTTAAACATTGGATTTGCTTGTAAGAACTCTCTCACCTGAGAAACTCAAGGCAACAGTGTACAATTTTTTGACATTCCAAAATACTATTGGGAGCACATAAGCCTTTTGGATATTGTTAGAGTATATCTCATTCCTTGTAAGTAATGACTTTACAAACTTCAAAAACTTTCTTGTGATTTTGTGTCCATTTAATAAACCACTTGGGAGCTTATATATTCAGGCTAAAATCATATAGTGTATGCCCACCATCAGTGGATGTGTTAAAAGAAAAACAAAATAGTGAAAGAGTCTTGAAATGTAACCATATTACAAAATATTTAAAAAGATTAAGTATAGTAGAGTGTATTGCATTACATTTGATTTGTCACTGTGTTTTTGTGAGCCTGTGTGTGTGTTACCGTTGGTGGTGGGAGGTATCGTACATAAAATAATTATTCTTGTAAAAATTTACTCCTTCATGTCAGTATTTAGTAGATGGACCTTTAGCAACAATTACAGCCTTGCATGGATAGCTCTCTGTCATCTTTGCGCATCTGGACACTGCAGTGTTTCTCTGTTTGTTTCTCCAAAACTGCTTGAACTCCATCCAGTTGCATTGGGATTGTAGGTGAACAGCCCTTTTCATGTCCAGGCATAAATTCTCGGATTGAGATCTGGGCTCTGACTTAGCCACTCTAGAACATTAACTTCCTTGGCTTGAAATTCTATTTAAAAATGGTTAGTTCTGAGTGTCTCCCAAGATAAGCTGTTATGATTTAATGTACAATGTTATATCCAACCAATGCTCAGGGCAGTATTATGCTTGCATCTAGTGCATACAACAAGATGATAAGGCAAAAATAAATATTTCTGTGTGTACTTCATCGGTACTGTATTTATAAGTGCGGCAGATCTTTCAACACACAGTGGCATGTAAACGAAAAAACTGTTTTAGAACAATCTGAAACTGAAGCATTAGTTGAATTAAGTAATAGTGATGAAAATGTGAATTGCTCACATGGATGACACGAATAGTGAAACTGACGCGTATGTCACTTTATGACCAAACCGTCATGATATGTTTGGTTAATTTTGTTCCCTTGAAGGTTCACCTATTTTAATTTATACTTGTTTAGAATTAAAAGGGGCTACCCAGCTGGCACATTATTTGGGACTCCCCCTACATTTATTCACCCATCCGCTATATATGTAGTTTATATAGTTGAGTTTTCAAGCTAAGTTGAAATATGACTCAAAATTGTCCTTAATGAACGTGGAATGAACGTGGATGATCAGTGGACTGGTGCCTTATTCATTATTGGTTCATGTGACTCAGCAGTTAGTGTTAGCATGTTCTTTAAAGAACAGATTAACTGAGTTTTTAAAAAGTGTTTTTTTGTACCTGAAAAAGACATCTTTAAATGCTTTATCCTTTTTCTTTTGCCTTCTGTGAAGTACACCAGCAAATTAAATAGTAATAAGTTGCGATGAATAATTCTTTATTGTAACTCATATCTATACTATGCTGTACATTCACATCGGGTCTGCAATCAACACATTTTGTTTTTAATGGTAAACCAAAGTAAGATATTCAAAATTAGCAGTTTTAGTGGACCTGTGGCAAACACATAGACCAACTACAAATGAGCACAGTTAAAAATAAAATTACTGAAACCCCCTAAAGAACAGTAAAGTGTGTGAAAAAAACTAAATGGAGATCTTGCCTTGTGACTTCAAATAATATGACATTTTGCCTACTACAACTAATTTGAAGTAATACCTCTTTTCTCATTTGCATTGTATCTGTTTTTTCGCATAGAGGTAATAAGCCCGTGCTGATGGATTAAAGATCTGAGGAAAGGGCCATATGTCAGGTAGACCTACAGTAGATGTTCAGGAGATCATACACTGCCGTTAATTAAGAAAACACCTTTTAATTTTTTGACACCTTGTCCTCGCTCATTATCATAAACAAATGGCATGCACTAACAGCATTTTTATTTGTACTTTACAAAACCTTGAATGAAATAAACTTAAAAATGAACTAAGGCACATTTCTTTATGAAAATATACATAAGAAAAGCTTCTTGAACCAAGTGCATGTATGTAAAGTCAATTAAAGAGATCACTGAGGACTTGTTCTCCAGTCTAAGAAGATAACAGTGGGAGGCCTGTATCATCAATAGGTGATTGTTGTGGTTTTTTCTTGTCATGTTATCATATCGTACATTACTTGCTGATTTTATCACTGGTTTGGCTTTTAAAACCTATGGTGGCCCTAAACTGAAAAAAGGCTCTTGTCTAAAATATGTCATCTTCAAAATATTGCTGTGTTTTTTGAAAAAAAAAATCAAAAAACTGTACTGTGAATGGGCAGTGATTCCTAATAAAACTTGTTAAAATTATAAAAAAAACAAGACACTATCATCAGTCAGTCATTCTCCAACACACTATATCCTAAAACAGGGGTCTGCTGGAGCCAATCCCAGCCAGCACAGGGCGCAAGGCAGAAACAAATCTCGGGCAGGGCGCCAGCCCACAGCAGGACACACACACCCACAGCACACACTTGGGACAATTTAGGATCGCCAATCCACCTAACCTGCATGTCTTTGGACTGTGAGAGGAAACCGAACCACCCGGAGGAAACCCACGCAGACACGGGGAGAACATGCAAACTCCATGCAGGGAGGAACCAGAAAGCGAACCCAGGTTTTATTACTCCGAGGCAGCAGCACTACCACTGTGCCACTGACAAGACACTATTTTAAAATAAATGGAGTTTAAATGCAGAACACTTCATTAGTCAAAAATGAAAGGTGGAACTGCACTTAAAGATAATCTTTAAACACCAATGCTGCATCTAAATTGAGAGCAGTAAAGGACCGCACATCAATATAAGGAGGAAATGTGTAAGTGAGCTCAAATATGGTTATAGTGTGGAATAAGTAAAAGACTGCTGATGGCCATTTTTAATTTTTACTTCATGCAGGCATTATGTGATTTTTACACAATTCTGAAAACAATAACAACTTTTAGATGGGTTCAGATAAAATGCTGTAGGAAGGAAATTCAACTAGTTGTGATGGACGGCCGGGGATTGTGCCCTGTCGGGAAGCCTGGGAGAGCAGTGAACCAAGAAAAGGGCAAGTCATTCCTCAGAACAGGAAAGGACAGCCTCCCTAGGTTACATTGGGGCCACAAGCATGGGGCTGTAACACTCAAGCCTGTTGGCTTACGTGGCCACCACCAGGGGCTGCTGGGATAATTCCAGAGCTGTGGTCTACAGCACTTCCGCCAAACCTGGGAGTGCTGCCGGGTCTTAATTGAGGAACACCTGGAGTACTTCCGGGTGTGGTATAAAAGGGGCCGCCTCACTCCACTAGGGGAGCCGGAGTCGGGTGGAAGAGGGCGGAGCTTGCTGGAGAGGAGTGGAGTGGAGTGGAGGCGGTGAAGAAAAGAAAGAAAGACAGAAGATAAGGACTGAGTTATTGAGACTAATTGTGGTTGCATTTTGCGTTGCAGGAAAAGTAAAATAAACCACATGTATTTGGGAACATTCTGTGTCCGTCTGTCTGTGTCCGGGGGTCATACAGTGATCCCTCGCTATATCACGCTTCGACTTTCGCGGCTTCACTCTATCGCGATTTTTTTCTCATACACGCTTACGTCACTACGCATGCGCTTTCTGAGAACTTTTATCTAAGCCCTACGATGGCTCCTAAACGTGCTGCTTTTTCTAAGCCTTCTGACAATAAAACTAAGCGCTGGAGGAAGATGCTTACTATCCAGGAGAATGTGAAACTCTTGGATATGATCAAAGATGGCAATACCCTACAAAAGCCTCCTCACGCATATGAAAAGACAGCGCCAGCAACTGCCTATCAAGATGTTCTTCAGCCGCACACCCAGACACCCACTGCCTACTCCTAGTACTTCTTCACTGAAGACAACAACGCACCTGCTGAAGATACTGCACCACTTCTGAAGACTTTCCTACTGAGGTCGTGCCTTCATAGGTTAGTGGTTGTGTGCAATTAAATGTACAGTACAATAATCTACTATATAAAAGCGTTCGGGATTGTCCTTCCGTCCCGTGAGTGCAAAGCGTAGCGGTATTGCGCTTATTACAGACTTACTACTTGCGGCTTGAGGTACAAAGCGACGCGATGTGAGCAGAGTTCTGGTGCTCTCATCATTCCCTTGCTTTTGTGCACGATGCGCTGGAAAAATAGACAAAATTATGTCTCTGGAAATAATTAATGTTGATGGAGTACAAATACCTCACCGCGTAGTAAATATCAGGGGAGATGGTGCTTGCTTATTCTAATCTATAGCTTATTTAGTGCATGAAACTCCGTCTTTAGCGGTACAGATTCGGGCTGACATTGTACGACTTTGGACAGGTACTTTAGGGGATAAAAAAAAACTTAGGTTTTCGGGAGATGTTATGAATGGGCACTTTGATGTTCTCATTCCCTACACTTACATGCCTGATGTACACATGGAGCGCACAAAAATTGAGGATAAAAGTCGGTTGCCTTAAAAGGCGAGTGCGCCTAGTAATATGATATTAGTAACGTCTAACATGTCTTATTTTCTCTTATTTTGTTGAATATATTGGGTAATACGAGTGTAATGGTGATTAAAGGGTGTTATTTCATGTCTAGAGGGCTCTAATAATGTTAAAAAACGTATTTAGAAGGTTGTAAACAGGTTTTCTATACTCTAACTGCGAAAATATTCGATTTATAAATAAAGAATCCTACTTCGCGAAAATTCATTTATCACGGTAGAGTCTGGAACGGATTAACCATGATAAACGAGGGTTCACTGTACTCCACATGAAATTTGTATTTCAGTTTTAGAATGTACCCTTATTTATATGTCACTAATGAGGTTTTTTGTTTCAGTTTAATTGGTTGAGAATCACATTTTTGAAAGTAGATTCTAAGAAGATGTGATGACATAAAAAGTAATGTTTCACTGCAGAAGATTGGTGATATTTGAAAATACAGCTGTAATGCAGATATGAACAGAAACCTGTCCTGAAATGTCATATTTTGTGAAATTATTGCTTTCAAGGGGTTTGAAAAATTAGGATGAAAAGCCAGAAGTGTTAGATTATCTTGTCAAACATTTATAAATGTTTATGTCATGTAAAAGTGTAGAGTAAAAAAGTATTAGTATATTTTTATACATTCAGCTATTGTATTTATATTCCTATGGCTGAACCCTGAAAATTGCACACATTATAAACAGTTGTCTGACAGCTTACCCATGTATATTGACATTAATTACTAGGTGACCCCTCCTAGCCATTATAGCTTTTAAAGCTTTCTCCCAATTTTCTGTACTATACAATGCTAATGTTTACAATTATTTGTTAAAACGTTTCTATTGCCTGCATTCATTTCTCTAAACAATACAAATTCATGAACATTAGACAATAAGTGGGTTGTTTGCGTTGGTTTAAATGTTGAGACCAATGGGGCTTCTGTGATGTTTTCAGTAAAAACCTACTCATTCCAAAGCTAAAAGCACCTTCTAGTATAGTAGTTTAATTTATCCTTGAAATATTGAAGTATTTTTAAAAATTTCAAGGTAAAAGTGGGCTAAGCCATTCAGAACTTTCTATATCAAAAAGAGGTTTTTTAAATTGGTTTTCACTTTAACTGGAAGTGATTAAAGAAACTGGACTTATAAGGCTGTGCTTGTAGTTCTAGGTTTCAACCTTGCTGCCCTGTTATTAATTAACTGTGTTAATAAAGTGTTAATAATCAAACAATTGGAATACCCATTCCATAAAGCATTATTTCAGTCAGTTCCTTTTGAAAGAAATGAATGATCTCTTTTGAAGAGATCACCATGCAATATTTATTGGAAAAAGCCAATTTCAGGTAATGTTGTTACATGCAGCAGTGCCAAAACTTGATATTCCAACTAAAATTACAGCTCCCAGCATTGCTTTACTATTTACTGTCTCTCAGTCAAATAATTTTTCTTTTTCCTAAATGTAAGGAAAATTATTTTCACATATCTACTGTTCCATTATCTTGAAGCTGATGGGGTAATTGAAGGAAACTCCATGTTTCTTAATACTTACAAATACGAGGTATGAATCAAAATGAATATTCTGTGTTTGAATTTCATCTCTCAAAGGCAGCATACAAAGAAAAAAATAATTGGTTCCAGCACCAAGGGCAACCATATCTAACTGCAAACACAAAAAAGGAAGCCTTTTTATCAGATATCTGCACCTATTGAACACAATGCTATAAGTATGTTGTGAACCAACTGAGAAAAATGCCTAACAGGTGAACTCAATTATCAAGAGTTTCAGTATTTGAATTTTAAAGAGTGTGTTGTAACATTAAATCATAATGCGTCATTTTTAATTTTAATTACCTTTGCTTTGAGGGTAGATGCTTTGTGTAAAGCATGTTTCATGTATGGGCTGCAGTTATTAGTAAGCTGATCTTCATTGACATTGGTTTCATGTGTTAGGGTTGACATTCTTATAATATCAGTTAATATGTGATGTGCCTCATAATTCTAGCTCTTAACAGAGTATGTTTTTTACGTTGTGATGAGCAGATAATTGTGTTTTCTGTGTTTACTCCATGTGATAATTTGATCAAAAGTATGATTAGGGAGATAAGTGGGTTATTTGTTCTCATTTTTTTGAGCAAACAGATAAAATGATTGGTCAGTTCATTTGTATTTTGTGAGTGTCAGAGATCTAAATCACAAATATTGGACAAGCTCATGTTAAGGTAGAGCCAAGCTCATGTAGGTAGAGCCAAAAACGGGATAAGTAGTCATAAATGGTCATTTTGAGGGGGTGAAACAAAAATGAGAGTTACAAAGCAATAGTAAGTTGTACGCAAAAGAGACTTTTTTTTTTCTTTGATCCAGAATGTCTCTTTTTATTAATTACATAGTAAACAAAGAGAATACAATAGCTTACATAATTAAACAAAACAACAATATACATTCACGGAGAAGTTAATAGAATATAAATAATAAAAATACTATAAATAGGGCGTCACGGTGGCACAGTGGGTAGTGCTGCTGCCTCGCAGTTAGGAGACCCAGGTTCGCTTCCCTGCTTGGAGTTTGCATGTTCTCCCCGTGTCTGCGTGGGTTTCCTCCCACAGTCCGAAGACATGCAGGTTAGGTGCATTGGCGATCCTAAATTGTCCCTAGTGTGTGCTTGGTGTGGGTGTGTGTGTGTGTGCGTGCCCTGCGGTGGGCTGGCGCCCTGCCCGGGGTTTGTTTCCTGCCTTGCACCTTGTGTTGGCTGGGATTGGCTCCAGCTCCAGCAGACTGCCGTGACCCTGTAGTTAGAATATAGCGGGTTGGATAATGAATGGATGGATACTATAAATAGTTCATTAGTCCTGACCAGACCCTGTCCTTAAGATTTACACCAAACCAATGCCTTAACCCTCCTGTGTGGAAAGTAATCATAACTCAGTTGTAGAAAAATTATTTTCTACAAATTTTTGAATTCTGCTGTTGCTTTTTTCTTTCTTTTTTTGCCTTAGTGGGTCTACTTGCTGATGCAGTGAAATAACAACATATAACAGCATTAATAAACGGATTGGTGGATAAAGACCTCTTCAAAGAAGTGATCCAAATGACTATAATCACCTAAGTGAACTTTAATATTTTTTCTTTGACTTTAAATAGTGCTTCTCTCTTCATGCAAAATTAACTGCTCTGTTGTAGCATCTTAATTTGAAAGAACAACCCATGTGGTTCATACATTTTTTTCGTCTTATTCAGAGAGCATACTTTGTTTTACACAAGCACAAGCTTCCCTTAAATTGGGCCTTAGTTTCATAAACACTATATTCACACAATATCTGTAATGAGATGTGTGAAATCACTATAAAAAAGAATATATTTGTAAATATTACAGTTGTGTGTGAAAGTTTGTGAACTTTATTTATTGAGGAAAATGATCGAATATCACATATTTGTGAGTGGCAAAAGTATGTGAACCTCTAGGATTAGCAGTTAGTTTGAAGGTGAAATCAGAGTCGGGTGTTTTCAATCAATGGGATGACAATCAGGTGTGAGTGGGCACCCTGTGTTATTTAAAGAACAGGGATCTATCAAAGCCTGCTCTTCACAACACATGTTTGTGGAAGTGTATCATGGCACGAACAAAGGAGATTTCTGAGGACTTCAGAAAAAGAGTTGTTGATGCTCATCAGGCTGGAAAAGGTTACAAAACCATCTGTAAAGAGTTTGGACTTCACCAATCCACAGTCAGACAGATTGTGTGCAAATGGAGGAAATTCAAGACCATTGTTACCCTCCCCAGGAGTGGTCGACCAACAAAGATCGTTCCAAGAGCAAGGCGTGTAATAGTCGGCGAGGTCACAAAGGACCCCAGGGTAGCTTCTAAGCAACTGAAGGCCTCTCTCACATTGGCTAAGGTTCATGTTCATGAGTCCACCATCAGGAGAACACTGAACAACAATGGTGTGCATGGCAGGGTAGCAAGGAGAAAGGCATAGCTCTCCAAAAAAAACATTGCTGCTTGTCTGCAGTTTGCTAAAGATCACGTGGACAAACCAGAAGGCTATTGGAAGAATGTTTTTTGGACGGATGAGACCAAATTTAGAACTTTGGTTTCAATGAAAAGCGTTATATTTGGAGAAAGGAAAACACTGCATTCCAGCATAAGAACCTTATCCCATCTGTGAAACATGGTGGTGGTAGTATCATGGTTTGGGCCTGTTTTGCTACATCTGGACGGCTTGCCTTCATTGATGGAACAATGAATTCTGAATTATATCAGAAATTCTAAAGGATAATGTCATAACATCTGTCCATGAACTAAATCTCAAGAGAAGGTGGGTCATGCAGCAAAACAACGACCCTAAGCACGCAAGTCGTTCTACCAAAGAAAGGTTAATGTTTTGGAATGGCCAAGTCAAAGTCCTGATCTTAATCCAATTGAAATGTTGTGGAAGGACCTGAAGTGAGCAGTTATTGTGAGGAAACCCACCAACTTCTGTACAGAGGAATGGGCTAAAATTCCTCCAAGCCGGTGTGCAGGAATGATCAAAAGTTACTGGAAACGTTTAATTGCAGTTATTGCTGCAAAGGGGGGGGGGGGGGGGGTTTCACCAGATACTGAAAGCAAAGGTTCACATACTTTTGCCACTCACAAATATGTAATATTCGATCATTTTCTTCAATAAATAAATGACCAAGTATAATATTTTTGTCTCATTTGTTTAACTGGTTTCTCTTTATCTACTTTTAGGACTTGAGTGAAAATCTGATGATGTTTCAGGTCATATTTATGCAGAAATATAGAAAATTCTAAAGGGTTCAAAAATTTTCAAGCACAACTGTACTACATATTATTACATGTCACTACTTCTGCCACTTGAAATTTTGTTAGAAACTGTCTTGTGTAAGGGCAGTATGGTGGCACAGTGGTAGCACTGCTTCCTTGCAGTAAGGAGACCTGGGTTCGCTTCCCAGATCATCCCCACAGTCCAAAGACATGCAGGTTAGATGCATTGGCAATCCTAAATTGTCCCTAGTGTGTGCTTGGTGTGTGTGTGTGTGTGTCCCTGCGGTGGGCTGGCGCCCTGCTCTGGTATTTGTTCCTGCCTTGCGCCCTGTGTTGACTGGGTATTAGCTCCAGCAGATCCGTGACCCTGTAGTTAGGATATAGCGGGTTGGATAATGACTGACTGACTGTCTTGTGTAAGGTCTGTCAGCACATCTTTGCATGTTTTCATTTATTCTCATTAATTTCAATACAGACATCATGTGTTAAAAAAAATACCACACATATATAATTTAAATTCACTTTAAAAATACATATTTTATATTTAGTGTTGGTAAAAAATTTGTGTAACTCACTTGACTCAGAAAAAGAAGAATAAAGATGTTAAATTACAAATGTAATTTTGTATACTACCCAGAGTCTGAATTATTTAAAAACACTTTGTATGAAATAGAGGTCCCTGCAGTGTCTAACTGAAGTAGTAATTTCATCTTGAAATGCTTCAGCTGAGAATAGAACAGCAGTAAGCTATAGTAAAAATTCAAGCATAGATTATACATTATCTAGTAAAACTATTTGTATTATTTCAGTTTTTTTAATATGTGAAACTCCTGAACTGGTGACCTGATAGTAAACAGAAACATCATAATCCGTATAGCAGCTATAACACATCTTCCATAAACAATACAAAATGCATCTGTTGACTTTTCAGAGTCATCATGCAGACGTACAGTACATGCAAACACATTTAAGCAACTCAACAAAGGAAGAACAAAGCAGAAAATCTGGTCTGGTCCTTCTGAATTAGGCTGCTTAGTTTTGTGCATATTCCATTGTTTAATGTACTACATGGACTATAATGGTTGTGCATTATGTGTATATTACTGGTTTACTTTTGGAATGAAATGGTTTCTATGGCATATGAGCTATCCTTTTGGTATGCTTATGAACTTTGTTGGTTTATCAGAATGTCTATACTGTGGTGTTGTGCATGGCCTGTACTGCTTTGCAAGCATATAGATTCTATAATTGCATGAAAAAAATGAGATAGGATTAATTTAAGAAAAACAATCTGATTTACTATATGGCAATAGGCTACTTGCACTCAGAGTTCACTCACAACTAGAAACATTCGTACGTGGGTTATATCTTTGTGACAATCTAAGATATTAACACAAATAAGGCTTTAGCAACACTATTCAAATAATTTATTGTTTTTGGGGCACCCGAAAGGTCTGATGGCATTTTTATACTTTTATGTCATTGGCTGGGGTCTTTACCATGATCTTCAGTCCTTATCCTAGTCCACTATTCCATCCTGCCTGAACTCCTCTATTATAGTTAAATTGCCAAAAAAGACTACCATCAGCAGCCTGAATGATTATCGTCCTGAGGCACGTACCCCTGTGATCCTGAAGTGCTTTGTGAAACTGGTCTGGACTCACATCATTTCAAGCCTCCCACCCATGCTAGACATACACAAGTATGCTTACAGGGCAAACTGATCTACAGACAATGCTATAACCACAACACTCCATGCTATTTTAACCCATTTGGAACAGTGGAGGAGTAACACTAGGCTGTTCTTTGTAGACTTTAGCTCTGCATTTTATACCACCTTCCCTATAGACCAATGACCAAATTGACAGACATGACACTATCCCACTTGCCTACCTCTGTATTATGGACTTCCTCTCTGATTGCTCCCAGAGGGTAAGAATCCCAGAGGGCCCTCACATCTCATCAGCCTTAGCACTGGTTCTCCACAGTGCTGCATGCTGAGTCCTCTTCTCTTCACCCTCTACACCTATGATTTTTCCCCCGCACACTCCAACAATGAAATCATCAAATTTCAGGATGACTGCATCATAGTGGGGCTCGTTTCTGGGGGGAATGAGTCCGCTTATCGGGACAAGGAAGAGCAGCTGTGTGTGAGGTGCAGGGACAACAATCTGGTTTTTAACACCACCAAAAATAAGGACTTGATCATTGACTTTAGGAGGAGGAAAATGGATATTCAGCTCCTTTTCACTGGGGGGGGGGGGGCCTGTGTGGAGAGGGTCTCAATTCCGGGTCCTGGGTGTGCACATATAGAAAGACCTGGCGTGGAGCACTAACACCATAAAGCTTGTAAAGAAGGCAGAACAGAGACTTCACTTATTGAGGATCCTCAGGAAGAAAAATTTCACTCAAAAACTGCTTATGTCTTTCTATTGTTGCTCTATAGAGAGTATATTGAGTCACTGCATCTGTATGTGGTTTGCCAACTGCACAGCATCATAGAGGAAAGCACTCCAGGGAATCGTCAACATCACCAGAAGATCATCGGATGCCCTCTCCCATCCGTGGAAGATCTTTACAGTTCCTGTTTCCTTAAAAAGGTCCAGAGCATCTTAAAGATCCATTCCATCTCGGACACCCTCTGTTGGCAACTGCTGCCCTCGGGTACATGTTTTAGGACAATATAAACACAAGCAAACAGATTAAAAAACAGTTTTTATTCAATAGCCATAACTGCACTAAATGCTGCTCATATTACTAAACCTTAAATTATACAATGAAGGAGTACCAGCAGAATATGAAAAATATCTTACATGTTTGGCATGTTGTGCATATTCTTATAGTTTTTACAATCCCTTTTTGCTTTGCACTTATAGGTTGGCATCCAATTTCATTGTATATGTGCAATGAAAATAAAGACTAATAACAATAAAGATATGCAGCATTTAACATTTCATGTGATGTTTACTGTTCAAGCTGTGAGATCCACTGCTACAGGCAGCTTATCCCAGTCTGGCAACTTGTTTTTTTCACTATCTTACTTAACTCTTTCAGGGCTGATGTCGACTTTTGTCAAAAGGAGGAGTTGACAATGGTAATCAACTGTAAACTGTGACAAAACCAACTGTTATGTTTTAGTTGGACTCTTGTTGCTAGAAGGAAAGTTCGCTTCATTGGTTTGGCCGAAATTTCCTGTGCTCGTGTGAGTAGTAAGGCGCAAACAAGAGTAAAAATGGCACTGACATAATGGTGAGAGATCAAAGCGAATTCGTAAAGCAAAATACTCTGTGGACGAAGTTTTGCCTATTATCTCTGAACTGGACTAGTCAGACTACGATTTTGATACAAGTGATCGAAAACGAATGTGAGGTTCTAGCTTCAGCTGACTGGTCCCCACCTAATTGTGGTGCTGAACAGGTTCATGTAGCTGACACGCCTACGGCAATGTTCGCCAGGAGGACTGCCACTTAACAATGATAAGATGTAGAAACCAGATTGCAATGCACAGCGACCAGTGAAGACAGCCTGGTACCAAGCCTGCCGTACATTCTTGAGGAAACTGGCAGCCACAGCATGCAACAACCGACGTTTTATGTTGATTTCTGTGTGAAACCATTGCTTTTCAGAAAATATGTTTTTTGGAAAAAATATTCAGCCCTCAAAGAGTTAATTTAAGAATACGTATTCAACCATAATATTTCATCAAGATGTAAGAAACAATGTTTTATTTTCTTGAGTCATTTTGCTTATTTAGTATTCCCAGATTATCGTAGCGCTACCACTGTGACGATATGCACTACTTATCACTTTGTGGCCATGGTTTATTTACACAAAAACATATCTTAAATTGCATGAATAATAAAAGAACAACTTTGGAAAAGTTACCTATCCTTGAGTCACTGGGAACGAAAAGAAGCAAAGAATAATAAACTCAGCCCTTGACTAATGTTAGTTTTATAGCTACCCTTTTGTTTGGCTTTTGAATTTGTTTGCCAATCTCTGAATTTTACTGTGTAATGCAGTGCCTTTCCCACTACGCTCCCAACTTGCTCTTTAAAAGTAGTCTTCAATATTCTGTAAAGTAATCACATTATTTGAATTGAATCAGACCCAAAAGCATCCAGAAAACAGTATTTTCTATAGAAAAAGCAACAGTATACACAGGCATACAATCTAATTCAGTTCATAAATGAGTGGAATACATTGTATATGTAAACTGGTATTATCCATATAGAAAAGAAAAACAGGCTAGGAAACCAATATCTCTTATATGTAAATTAACAAAATATCTTAATAAACAAACCAATATCACTCCTATAAAATATCCATCCATCCATTATCCAACCCGCTATAGATTTAATGTGTATGAAACCAATTTTATCTTAATATCAGTTAATAACCTCAGGCTCAGATGTGAATGAACAGGAGTGAGCTGCTCCTATCTATCTAAAGCCTCTTGTGTTATTGCAAATGTGTCTTTCCACAGTTCACCCAACTTAAATGGTAGTCAATGTAGAAAATGGAAGCAATTATGAATTTCAGTATACTATGAATTGTAAGTTTTCATTCCACGAAGAAGGTTGTTTTACTACTCATGTATTTTGTAAGAGGCACAAACTAATGAAAATGGATCCTTTTATCTCTCCTGCCAACCCACAAACAATTATATCTCAAAACAGAGCAAAACATTTCAGAATTATACAAAATACAAAAATGACACCTACTGTTCATTGACTTCAAATGCTGATTTTACTTCTTTAAACAAGCACCTTTTTTGACGCACGAATGCAGCATATGTTCAGAATGAACACCTCTGATACTACAGAAACATGGGAATATTTCTTAATTTTGGCTAAGGTCTTTGCTCTTCAGCTGGGTAGAGGTGATTTGGTTCAGAGAAAATTAATCCAAAACTGGATGGAATTTTGTGAATGGCAGATAGGTGCTAAAAATTATAAATAGAGTCAGCTCTTTTTACAATTTTTTGCACATATTATTTGCAAATGTTACTCCAATAATCACTTGCAGACACCTAAGCTTCCATTTCTTTCTTTCTGTGATCAGATATTCTGACAACCTTTTGGTTATGTTAAAGATTTTATGATTTTCCTTCAGCTCTATCATACTTTTAGTCTGTCTTGTGTCACTTCTAATGTAGCATCTAATATTCCTAATATAAGCTAAAATAAATAGAATAAATTCCAATTACATCTGTTTAAACATAGACAAAAAGCACACACTATATTTCAGCATAACCACTTAAAGCACAAATCAATGTGACATACTGATTATTGACCCCGTATTGCTATGCACATCAATTGCCATGAGCAAAACAAATACATTGCATTGCTTTCAAATATTATTTTAAACATGAGTTAAAATTAAAACATGCTGGCACTTCTACTAGTATCTTCTTCTTCTTTTATTGAATCTGTGCCAGTCCTTGCATAATCATTTTCTGCTCCTGTCCTCTTGACTCTATTTTTTATGTCCTCTCAACTGTACTTTTGGTTGTGTACTCCTTGTTTCCTTATATGGATTGTGGTCTTACCGGGCACATGTACTGTATATTGATTAGTTCCCCTAAAAAACTTGGAATGTCAGAAGCATATATTGGACTTTTACCATAGTCACAAACAAGTAACTTGAATAGGACACGGTGTGTCCTAAAACCTGGAAATAAAAAAAAAAAAATACATGCCTCATGTACATGCCAATTCTTGGACTTCTCCGGTTATTTTTAATTCTGCTATTTAAAACAAATAATCACAAAATATTGATTGATAGTTGAGAATATCTTTCTTTTTTTGGCTTTGTACACCTTTTTTGCTTAAGGATCCTAATTAATAATTAATTAATAATCCTAATTAATAATCCTCCTGAATGTAAAAAGAAATGTAGTAATTGTTAATGGATTCAGTGGTGGGAGTAAGGCAACATTTATCTAAGTATTGTGGAAGCAAGACAATGTAATGGAGCAAGATAAAACTTAGCAGGAACAGGGCAGAGTTGTGTGAACCTCACTATGGAATATTATATTATTACTCCTTATTATTTAGGAAGGTATGGTGCAAATCATAAATGTGGTGAGAGTGTTATAAGATTTAATATACGGGTATTGCTAGCTATCATCTTCATTTCTCTTGTACATTTCACCATCTTTTGAGCTTTACTGTAATGATAACCACTTATTCATATTTACTGTGTTGGCCCAATGATGAGTGCCAACTCATCATGAGGACTGATTGAGGTCATTTATGTTAGGTCAGCGTTTCTCAGCCTTTAAGTATTTGCAACTCGAGTTTTCATAACAGTTTTAATCGTGCCCCCCCTAACGTTTTTTTGAAAGGAGCCCACTAATACCAATTTGTTCTTTTTTAATTAATGATATATCATAGATGCATATTTTATTATACCTACTTAACTTTTATCAACATTTATCTGACTTATCTGTATTTATTTTTCTAGTATCAGAATGTAGTTTAAGTTAATTTGTTTTGGTTTCAGTAGATGTATTTCATATTTTTTAGATCATATTTTTTATTCTTGTTTTCCTTTTTTCACATTTTCGCGCCCCCCTTTTTGTTACTTTGCGCCCCCCTAGGGGGGCCCGCCTCACAGTTTGAGAACCACTGTGTTAGGTAGAATGCCTAGGGGGGGGCTGGGTGGTCTCATGGCCTGGAACCCCTGCAGATTTTATTTTTTTTTCTCCAGCTGTCTGGAGTTTTTTTTTTTTTTTTCTGTCCTCCCTGACCATCAGACCTTTTATCCATCCATCCATTATCCAACCTGCTATGTCCTAACTACAGGGTCACAGGGGTCTGCTGGAGCCAATCCCAGCCAACAAAGGGTGCAGGGCAGGAAACAAACCCCGGGCAGGGTGCCACCCCACCGAAGGGTGCACACACACACACACACCCGCACACACCAAGCACACTTTGGGGACAATTTAGAATCACCAATGCACCCAACCTGCATGTTTTTGGACTGTGAGAGGAAACCGGAGCACCTGGAGGAAACCCACGCAGACACGTGGAGAACATGCAAACTCCACGCAGGGAGGAACCGGGAAGCGAACCCGGGTCTCCTAACTGTGAGGCAGCAGCGCTACCCACTGTATTCTATGTTAATTAGTGTTCCCTAATTGTAATTATTTATTTTGTCTTTTTTCTCTTTCTTCATCTTGTAAAGCACTTTGAGCTACATTGTTTGTATGAAAATGTGGTATAGAAATGAGTGTTATTGTTGTTGTTGCTGTTGACTGATAGCGCCAGGATCCTTGGTTTGAATCCCATTTTGAGTTTGCATATTCTCACTGTGGGTTTATTGCTTTTCTTTGGGTACTCCAGTATTTTTTCTTACACATCCCAAAGACATGTCTGTTAGGTGAATTGGTGATTTTAAAGAGACTGTGTGGAGGCATATGACCTGCAATGGACCGTTGCCATTGGTTCATGCTTAGTGTCTAATTCTTCAAGTATTGGCTTCAGCCCCTGCTGCTCTACCTTGTAATTGGATTAAGTGTGCTTGAAAATGGGTGAATATTTCTTCACTTGTATTTCTCCCAGTCAAAGTTGTTTGCAACTTGGTAGTACTCATTTAATATTTTATTAAGGTTATACTATAAATAAAATTAAAATCAAAAGCATCGAATTCTAAAATCCTCATGACACTCGTTAGTTTATCATTCTTTCTTGAAAGCCACTCCGAGGACTCTTAACATTATTCTGCAAAAGTTCCTAATGACTAATAGCATATTTTACTCCTGAAGTCTAATTTTAAAATTCAGTCAGAGAGAATGGACAAGGCTTCCTTTGATCTGTCTTCAATATGGATTTTTCCATTTAATCCCCTCTTGTCACATCTTGTATCCTCTACTGCTCAATCATCTATTCTCTTTTTCAGATTACACTACCATATTCTGTTATAAATAAAATGTTGCTTATGTGTTTGAAAGAAAATATTACAGTGAAATAAAAATGTAATGATCTTGTGTGGAGACTAAACTAAATGGCAATTAAAACATTGTTCCTTCCTGTATGTGTGCTAAAAATCTAAATATTTCTTAATGTCTTCCTTTCTAAAATAGAGGAGCATTAGAGCCAGGGCAAGTAATGCTGTCGTTTGAAGTCTAAAAGCATAAAGTGTGGTTTTAGCCAAGTGTTTGATGCTGACTTTGGTTCAGAATCCCCAGATTTCTTTGAAGTATTCAGTGTTCATCTACCAGAATGAATCATGTCACCCACTAACAAATGTATGCATGCATATATATATATATATATATATATATATATATATATATATATATATATATATATATATAATCTGTGTGTGTGTGTTTGTATGTGTGTATGTATGTATGTATGTGTGTGTGTGTCTGTTCATCAACCAGAATAAATCATGTCACCCACTGACAAGTGTATGTAAATACAGTATATGTGTGTGTGTGTAAATTGTAATATATAAATTTTCCTTTCTGTACATTGCCAATGTCTTTATGAACCTTACTGGAAAAGGAGAGATTGTAAAGTTTAATTTTCTAAATAAACAAATTCCTAACCTCTCACCAGTACAAAATAAATGTCTTTCTTCCATCACAATCTGTCCCCTGTTCCTCCCTGCAAGTTAGTCTTAGTACAACTAATTTCCCAACTCAGGACTCTTCCTTGGCTTTCTTCTTGCCCTAAATTCAGCATCAGCTCCAAGTATATCTAGGGGGCCACCAGATCTTTTCTGAATTTTGGTACCTGAACAACACACATTACTTGCAACTAAGTTGTAATCTATTTTTATTAATATTACAGGGCATGAAATAGTATTTCTCCCATTTCTGGTGTCTTCTGTTTTTATTATTTGTCACAATGAATAGCTTCAGGTCATTAGACGAAATATAATATCAGACAAAAGGGAGCCAGAGTAAACACATAACAGCATTTCTGAACTGCTAATTTAGTGTGTTTAAGTAACAAAGTTATCCAACAGTTGCATTGCCTCTCTGAAAATAATATTACCCCCTCAAAAAGTCACCCAACTTACTTGATAATTAACTTAACACAGTCAGACCTGATTGCAGTGCTGTTGAATCTAAATGTCACTTTAGATTAACACTTAAAGAGTGAAGTAGTTGTCACAGATTTTCTGGAAGAACACTATGCCAATCAAAGAAGGTTTGGAAGAGATAATGAGAAAAAAAGCTGAAACTTACCAATCAGGAAATGTTCCAAAGGAAGGTACTGGAACTCACCACACCATAGTCAGACCCATTATCTCAAAGTGGAGAACATTTGGAACCAAGGAACGACCAGTCTGCCCAAATTATTGCAAAGGTACAACTACAACTCATTCAAGAAGTCAAAGCCAAAAAAATGCAGGCCTCTCTAGCCACAGTTACTGTCAACGTTCATGACTCTGTGATAGGAAAGAAACTGAGTTAAAACAGGATTCATGATTAAATAGCAAAGCAGAAACCTCTGTTATCCATGCAGTCTTCATTTCACATTTTCAAAGAAACACCTGGATGATTCCCAAGCATTTTAGAATAATGTTCTTCAGGTAGATGTATCAAAATTATAACTTGTTGAATGACACAGATCCCACTATGTCTGGCATAAAGCTAGCACAGTGTTTGTAAGAAAATGATACCTACAGTTAAACATGGGGTTGATGGTGTGGGTATACTTTGTTGCCTCAGGACCTGGAAGGCTTGCTATTATTGAAAGAACCCTGAACTCTGCCATGTCCTGAAGTTGAGGTTTAACTGTGTTATGCAGAAAGGCACAAACACATGTGACCCAAGCACATCTACAGCTTAATGGCTCACATAAAATAAAATTGTTTTGGAGTGGCCTAGTCAAAGTCCTGGCTTGAACCCAATAAAGTTGCTGTGGCAAGACCTGAAATGAGCAGTTCACACTCAAAAGCAAACCTACAGTACCACTGGGTCTGATTTAAAGCAGTTCTACAAAGAAGGGTGGGATAAAATTCCTCAATTTTGATGTGAAAGACTGATATCAAATTATAGGAGGCATTTACTTGTGATTATTGCTGCAAATGGTGCTGCAATCAAGTATTCAAACCATGCTGGCAAGTACTTTTTCACAAGGAATAATAGGGGCTTTGGATAACTTTGATCCTTTAATAAAGAAATGAATGATTTCAAAATTGTATTGTTTGTTCACTCAGGAGTTGGCACGGTGGCGCAGTGGTAGTGCTGCTGCCTCACAGTAAGGAGACCTGGGTTCGCTTCCCGGGTCCTCCCTGCGTGGAGTTTGCATGTTCTCCATGTGTCTGCGTGGGTTTCCTCCCACAGTCCGAAGACATGCAGGTTAGGTGCATTGCCGATTCTAAATTGTCCTTGGTGTGTGTCTGTGTGTGCGCCCTGCCCAGGGTTTGTTTCCTGCCTTGCGCCCTGTGTTGGCTGGGATTGGCTCCAACAGACCCCCGTGACCCTGTAGTTGGGATATAGCGGGTTGGATAATGGATGGATGGATGTTCACTCAGGTTTCCTTCCTGTAATATTGCATTTTGACTTAAGGCTGTTGCCATTCATTGTGTAAAATATAAAAAAAAAACAGAGGATATTAGAAAGCAGCATTACTCTTTTATTATGTTGTTATATTAACCCTAAGGAAAAGGTTTCATGTGTTGAAATCAAAAGTGTGGTGGCATTACCAGCCCACTATAATGAATATCTTGCATGGGCACAGATATGAAAGCTTTCATGCAGAAAGGCAAAGAAAAACATCTGCTTTGTGAAGCTTGGCACCATTTTGACACATATTAGTACCAGACCTCCAAGGCTGACAACCATCTGGACGTTTTATAAGCAATATGAGCGTAAGAATTCTATGAAGTCTGTGCAGTGGTAAAATACAAAAGAAAGATGTAAAACACCTCATATGGATGCTCACCTATTAAATCATTAGAAGGGATTTTGATGTTCTCGGTTCAAAATTGAGATCTTAAGTGAGTAAAAAATTCAAATTAAAGAAATGCTTCTGAAAGAAAAAATAAATCATATATTCCACTCACAAGCTATTTAGTAATCTAGGAAACTGTTAATATTTTAACACATTTGTTTTGCCTGGGTTGATTTGCCTTTATGAGGCAAATGTGCCATGATGTGAATTTGCAGTAATCAGAATTGTCTTGATCTAAATGTTCTCTAAAATCTACCAAAGCAGCATTATTGATGCATTTATATAAAACACGTTTATTTTTTTACAGTTGATAATGTACAAAATCCCAATTCTAAATGATGGAGGAATGAAGATACAGTGAAGTCTGTTCTTACTGTGTTTAAACAGCAACCCATTTCTCCTTGGGGATCTTACTTTATTTGAGTGTCATGCATAATTCTCCCTAATGAGCTTTTTGACATCTTTCCTCCTTCTTGTTCTCTTTAAAGTTAGTTTATGAGTGATCTCTGTGGGGGCAATGTTTGTGTTTGCAACTTACAGTGCTTGACCCATATTCTGACACTGCTCAAGTACACTCATGAACGCCAGCCACGAAGGATTTCCTCCTTCAACAGAAATTCATTTACCATATGTTGTCAAAAAGACATGTCCTCGTCAGCTGTTTTTTCACACTGAACTATAAATCCATAACTGTGGTGGGAGATGTTACATTTCATTTAGATGTGAGGTGTTAGATAGAAGTACTAGTTAAAACACTCTATCTATCTATCTATCTATCTATCTATCTATCTATCTATCTATCT
>JANRMT010027041.1:73945171-73972929 GCA_026402145.1 Polypterus bichir lapradei
TCTATCTATCTATCTATCTATCTATCTATCTATCTATCTATCTATCTAACTTTACTTTTTCCTTTTTCAACTGACATATAAAATGCTTGCTGAGTCATCCTATTAGAATTTAAAGATAAAAATTCACCCTTAAATCACTTGCACATCTTTTGCTTTCTTTGTAAATGGAGAAGATTCCAGGAAAATATTTTCCTAATAAAATAATGGTTCTTTTGTAAGTGCTGTTTGGTATTTTAATACATTTTAAAACATTTTTATCACTGACGTCTTTCTCAAACCAGACTAAATAATGTTGCACTGCAACTTAGTCATCATCACTTAAGTTTATAACAGCCTTGCAAAGTTCTGATTTGGCTTTTGTTGCAAAGTAAAATCTTATTAATCTGTCCGAAATAACACATACTGTACAATGTTCAGAAAGAGAGTGGTAATGTTGGAAAGTGTCTTGACATTTCTGATTGTAAAATATGCATATGACTTTAATTTACATTACAGATTTGTTAGTGTAGTCAAAAATAGAAGAAAAGTTTTGCCTTTCTAAAAAAATTAACAGGTCTGTTTAGAATTCAGACAATTGCTGCTGTTTTTACAGAAACCTCTGAACTTGTTGATCCTAAATTAGATTAGAGCTGATCAGGCTTCTGGCTTGGCAATAATAGTAGCTACTAGAAATCAGATAAATTTATTTTAAATTTGCCAATGCTGGCTTGTCTTGACTGCCCTTTGAATGGACTATGAATTTGGAAGGAGTCACAAAGAGGTTACTTTTTGTTTCCAACACCTGGAAATATAAGAGACTCTGAAAAATTAAAAGTGGGATGTGTTCAATACTCTCATAATCAGCTACTTGCATTGTGTTCTCTGACCAGCTTTAGGGTATCCTTTGTCACATGTTCAGTCTGTCTCTAAGGCACCGGGCACTGGTGTTGAAAACATCCTGCATTTTTCCTGTTCCAGAGAAGGTAGAAGATGCCTTTTCACCTACAGACCAGTGGCACTTAACATGTCCTGTTGTGGTAGACCACCTGGACCCACTGCAGTTTGCCTATTGGACAAAAATTAGAGTGAAGAATACAATTATGTATCTGCTTCACCAGGCTTATTCTCACCTGGACAAAGCTGGCAGCACTGTGAGGATTGCGTTTTTAGATTTCTCTAGTGCCTCCAATAACATCCAACCATCCATGTTAAAGGGTAAGCTCAGAGATATGCAGTGGATGAGCCCATGATGTCCTGGATAATGGACAATCTGTCTGGCAGACTGCAGTTTGTGAGACTCAAATACTGTGTTTCTGATTTTGATGTGAGAAACACTGGAGTATCACAGGAAACAGTCCTTTCTCTTTTTTTTTCTTTACTCAGTACACCTCACATATATAATATAAATATAACCCAAGGTTTTGCCACTTGCAGAAATTCTCAGATGATTGTTTTTTATAAGAGTATAGGAATCAGAAGGAGAACTTTATTTCTTGATGTAGAAATAATTGTGTGTAACTTAACATCAGTAAAACCAAGGAACTGGTGATTGATGTTCAGCACACTAAAGAACCTCTATGTCCTGTCACAATTCAGGGAGTGGATGTAGAGGTAGTGCACTCCTACAAAGACAGTACTTGGGTGTTCACATCAATGACAGATACGACTAGTCTTGTAACACAGAAGAGCTATATAAGAAAGGGAAGAGGAGATTATTTTTCCTTAGGAGACTGTGTTTCTTTAATGTGGGAAGTGGCATCCTTCACATCTTCTACAACTCTGTGATGGCCAGTGTGATTTTCTGTGCTGTGGTGTGCTGGGCTGGTAACATCACTTTAAGAGAGGCCCACCAAATTAACAAGCTAATTAAAAGGGCAGGCTCTGTTACGGGACACACTCTGGACTCCCTGGAGATACTAGCAAAGGAGAGAGTGAATACAAAACTGAATGCCATTATGAACAATTCTGCACATCCTCTCTCTGACACACTAACACTGAGGACTTTCAGCCAATGACTTATTCAGCAGGCGAGCATCAGGGAAACACTACTGGGACACCTGTATACCAACAGCTATGCGCCTCTATAATGCCTCACTGTGACTGCCAAGTTGGAAGTTTTCTTTCCCTTTAGTCATTCTATTGTGTGTTCAGACCAAAGTGTGCGTGTTTAATTAATGAGCTTCTGTAAAAACCCACATTGCCCCCCTTGGGACAAACAAAGTTCATCTTGTATCTTTGCATTGCAAGTTATTTATCATGTTAGTTGAGTTATTTTTTTCCTGATTTTCTTAATTTTCATTCGCATTATTAATTTGGATTTTTTCTCTTTGACGTTTAACTACCTATTTCCAATATTTTCCTAATGACAACTGAGGTTACGAAAAGGCATTTTTTACTTATTTATTTTTTTCCTCGCACCAGTATGCACAATAAAGAAACTTTACAGCTCACCAATATCTTGTATGGTACACTAAAATGTTTGTAATAGGGAAAATAGGACAGAAGGAAATCATATTATGAAATACAAGGAACTCATTCAGCAGCTTGAACTCATGCAATTGTTGTTATGTGACAGTCCTTCACCTTGCCACCTTATGAACCTATGTCTAAACAATTTAATCGTTTATCCAAATTTATGCACTAGTAGTATTTTGACAATATTGTTTGGTGTTCACCTTTATTCTTCACTTCTTCTTCTTTCGTCTGCTCCCATTAGGGGTTGCCACAGCAGATCATCTTCTTCCATATCTTTCTGTCTTCTGCATCTTGTTCTGTTATACCCATCACCTGCAGGTTCTCTCTCACCAACTGTCATTTTACCAAACATGTTTAATGTTAACTGGCACAGTGGTTAACAATGCTGTCTCGCAGTTTACAAAACAGACTCTTAAATATACCTTCTTCTTCCACATCTTAAAGACTTGAGTGTTAGGTTAACTGATAACCCTAAATTGGCCCGCTGTGAGTGCTTGTGTGAATTTGCCCTGTGACTAGCAATCTTTCCAGGGTCCAATGACGCAGGGGTAAGCTCTTGTGCAACAATGAACCTGACAAAGCATGTAAAGATAATGAATGGTTAGATACTTTTTTACTCCATGTACTTTCTGATCCTTTAGTGAGGTAATTTATGTTATTGTTCACTGTGGGGGCCAATGTATAAAACATATAATTCCAGAGATGACAGAAATGAATATAGACTTTGTGCTCATACTTACAGAATGGCATTTGACATTTGTCCTTGTAATTTATTAAACTCAAAACATGACCGAAGACTAAAGATATTTTGTATTCCACACTTCTCTCTATGTGGTCTCTTACTAAATACAGGTGAGACTTTATTGCTAATCACCAGACAGAGATGGGTAAGAACTATGCAAGGAATATTAGCCATTCATGTATTGCTTTTCTTTGCAGAATACGTACCCAGTTGTTCTACAGAGAACACTTTCAGCTAGAAAGTGTAATCAAAATGACTGGAATGATAGCTACCAACTGTAGCTATCCAAACACATCTGATTTCACACTGTTTGTACAAATGTGATATCAGCTAATGTAAATATTAAAATAATTACTGTTTAGCATATTTTCAGGTAGTCTATTACTCTGCTACACTGGGGTAGAGATGGTGTCTTTAGTTTATTCTACCAGAAAATAATAGAGCTGAAAGGATGGATATGAAAAATAACTTTGTGGAAAATAATGTACTGAACCTATGTGATAAGGAATTTAACAAATTAGATCTTATATGTCGATTTGACTACCTCCTCACTTCCTCTCACTAATGGATAATTACTGTGGAATACTAAAAATGGAAATGTCCATTAGCTTTGCACAGCCAAGAGATGTTTTAAACATTAATTATGTAGCATTCCTTTCTCCAAAAGTGCAATTTTCATACTATTCATTTCAACAACTGTATAGAAATAAACACAAGGGATTTAGCCATTGGATTTTTTCCTATTGATCTTCCAAACCCTCTGTGGAGTTTGCATGTTCTCTCCATGTTTATCTTTGTGCTTTACTCCGGGTACTCCTGATTTCCATCCATGTCCTAAGGCTGTGCACAATGTACTCTATTAACTGGTGACTCTACATTTACCATGTGGGAGTGAGTGTAGGTGTGTATGTGAGTGTGCCCTGAACTGCAATGGTTTGTCATTGCCTTGTACCTGATGCAGACAGGATAGGTTTCCATCCCAATGACCCTACACTTGTTTAAGTATAATGAATGAATAAATGAATCTTGGATACTACAGTAACATACAAATAGGTGTATTGTGAAAGGGAATTCAAAAGGCACTTTCAATTCCTGTTGTATATCATGACATTTCTTTAATTTACTGATCACTGTTAGCAACAGTTTATTCACCTACAGATTGCCTGTCCTGCAAATGGTGGGTGCTCTGCTGGTATTGTATGGATGCTGTTCTTTATCTACTTTCTGTATGGTTTTCTCAAACGGAAGCCAGAGCAGTCAAACCACCAGAGTGGCTACATTCTTAGTACTGATAAGCAAAGCTTCCTGTTTGATATGATTTGAATGTGTCACAAAAAAGACGCAAATGAAGAAAGATGACCGTGGGTAACAAGGAAGTAGAAGTATTGACATTAAAGTCATAGGGTTAATGAATATGTATTTTTTGGGGGAGGAGTTTACATTGAACTTGATTTTTTTTTTTTTGAAGCCAGTTGAGATATTATACACCACTGTTGCTGGACAAATGATGATAAGGAGTCTCAAACACTGGCCCCTTTATCTTCAATTTGAAAACTTGAACTAAGTTTACTTCATTCATGAAACTGAAACTACATTTGAGCTACTGGAATGTTATACAGTTTTGTGTACTTTACTAAAGAGAAGATCTTCATGGCATTATCAAAATGTGCCATTTTCTGTAAAAGTTGTATCTGTGTTATTCCATACCTTTAAGAAAAATGTGTAAAACATTTCAGTATGGCCAAATACATGAGCTATCTGCACACCTGCTTTGTGTACAGATTCTCACGTCTTGTCACTTTAGCATACAGTGCCACTCATCCTCTTTGATTAGCAATGATATCCTGGAATTTCAGAAATATTTAAAAGTAACTTATATTATCCTTACATTTTAGACAAAATTAGCTTTTGTACAGATAAATCTAAATTGAATCTACATCTATAGTTGAAATACATTTGATTCATGCCATTTAACACTTTTAATTATATACACTTAATGTGTAGTATTTACCATTCCTGTGTTGCTTGTCATAGTTTATTCCAGACACAGTATTTTCTGGGTGATAATAACGGTTAAGCAGTGTGTTTATGGAATTATATGAGACTTACCAAATCACCACAAGGGATTTTAGAAAAATAAAAAATTGTGATTGCAAATATTGTCCCACAAGTCTGGACCAGATGTGCTGATTGTGCTGCAATGCAATGACTTCAGCTTACTTCATGCTTTGTTAAAGCTAGACCATGTTAAGTTTTTGTCTGTAAGAACACCGACCATTATACAGTATAACCTAGATAATAAATTATTCACTTAACTCATCATTAGATTAACATGTTGTTGCTCCAAGATCAAAAAATAAAAATCACTAGTTTGATAGTCTGCACAATTTCTCATTCTCATTCAGGACACAGCATTGTTTCATTTCAATTTAGTTATACCTACTATAAAAATCTTTTATGGAATTTGTATTTTAATAATGTAGCAAAGTGACATAGTAATTAGTTCTATTTTTCTAGAGTCCCAGAGTCCTACCTGGGCATTTTTAGACAAAGCACTTTAATCCTTGTGATCATATATGTTTGCTCTGTTTCTTCTGGTTGACTGATGACCTTTTCCCTGTTGGAGTGAGTGTAGATGCGTATGTAAGTGGGCCTTGTGATGGTTTCTTGCTGCTTTAAGCATTAGTCTTGCTGAGCTAGTCGTATAATATATACAGTACATCTGGAGATTACCACGAGTGAATTTTGCTAAAAAATGGGTGGAACAAAAAAAAAAGGCTCACTGAATGTTCTAAACCAATCCAATGCCTCGTGAAGGTGGTGTTCAAATTTTGGGTATTGATTTTAAGCTGCAAAGATCAGTGGTGCTCTCATTAATCAGAAGAGCAAACTTCTTATTGCAATAAACTGTCCACATCCTCAAAGCCTCAGAAAAAGACCCCCCTTAAACATATACTTGTGTGTTGTTTGAGCTTATTGCATGTGTTAAAAATAAACACAACCTGTTGCACGAGAAAAACCTTTCTGTAAAATGAGGTCATATATTGGCATTCAACGACATCAAAGAACCAGTGGTAGAAGTGACTGAAATGTTGTCACAGGTGCTGTATTCACTCTCTGTTGTTCATTTGTGACCAGATATATAAGGTTCAAAGAATTGGCAGGCAGCAATATTTATGAAAATATTAATTCCAAAATATGCGTTCAAAGTAAACAATGTGTCATACCCATCAAAAGGAACTGGAAATGTCTCCTGTTAAGAGAGTTGATGACAAAGAACCCCACAAGACATAGATTCCAGTACTTAAAACAGCCGATTCAAGGAATCTGCCTAATGACACTAGTAGAAGCACAGATGAGGCTGCACAGCATCCAATGTCCGACAGCACATCTTAACAAATAACTAAAGTAAGCTAACATTACTAATCATAAATGTAAAAATGCCTTGCCAGAACATACTGTAGGCACAGCATTTTAACACATATATACTGTACACCTAGATCTGCTTATCTAAACTCAATTTGCTGTTGTTATGCCATACAGTGATGCAATAGTCATAAATGACACAAAAATATCATAGCAGGCACATCTGAAACATGTAGATACGATGAACCTAGTCCGAACTAGATTATCCTGAAATCAATTTAGAGTTCCAAGTTGTCTAAACTAGCTTGGCCTGCAATCATACTTTTCTAGTCCAAACTGATTCATCATATTGAGCTTCGGACAAACTGGCTTAGCCTTTTCTAAACTAGTTTGTCCAAAAATCTGGTTTGGCGTGTAGCAGGTATATTAGATTTCAGTTATTATTTTTAAAATGAGTTCTTCAACAAGAACACAGGGACACTGTTGCATGTAAATTTCACACAAATGTTAGAACATTTTTCTTCACAAAGAGAACCTGTCACATAAGTTACCAAATATTGTGGTAGAGAGTAAGACTTTGGGTACCTTTAAAACTTGGATTGATATTGTTTTCCAGAAATTAGTTGAATAGGATTGGTGAGCTTTGTTGGGTTGAATAGTGTGTTATTGTCAAAATTGTTCTAATATTCTAATGCTTGTGGGTCCTTTCTGTGTGACTTCATTCTTCTGGAATCCAGACAAATTAAATATTAAAAGCACACATTCAGAAAGGCAGAACATCTGAATAACAACACTGGTCACCAATACATTTTACACAACAAAAGGACAAATGTGCTATCTGTTTTTCCAGGGAGTAGGCTCATTCAGGCTCATATGAAGATTTTATGGTTATTTTTTGAGCAAATCACTTCTATAAGTCCTGATTTGACTAGAAACACTTACTGATCATGGCACTGGAGAGTACATCCATGCACTAAGGCAGTTTAAAGTTACAATGACCTCTCAAGATGTGTTTGAGCTCTTGCAGGAAATTACAAGTCTTCAAAAAGAGTCAAATGAATATTGAGAAAAAATGGAAATTCTGTGTATAAAAGACACTTGTGTAGGATGTTTTAGGGTTTGTAATTAATTTGTACTTTAAATAATGTGTATATAAAATTACTGAAAACTACCGAATATGATGAACTTATTTTAGATTATGCAATTCATAGATAAACATGTACATGTGTAACAATACAGCTTATTTTTAAATGAGTGTAATTACTATAAATGTGTGTTTCACCAAATGTGTTGCTTGTGAGCATGTACTTTATTTGTGTATTTTCTGCACAGTCTTTTCCCACTGTTCTACCACAAGAAGCCAGCTAAAGCAGGTTGGAACCAACTTTGTATTCAGTGTTGCTGTCCAATTAATTTTACAAATTAATCACAACTATATGTCCTACATTCTGAAATTACATAACAATAAATGAATACAATTGGTTACATTTCTTTTTCCAATTGGAGCACAGGCAGGTGAAGTGACTTGCTCAGGGTCACACAGTGCCAGTGGCGGGATCTGAGCCCATAGCCTCACGGTTTGACTTCCAAAGCCTCAACCACTGCACCACACTGTAAATACAGTAATCAATAAAGTTAAAAGGATGGTGTTAAAATGAAAATGTCTCAGCATTAAAAGTGCTAAGTATAATATTCTAGACCACCTTATTTGAGTCCTTGAAATTTATACTGCCTTTAAAGAGCACATACTGCATAAAGTCTCATGATAATGGTTTGTTTTGTGTTATCCTTTCTTTTATTTCTTGTTTTGCCCATCTACTTTTCTATATCCAGTTTCAAAATGTAAAGATTCTTCCTTTCTTGTTACAAAACCTGTAATTGCTACAGTAGCTTCCAGCACTGCACTCGATGAGTGGCGCCAGTTTTGAAGTTCACATCTTTATCTGTTGTCGTCTGACTTTCTGATTTGACCTGCGCTACATTCTTTTTAAGATCTTATGATTAGGAGGCACAACCTGGGGATTCACACTTCATCAACAGTTGCTACATTGTGTTATAATCACGCTCTTATTATTACCTGCATTGTCTTTTTTAAAAATAGGAACAAATAAAAAAAATATTGTGTTTAAATATTTTTGCAATGTCTAGTCAGGGATTTATTATGTCATAAATCTTAAAAGTAGTAGTTGTGATCTGTGAATAGGTGCTTCAAACGCTGAGGCTCCAGCTTGTCTAAGTATTAACAGATCATTGCATTACTAATTCTAAGGAATCTCGCCAAGAAAAGCATTACTCTGATGTGTTCTGCAAGTCGGCCTGGCAATGGATTGAATTACCGAGGTCTTGCCGCTTACTCATGTTTACAGTACTTTTCTGGCACTTTATCTGATGAGCTTGCTGAGAGATGTGCTGAGATTTAACAGTTCAGGGCATCTGCAGGAAGCAGACGGAGCACAGGTGTTCTCGGGCTGGCTCTTTACTTGCCTCTGTGAAGACTAAGGTGGAACGGTGTGTGTGGAACAGACGCTATGCTTGATACAGTCACGCATGTGAGAGCCTCACAATTGACTTGTAGTCTGTATATTTTCAGTTTCTCCTAATCAATCCATTTATTATTTGACCTCTATCTGGAGTACATAGAATCTTACATTAGAATATCTTAAAGGCACGGTTCCAACAGCTTCTCTTTATAATACTCGAGCTAATCAATGTGATTTCCTTTTTGCAATGAAATATGTCACAAAAGTAACATTGACAACATGAAATCTTAGTAATGTTTTCAAGTATTTAAACACTTTTTTCTTTAAATTTGTATGCCTCCTAGCAACCAAAATCCAAAGCAATGAACAGTTATCTCTCAGCTGGCTGTAAATTCTATCTTTCTCACTAGTATTGAATTCATTTTAAAACTCAAATTGTGACGTACTATTGCACTCTTTAAACTCCAGCAAACATCTGCAAACTTTCTTTTAACTTTATGGTTTTTGTTGTTAGAAACTTTCTCCATAGTTCTGTCAGCGGGGATCAATTAAGCATAAATTTTGTACTTTTCAAGTCAGTTTTTTTTTTTTTAACATATTCATAATATATATTAATTGTCATGAGAAATTAAGTTCTAAAGTAAAGCATTTTTTAATTTTAAAAAATAATTTATATGTTCTTGTGCTTTAAAATGGGTTTTATCAACAAACTATCAATAAAGCTGTCCCTGCTTGTCAGCGTGTTTATCCACCTGTTTATTTATCATTATCTGCATACAGCTCCCACTTTAAATTTCACAAATATGAATCTCATGCATATGTTCCCAAGCAGCTAACAGCATAAAGCTACACAAGATTCACAAAGTAATACAATCAATATGAAAATAGTATTAAAAACACACTGGAAATTCCAGTTTAAACAGTTGGTATAACAAATGCCTGCGGTGGGCTGGCGCCCTGCCCGGGGTTTGTTTCCTGCCTTGCACCCTGTGTTAGCTGGGATTGGCTCCAGCAGACCTCCGTGACCCTGTAGTTAGGATATAGCGGGTTGGTTAATGGATGGATGGATGTAAGGAATGCAGATTGTAAGGCTGATGCAGATGTGTTTTTGTAACAGTAATGCTATATTCATTTTTGTATTCCATTTTGTACTCCATTGTGTGTTCCATTTCCTCCATCTCAATCATTTAGAAAACTTTAAATATTTTTGGTATTTATTCATCATTGCCAGTTTTTTGCATGTGGCCACATACATATGGCTTGGTCTAGTGCAGTGTTTCCCAAACTCAGTCCTGCGGGCTGCAGGTTTTTGTTCCAGCCAGCTTCTGTTTTTAATTGAACTCCTGGGCTAATTAAGTGAACTGATATTGCCCAAGTTCTGTGTTTAGGGAACAATATATTAATTAGAAAACTAAGTTTGCAAAAAAAAAAAAAAATAAATTAAAATGTACCAAGCAGTTGTATAGGAATAATGGATTTTTTTCTTTTTAACAGTATTTTCATCTTGATTTTCATTCTACTTTTATAGGTCTTCTAATTGTTTAATTAATCCATTATTTACTAATTAGTGGGTCTGACTCCAAAGTAGTTGCAGCCTTTGATTATTCAGTGATGTTTGCCTGGGTGTCTGATCTGCTCATTTTAAATTGTCATTAATAAGATACAACGAATGGGGAAAAACTGCACAGAGAAAGGGCAAAGTATAATGAAATCAACAAATGAGTTAAGCATTTAAATCTACAGCAAAAGCAGAAATATTTCTAAATCTAATATATAAAGCAGAGTCGATGTGTGTATGTGTGTTTGTTTGTCCGTCATATAAATCTGCACCGGGTGTCCGATCGCTACCAAACTGGGGATGAGGCTCCTTTGTGACCAGGAGAAGGTTATGGGGTATGTTTGGTTTGGAAAAATGTTCGTGGTGTACCGCAGGGCACCTTTTCACCGACACAACGTTTGTCACACGTCCCCGTACTTATCATCGACAAGATGGCCGCACATTGAAACAGACATGCACCGCGGCACCATCTAGCGGCAGCTTTGGTCTCTGTGCGTCGCTCTTTACCCATGTTTCTTTAAATTGCCAAGGGATGGCGGAAGTGTGCAAGTATGAGAAGGCCGACTACTTTGATCGGGTGAAGAGGAACTGCCGTATGGATGTAAAACATTAACGACCCAGTTCGCGTGGCCAGCTGACACACCCGCGTTTCCACATGTCACATTCCCACACGCACTGATAGTGCTGTATTTCATTCCCCAACATCCCTTATATGCAAGCACGTTTGAACAGAGACTCCCCTTAAAAAGACAGCATCCTTCCCCCACCATTTTCCCCAAACGCAGCACCAGTTGTATGTCACTTCTCTCTGTAGTTACCATCGCCAACGTCCGTTAGATGGCATCACGGTTCAATACAGACGCTCCTTACAAACAGAGCACCCCTCCTTGCCATTTTTCCCAGTACGGTTTCAGTCCTACTCTTTCTCACTGGCTTTCCGTATTTGTGGTGCTATTTGCTCGCTTTCCAACGTATTGTAAATAACATAAATTCATCTCACTGTGGTGCTTATTCCGTACGTAATACCATCTAACACATTATAATTGTTCTACTTTTCGCTAATATACCCGTGCCACCGAAAAAAAGACGTAGAACTGGAAGGTCCACTTCAGATGCCAGAAGAAAGTCTATTTCAAGGGCGTCTGAAACGCCACACCACACAGAATTCAGAGTGGAGGAACTTACAATAAAATGTCAATCAGAAAAATGTTTGTTCTATTTCTATGTTCTGTTTCCTTCATTTGGGAAATTTACTGGTTATAGATTCCCGAGCAACGCCGGGTACTCCTGCTAGTGTCTTAAATGTAAAAATCATGTTGCTGTGCTTTTCTGAATGTAGAATCAAAGAAAAATAATACCAGCTAATTAAATGAGATCAGCGTTATCGAGTGTTATCACTGATTAGGAATCCAGTTAGAACAAAAACCTGCAGCCACAAGGGGTCCCCAGGACCGAGTTTGGGAAACAGTGGTCTAGAGCAACCTTGTGAAGAAAGTGTTTTTGATACAGAAAAGGAAGCAAATCTAATTTCCAAAGAAGACACAGTGTTGCATATAAGGAAGTATTTTCTACTTAAATATGTTATTTAACTCAACAAGGAGTTGCATTAGCTTACAAGTATAAATATATATAACAAGAATTTAAGCATATAAGTTGCATGTATACATGGAAGCTTGTAAGAATACAAGTTATTTATCCATTTGTTTGCTATTCTTTTACACTTGTAGCTGTAAGCACCGCGCATCCATCCAACATTAACAATATCTAATGAAAGGTCTGCTCCTAATCACCTGGTGCAGTGAATTATGTTGCACTTGGTCAGAAGCAGGAACAGATCTACCATCATGGTGTTCTGGTTTCAAGTGAAAGGGCTCGTGACAACAAAAGGTCTTTTACACCAAAAACTTGTTTAAACAATTGAATATCTGCAAGCAAAATGACAAATAAGAACAGAGAGTGATCAAATCTCACGGTAAATTCAAAGGTGAGAAATACCATGCTGCATTAAAATGACCCAGTGTCAATGTGTTTCACTGTTAAAAGTATGAGGAACTCCCTGTTAAAGAGCTAAGTCACCCAGGGTCCTATAGGGGTCTTAATCTGGCCTTGGTCAGAAGTCACTCTAAGTTTCACACACTGTGCTGGTTAATTATTGCTGTTACTGTGGCACAGAAATAGGTTTGGGATTGTGCTATGTTCCTATATTTTCTGCCTACTTCTTAAAAATGTGCATATTTGTTTATTTTGCCACTCCTAATTGATCTTGTCTGAGTGCACATGTACTGTTTCAGAAGGTATACCTGTAATCAAATGGCATTTTGCTCAGAATTTGTCTCCAGTCTTGCTCTTGGCTCTGAATTCATAAAATGGATGAACAGCTAGGACTGTGTTTAAGTTGCCCAGCCTATTCACTAGTCTATGGGACCTCTGTAATATCCCATCAGAGATCGCCTGTTGTGCCGTATAGTGTCAGAGTACTGAGACTGACTCTGAGCAAATTTCAGGGACCTTTTAAATATTAGTAACCTACAGTTAAATGTCAGACCCAACTGATAAAAATAAAAGCCCCCTTTAAGTAAATAAGCAGACTGTCAAATGTTAGAGACTACAGTACCTCCACTTAGTAGGCCCCAATTTCCCTTAAAATACTGTACTCCTTCAGCTGTCTCTTTGTCAATTTACTGAGATCCTTATTCTGAAGATATACATGTATCCTGCTTCTTATAGTTACTGTATTCTGGCATCTGTATAAATTATACAGCCTCTTTTACTGTTTCTGGGTTCATAAAAAGTAATTTATTTCAGCTCCAAACCTTTGCTATCTTCACTCTATCATCTGCTGGCTTATTGATCTGCATTACACTGAAGAAAGCAGGAGGTACGAGCTGACCTACGACACTGACTGTGCATTTGTTATTACCAGAGAAATGTTGCCTCAGGCAAATCTTTCACTCAGCTTTTCACATGTCTGATCATTAAAGGTCCACTAGTTCAAACAAAAGAAAGTGAAATGTGAACATTTCCACAAAGGCTTTGCAACTTTTAATAGCATGTGTAGCTTCGTATGCTTAGAAAAGAGCTGTACATGTCAAAACCATTGTTTTCAGAGCCTCTGTCTTCTTTATAGAAACAAGAATGGCTTGTGTCAACACAAATCCTTTCTGCAAATTGTTGTATAGATTATTTCTGAGAAAATGGTTTCATTTACTTTCTAAATATGAATATAGAATGGAACAAATTAAAACAGTTTATAGGGCTGCTTCCAAAAAGTAAAAGGCACAATGTCTGATGTAGCAAGAAGTCATCATTACAACAGTTAAAATAATTTGGTTACATTGAACAGCTTGAAAAGAAAGAAGTAAGACCATATTCATCCATAGAAGAAACCTGTAACTCATTTAATGGGTTTGGGAAAGCAGTAAACATGTTATTCCTCGCACATTAATCACCTACAGAGTATACATTATGAAGGATCGACATTTCTCCAAGTCCTGTAGTTGCTAGAGGTGCAAGTGGACCAGGACAGCACAGGATGAACAAACAGAATCAGCACAGGTCAAAGGTGTCTTAGTTGCCAGACAGGTAGTCACACAAGTCTCAGAGTTGCTAGGCGTAAGCATCTGGGATGAAGGTTTGGATTTAAACCTCACTAATGAATGAAAGAGAGGGCAGGATTGTGAGAGGGACAGGTACAAGATGTGAAGGGAGTGTTTGGGTTGTACTTGGAGGGAGGGCAAGTATGCTAACTGCTCTCTAGATAGATAGGAAATCATACCTTTGGAGGGAGGTACCTTGAGGCAGCAAGGTTTCTCGTTTTATCCTTTTGGTTTTTTTTTTATTTTGTGTTTTCCTTTTTTTGTGTGTTCAATACGTTTCTAACACACTGCTGGACACCTTGGCACCGATGAAAGCAGATGTAACATTTATTAAAAGAAAAATATTGACAGTTCAAGATATGAGGTTGGAAAGAATATGAGCTCCACATCTATTCAATTCTAATACCACTTACCTTTATGGATAAAAAGTAGCACTCAATTCTATCAACATGGATGGAATTTATAATTCAGAGAACATGCATCAATAAAACAAAAACTGTTGTTATATTAATTACGTATTGCGAAAAATCATAAAATAAATTTGTTTAGTTGCATATAGCAGGTTGGATAATGGATGGATGGATGCACAACGTGCCTGGTGTCAGTGTATGACAACACCATTACAAATTGGTTCCAACTTGCACTTGTTTAATTTCTGTGAGGATACCTTTATTTCCTGAGTGAAGGGTGCTGGCTAAATGAGAGTGTAAGTAAGTCCTTAATCTTTTGGCAAGCAGGTGACCTGAGGCTGCCCTTTAATTGGTTGCTTTCAGATTTTTCTGGGGACGCAGCTGCTGCCCCCCACATATTCCCACATGTATTGACAGCAAATTAGTATTGTTTTAGTTTTTTTAATCTAATTGGACAATCGTCAATACATTATTTGAAGTTCATGTCAATCGCTCATAGTTCCCACCCACCATTAACGTAATTACAGATGAGTGAGCATGACTTTATGTAGATGGCAACTTCAAATGGAACTTCAGATTTCAAAGAAAATTTGGTTATTTCTTTAATGAAATACCCCTCCGTAAATCGCTCACTTGAATATAAAAAGAAGACAAAGCAGCTTGACTTAATTCAGCAGCAGACTAGTGATCGAGGATTTGTTATGACAAATGGAGTTGGCCAATTGGATGTGGTGTAAGTAATGCCTTGTTTTGTTTTCCCTGTTTGCTGTTCCAAAGTGTTGAAGCATTGTTTTGCAACGATGGAGATATGAGTCCTAAAACATCTTTCTCTATTAGCAGAGGCAAAATAAGATTTAGGTTGGCTGTGTTATAGGACAGATGAAAGTGCACATTATTGGAAGATTACGGAGCTGGAGGTGAAGACATTACGGTCTGGGTTTCGGCAAAATGAGGAACTGGATAAGTTTGCAGAGGATTGGACAATTTTGAGACAGGTGTAGTATAAAATGTGGGTGGCAGGTGCGCCTGTTCCTTTCCACATCTATTGGGCACGTTTTGGGAAAAAAAGGGGACTGTTGATGTCATGAACTGAAGTTTTGCAGGACTGTAGAAATGGGAAAGTTGGCATCAGATTGTGCAGAATGGTGAAAAGGGTATAATACATTTTAGCCTGGATTTGCCCTATGGGTGTGGTACTGGACAGGCCAAGATTTGCATTGGCACTATGATGAAGACCATGAGAGCATGTGGAATGAACAGACAGATAAATAGATATGAAAGGCACTATATGATAGATAGATAGTGTCCCAGATGACTGGGGACCCTGCCCAACCGGGACGCCGGGACAGTCCCCTGGGCCACGAGAGGGCAGCCGCTTGGGTCTGTTTGGGGGCCACGGGAACGGAATTGGGACGCTCACCCCTATGGGAGGATGTGGCCACCACCAGGGGGCACCCGGACAGTTAGGGAATCCTGGATGGCAGCTTTTCTGCCACACCAGGAAGTGCTGCCAGAAGCAATCCCAGGGGCACCCGGAGCGCTTCCAGGCGCTCTTCTGACACTTCCGCCACACCAGGAAGTGACATCTGGTGGAGCACCTGGGGCTCATCCAGGTCATGATAAAAGGGGCCGCCTCCCTCCAGTAGACGAGCCAGAGTTGGGAGGAAGGAGACGAAGCTTGTGAGGAGGGGAGAGGAGGTCAAGAGAGAAAGAAGAAGAGGAGAAAGAGAAAGAGAGAAAGGAAGAGAGTTGGTGGATGAAGGCATTGTGGTGCTGTAAAGAAAAATAAAGAAGTGTGTTTTGGACATTCTGGCGTCTGTCTGTGTCCGGGGTTATGCTTTCCACAATAAATAGATAGATAAGAAAGGCATTATATAATAGGTAGGTAGATGTGAAAGGCATTATATAATAGATAAGTGTTGCTTCAGTTTGTCCGCAAAAAAACTAGTTATTGAAAAACAAATAATTCATTTCATCACTTTACAAATACACTTATTTCAAAAAGGCTCTAAATATATTCTTTCAGAGTTAACACCAAAGGGAGTTCTCACCAATATACCTTAGCAATATAGAGTCATCCACCATCTTAACCTGATTGACTTTGTCATGTGCCAGCCAGGGTTTCTCCACTGGCTGGGGTTCATATCTTTATGTCCTTTTTGTTTATTTTTGATTTTGTTATTTACATTAATATTGGTTGTGTTTAGTATTTGTATTCTTTGTTTTTCATTTCGTCTGTGTTTCAATACCTTGGTTATACCCCATGTGTTTTGTGGGTAGTTTCCCCAAGAGGAAGAGCAACATGGCGATCACCACCAGGAACTGCTGTCCACCCTTTAAATCTGGAGGGTCTCCCATAGTTCCTTGCAGTTCATTTATAAAGCACTAGGGAGTTTTTTGGTGAGTTTCTTTGTTTTTGAATTTTTGGGTCTTTGACATTTTGATCTGTTCTTTGAGAATTCTTTGATTTGCTGTAATGGGACTTGCTTGCTTTGGATTGCCTTGTGTCTTGTTCAATTCTATTTTGCCTTTGTGCCCCATGGAGCTTCATTGCTTTTGGAATACTGTTCATAATGATCTTGTATTTGCCCTATTACTAACTGGGTTTTGATCATGATCATCTTTTACCATGAGAGAAAACAGGAGTACTTAGAAAAAAAAAACTCATTCAGACACGGGAAGAACTCCACACAGACACTGAATAGTTTAGGACCTGATCCCAGGACTCTGAAGCTGCAATGCAGCAGTGATAGCCACAGCTTCATCCTACACCTCCATGGCATATTTGTTTTTGATTAAAAAAAAAAATAACAGACAGGTTTTGAATAAATGAAACCTTAACTATCTCAGATTGCAATTAACCAACTGCTGTGAATCTTTGGTTTTGGTAACCCCCATTATTTTGTGCATTGATTGCTTTTTTCAATATGTTCTTATTTTTTAATCATTATTTTTGTGGTTGGGTTTTGGATCATGGTTGTCGCTGTTTTGTGTTTTCTTGCATTATTTCAGGACTTTTGTTGTTGTAAAAATGTCTAATTGCTAGCCTGTGAGCACTAGCTTTTGGGCAAGTCACATCCATTCTTAAGATGGTAGTGTAGTTGTGGAAACTTCCATGTCCAAGTTTCTGGATAAAACCCAAAAACCTTGTGGTCTGTTTGGCTGTTCAATTCTTTTAGGATATTATGAACTTGTGTATGCTTTTTTGCATTTTGGGCTTGGTATTCTTGGTTTATTTAGACTTTCTGGTTCTGACCCCCTGCTTTCACTTGTTCTCTTCTTTGTCCATCCATTTTAGAATCTCCTTATCCATTTCTCACATTTGTCCAGGTGGTCTGTCATTTTTCCTTCTCTGGCAGTGTATCAATCATTTAATTCATTCTGCTGAGTTTTTGTGCAGTCATGAAGCTCATAGATGCTCTTCCATCATATTTCCATATGTTTCCTAACAGACACCAAATAAACACTTGTATTTTCTTAGGTTTTTGTTTTGCTTAGCTTCATGGAGTTTATTGATGCGTAGTTTTTTATAGCTTGGGTAACTCACTTTATATACTGAAAATATGTGTAACTGTGAAATCATGTGAATTTAAGTAGAGCATCACTCTTTTGTCCAACTAAATTTACAGAAATCATCAGTGTGACCAAGAAGCATTCAGCCCACCAAATACTGAATACACACGTTCAACTATACAAAATATTCTCAACATTTTCAAGTGACCCACACAATTCATAGAAAAAAATATCTTATCCATTCATCCATCCATTTTCCAACCCGCTGAATCTGAACACAGGGTCACAGGGGTCTGCTGGAGCCAATCCCAGCCAACACAGGGCACAAGGCAGGAACCAATCCCGGGCAGGGTGCCAACCCACCGCAGAAAATATCTTATCATGAGGTATGTATGAACCATTGCTAAAAATAACATTGAAAACTAAAATGTCTGTGCAGCACAAAAAATAATTTGTAAAGAAAGGGAGTAACTTTTAACAAGCCACAAGCAGCAAAATGCTTGAAAGATGTTTTATGGCTTCTACAGATAAACAGCAGACTTTCCACCTGTTTGTGGAGGAATTATTTTAAGTCTCCAGAAATACAGACTTTCTGATTTCCTTTTTTTTTTTTTTTTTTTTTTACTAAAGTTCAGGTTTCCGTTTTCTTCTGTTTTGATGGTGTGGCAGGTGGCCGGGATGCCCCTGCTGCATATGTTCCGTGGGAGCAACCATGGGCAACTCAATACCTACCCCGGGACGCTTGGTGGCAGCCTCCCTGGCTGGCGGTGATGCCTCAACCTCCCGCAGGGCTCCATGGGAGATGGAGTCCACAACAGACCAGTTGGGAGTTGGGGTGGCCGCCAGGGGGTGCTGCATGGATTCCACAGCCCAGCTGGACAACTCTACAGCCCCGCCCGGGGGTGCAATCAGATGCAGGTGATCAAGCACCTGGAGCACTTCCGGGTGGGCTATAAAAAGGGTCAGCAACCACCACTCGGGACCAGAATCGGGATTAAGAGGACGAGGTTGCCAGGGAGGAGTGGTGGTGCCAGAAGAAGGGTTGGTTGTTTGGATTAAGTGCTTGGGACTGCGTTATGCCTGTGGGGTTCACGGGGAAGACGTGCCCCACAGGTGAAGAAAAATAAAAGTCTTGTGTGTTTGACACGTGCCTCAGTGTGAATCTGTGCTGGGTCGGATGCCTATATAGCGCCTTATTTCACAATGGAGTTATGGTTTAAAAATCGTGGAGGTAAATAGATAAAATTAAAAAAAAGTCCAAAAATGAAACAGAATGCCAAAACCAGATTCAAACTCTGAATTTTCTTTGGTTTTGTAAATTTTCTCCCTGGGGTGTGACTCTCACTTGTTTTTAGTCTATTCTATTGTTGTGTTCATTGAAACTCTTGTTACCTCATTTCCTGATCTGTCAGTTTTTATTTTACTGTAGCCATTATAATAACAAGAAAAAACTCCAAAGGAAGCACTGCTTGTAATTCAAACAGTACAGCCTAATGTTGGAACCTTTGCTCACACTTAGGACAAATAATTAACTAATGATTCTTCTTTTCTGCTTTTATATACACTCGCTCGAGTAAAATTTTTTTTTTTTAGAATTGCTTTATGCTTTGCCAACTTTTTTGATACTCATCTCTATACTGTGCTTCATTAGAGATCACAGATTCTGAGGCTCATCGGACCTCGTAAGAGCTAGTTCTCTGTCCTCCATTCAACGCACTTCAGTTTTAGCAGAGGTTCACAGGCTGAAAACAAAATAAGGCTTAGCCCATGTCTGGGTTCCTAGCATTTAGATGCTTTAAAATAAGATTAATTTACATATATCTATTAAAATTGTGTTAATGGGCGCTACATAAATATTCCACAGTTGGAGCAATTGAATAAAATAATTTATTGATTGATTAATAATAGTGCAAGAAAATAATGTTTAGTAACTAATCTATACAATGAAAGTCAGACAGTTGCATCCCAAGTTTTGTTTAATAAGTAGAAAGCAGACCGCTTTGCTACTGTCTGTCCTACGAGTACGTACAATGATACCAGATAAAGAGTTTTGATTTTTTGTTACTAAAGATGTTCAAAGAAAGAGGTTGAAGTGCAGATTACAAGAGAGTATAATTTCTGTCCTAAAATGCTTCCATGCTCACAGGAAGCTGATTGGTCTTTTAAGAGTCCAAACAGCCCTTGCAACCACCTGGTAACTCATCTGTTTTCACTTTTGCCAAAATTGTTGATTAAGAGTAACATATTATGTGACTGTGCACACTTTTTCAAAATTAACATTTTGTGTTAACTGTATCATACTGGAATAATGTGAGAGTTCCAGCATGTGAGAAGTGTGTACACAGCTTGTCCCCCAATCTTCCATGATAACAGTTTGTTAAATTTTATTAGACAAAGACAGTGGATACAAGGTGCCAGCCTTGTTATGTTTATCATGGCGCTGGAGTGTGTTAGTTGGATTTGAACATCCAGATTTCACTGTACTTTATACACATGACAGTTTGTATACTATTACTATTAGTTTTAGATTTCACTTATTTCTGTATGAGTTGTGCCTTTTAAGTTATTTAGTATGTTACAGATCCTAGTTTTGAGCTACTGGGAACCTGGAGGCAGAAAATGTTTGCTACAGCATTACAGAGTAATACTACCAACATCCATTGCCATCCCTCTGTCTATTATCAGACCAGTACCCAAGGCTATCCTGGCAACATCTGGCACAAGGCAGGAAACAACCCAGGGTGGTCTTCCAGTCCATCAGAAGGGACACTCACACATCTGCGTAACTGGTGAAAACTCCACACACACAGCACCTGGGCCTGGACTTGATCCCAGCACTCCCTCATGCCCATCCAATATCAATATCGATTAGGTTTTATGAAATCAAGTTCAACAAAGGCCAGGGAAGGTTATTTCAAAGACATTGTTTTCAGAAATAGAAGGTACTCTTAATGATAAACCACGTTTCTTTGTATTTTGAAGGAGAAAGGTAGCTATAGTCACTAATCATGGTGCTGGAAATCAGTGACGTTTGCATGTTGATTAGCACATGCCAGTAAGCATTGCACTGTACTCTCAACATGTGACAATAATGTTCTCTGTCATATTGATACAGTAGGCCTCATAGTGAGGACAAGGGCAGTACAAGCCCAGCTGCTTTTGGTCTGCTGCATTGTTCATGTTAGTGTCATGGCAGGCCTAGTGCTAATATTCTAGTGGTCCTAACTACCTGTGTGCTAAATGTGCAGTTGTGGGAATTCGGTGATGTCATTGACTTGCAATGAAACAAGGAGAGATGGATGGATGGACGGACGGATGGACAGGTTCAGGTAGGCAGACAGACAGACAGACTGACCAACCAAAATGGTCAGCAGACAGAACGTCACTTCATTTCAGTAAGCGTATAAATGTTGATGTATGAAATAGATTTAACTGACATTAAGACTGGTTTTTAATTTTGTGGTCAGGTTTAGAATATGGCAGACAATGTGAAAATAAGGCTCCTTTTATTTTCTTGTTGGTATAAACCAGAATTAAATTTTTAATCCCATGGATTAGAAGGAGGGAATGCCGGGTCCTTATTTTTGGAAGTGAGAAGCATGTGTTTTACTCTAGTTGATAATAACAAAAAAGAATGCACAATGAGTGCATGAGCTACACTTGGATATTGGAGGGCTGGCTGATGGAAATATTTACATTATATCTAAACATTTGGTAGGTTCAGGAAATAGACAGACAAACATTAATTTACAAAAAATATTCTCTTAATGTTTATTTATTTGTTTTCTGTTACAAATCCACCTTATTGTAAAAAAAAAAATGTTTGCTGTTGTGTTTATTTGGCCTCCTCCTAGGACTGTCATATCCTCCAAAGATATGCTGTCATGTGAAATGGCAGCTCTAAATTGGTTTCACTTGAGTGCTTGTGTGGCTGTGTCTGTATGTGTTCTGTTGATGGATTAGTGTGGCATTTGAGGTGGGATACTGTCTTTTTGTCATTTGCTGTTGAACGAGGCTCAGAGTGGATGACATATCTCAATTGATTATAAACCCTTATTCAGGGTCACAGAAAGTAAGTGGATGTCCTGGAAGCAACAAGTATACTGTCCATTCTGGACTGGAGAATTTGCAACAGAAGTATTTTTTTTTTATTATTTTATTATTATTCTTTTTGTCAGTTGAGGTATAGTCACATATGTAGTGAAACTGTTTTCCTAGAAATTTCATTTTAGTTTCAAAGAATGCCATGAAGAGCCCGTCTATCTCACACTGAAGACTGAATTGTACTTCAGGGTATTAGTTGATTTCTACTTCCTTCTGCTTATTTCTTGTCCTTGTGCTCTGTGTGAGAGGAACTACATATAATTAAACCAGGGGGGATTGATTAAAGTAACAGCAAACTGTACTTTAAAACTGCGTATAAATGCCAAAGTCTATAGTCCATTACAGAGCATGTTTTCTTCTTCTCATCTTTCGTGCCACCTTAAAGTATTGGGATATCACGTATATCGCTGCATACTGTATAATTTACTGTATGCGTATTACTGATAACTCTCTGTGCTAATGTGCATTTGATAGTCTCCATAGATATTTGAAAAAAGAAAATTAAAAAGACAAAACAATTGTACTGGACTAATACATTTTAAACTGAATAAGGACGCAAAAAGGTTTTCTAAAAACAATGGCATATAAGGATTAACATTGAAGGCTCACTAGTATCATTGTTCTGCTTTTAATCTTTGAAGAAGATATTACAGTATGTTGATTTTTAAAGTTTGGATTTGTTCAGTATATTGCAGTATACTACAGTATAGTTTTATTTAGCTTTCTTTCTTTTTTTACATTTTTTAATGTGTGTCCCAAATCAGCTAGCACAAATAAAAAAAAGTAAAGGTTTTCTAGAAGCACAAAGTTTACCCCAGAATCACTGTAGTTTTTGGCTGCTTTCACATGTAGGAGTTTTCACAGTTACTGTTTGTGACATTACACTTTCCCAGTTTCTTCTGTTCAAGTGCATTTCTGGTTGTAGTTTTTGGGAGAAACAGAAAACAATAAAGATTTGCTCTAATTTCTTTCCTGAAAATAAAAGACAAAGGGAACACATTAGGTAAGTGTCATTCCAAGTAAAATGTAGCCAAATTCCTGTCACAGGTCACATCTGCACAGAGGAATTCTCACTTGCATGTCTGGCCAACGTGCAAAACATCTCCATTCTGTGGTGTCATAGTCAGCACATTGTAATGATCAAACGTGGACCTTACCTTGCAACCTCTTAATCCTTCCTTTCCCAATTGCAACCTGACTTTATTATTTGGTATTATTTATAAAAAATGAGGTAAGACACCATTTCTGGTAAATAACTAAGCAACAAAAATGACCTTTGCATTATTCCAGTCGAGACTACCACTTAGGGCATGATTTGTGCAAAGCGTGTATATCTCCCTTCAAACATGAATGCTGCATAAGCAGAAATACACTGCAAAAAATGCATATTCAAAAACTAGCCAAAAAAAAACTTTAGATTGAAGTTGTTTTGCTTTTATTTCACCAAAAAATCTGCCAATGGGGTAATTAAAATTTGACAAGATTTCGGTGAAAGCACCCAAAAAGAAGAAGCCTTTGATTTCAGTCTGTAACAGCCGGTGTAAAGTTTGGGTGCATACACCATCACCACAGCGCTGTCAGATCTAAACACTAGCGTGGCAAATTGCTCACGTACTGAAGTGACTTTAGCTGCAGATGGAAGTCCCATTTTACTTATGGTGCCAAGCAGAGTTGTGTTGTGTTACAGCAGTCCATTAGCCAGTAAATGCACTGTGAAGAAGCTGTCTGTTGCTACAGTCCCACCTTTGTCCAGTCTGATAGTGGTCATTTTGATTGCCAGTACAACAAATAGTTCTGAGCAGGCATCAGCCACAGTGCTGCTCTTGTAAAAAGAATGGAGATAAATGCCATCAACTCAGAGAGGGAGAGGCAAGTTCATTGTACTACGTGAACGTCACTGAGAGAATAAAACTGAATAATAAAAAAACAAGCGCTAACTTTTACAAGTAGCTAAAATTTACACTGCCTGTTACAGATTCAAATCAAATGTATGTTTTTTTATACTGTAGAAACAATAATAATAATAATAATAATAGCAGCTCACTACTCAAAACACGGAGTGTCCAGTCTCGAACCCAGGACATCCAGGTTCTAAGGCAGCAGTTCTCACCTCTGCACCATTCAAGAATATGTGTAAACACCAGTTGATTAACATTTGAGCTTGAGTTTTTAACTCATTGACATCCACATGTAAATCGATTGTTTTTTCTTTGTATATATTCTTGTATAAAAGTGCATGTGTTTATTTAATATTTGGACTAAAGTCTTCACACATTATACACTTCTTGTCATTATTAGTATAACATGGAAAAAGTTTCCGCTTTAGGTATGTGTTCAGCAATTGTTGCATTTCTCACATTTCGTTTCATCCTACTCTTACCCAGATCTTTGTAGACACAAAACACAGATGAAATTCATGTATTTCAAATAACAATATACTGTATTATTTACACTATACAACTTCAGATCTCACACGCAGATAAGGAGCCTTGGCTTAAGCTGGGGGAGTTGAGCTCCGTCAAGGGAGGGGATGGGACAGCAGGCTGCTTGCTGTTTGTACTGATCGACATATTTACAAAACAAAAGATGCTGATGGAGAGGTGCAAAGGAATTTAAGGTGGGCTAAGATTACCAGTTTTTTCGTAAGCTTCAGGAATTCTAGTGTTATGGGGGCATGGATAAAAATTGAGCAAGACTTTAAAACTTTTTGGACAGTATCTTATAGTAAAGTTTAAAATGAGAAACATCATTAAATAAATGATAATGCATCCTTCTTCCTCACGCACATTACCACAAGCTTAATTCCAAATCTGCTGGAGGTGATATATTGTTGTCCTTCCTAACTTATGAAAAACTGCTGTTGCACTTAAAACTACAAGGTTAAGGCTGGAGACTCCCCTCTGATCCATTTCTAGTGTAACAGAGGCTCCTACATAAGAATAGAAACCATAGACTTAATAAAATGTGTCTTTAGTATTGGTATTGGTGAGAACTTTTCAGTTCAAGAAAAAGGAAGAAAATGCTTGCCTAAAGCCTGAACATTGGTCTTTTTTGAATGTTTAATGCTTTGTTTTATTTTGACCTTGAAATGTTTACATGCCTTATTTGCATGTTATGAACTTGTTTTCTTCATTATTCAGAAATTTTTTAAATGAAATTGGCATGATAATGATTATTGAAGGCACTTAAGATAAGCACATTGAATGGTTTAAAAAGCTGTGAGCTGCTCTGCCTTTGTTGCTGAAGTGCTCTGTACAAAGTGTTGAGGGCAGTACCCTAATATTCATTATGTTTCAAAGAAACAACTGTATGATGAAAGCACCAATGTGATTGCTTGGCATTAGAATAAGGACTGATATGAGTACACTTGGCTCATTGTTTACCAAGGTCATTGCTTCTTATTAAAAATTAGATTGGTATTTTTTGACTTGTACAGTAGCACTATCAGCTTAGACAAGTCACTTTATTTCTTAAAAAGTCTGATTCCTCAGAAAATAAACATTTCTGAGTAGAGAGTTTTAGTAAGTTCTCAGGATTAGACCTTGGACTCAAGCATTCGTTTGGCTCAGTGTTATATTTATGGGAAAGAAGCAGTTATGACTTTCATAACTTCATAGAATCTCTTGGGTAAAGAAAAAAATAACAGTATAGCTTGTGCCTGTGCTTTGAGAGCAGGAGTAGGGCTGACTTACTTATTGTCTTCATTTATTTAACTGATTCAAAACATTTTTTTAAAGAGTTGTGTCTAGTTTCTTGCAGTCTATCAAGCTGATAGATATTTGCAGTTTGAAACTGAGCCATTTTAAACGCGATCTCATTGGTCATTTTTTTTATCGGCCATCTCAAAAAGGAAATATGAAGAAGACAAATTCCACCCTCCATCCATTTCTAATTTATCAGGTTATAGGGAACTAACAGGCACTTCCTCCAAACTACAACAGCAACCACTTATGAACACACTAATGCCTTTTATGTATCAGTAGCATAGTACATAACTCATTGTAATGGGATTTATAATATCAATAAAATAAAAATAGCACAGTTCTGAATTAATGTATAGCATATTGAAGTCTGCCTGTTCAAGATCAAGTTTATTGTCACATAAATAGCAATTTTCAGAACACCATTTTGTATGATCAGTTCAATCAATCGCATCAGGTGCTAGTTTCATTCTGATAGGATTAGTTAGGTAGGCATGCAGTTTACGTGTACTACTGTAGCATCATGACACTAACACTACAGTATGAACTGGATGTATCCTTAAAGGAAGCCAACCTAAAATAAATAAAAACAGAAAAATAAGGAGAAATTCTTCATTAACATAGCACCAGCACTTTGTCTCAACTGTGACATGAGTGAGGCATTTTACTTTTAGAAGTAAACTCTTTGACATTACAATACTGTAATAAATCTCTTCAGTTTCCTTTTAGGTTAAATTATTTCTGATGCACAGATATAGTACAAAATAGAATTAGCAGAAACCTAAACAAAAAATATATATAGTAAACAATTAAAAATGATAAATTATCAATCAATTATTGAATACAGAAGAACCAATTTATTAAAGTATATAATTTCACTATATGCATATTAGTTAATATAAAGGAGGAACAATTTTTACATAAGAAAAAAGTATTATATATAAGACAAAGAAACACATCTTAAAACCAAACACAGATTAACAACTCAAATAGAATTACAAAAGGAAACATGTACAGTAATAGTGAAATCAATCAAAAATCAACTATATATATATATTGTGGTCCCCAGCCGGGGCTGGAGCCCGGCCGGGACGCCCAGGAGGACCAGAGGAGGGCTTGTGCCTCCTCCAGACCGTGAGGGGGCATCCGTCCTGGTTATGTTGGGGGCCTCGGGTACAGGGCTTGGAAGCCCAGCCCTGTAGGGACCCGTGGCCACCGCCAGGCGGCGCCCCGATGCCGGAGTATCCAGTGGGGGACCCGGTCGGGGCTGGAGCCCGGCCGGGACGCCCAGGAAGACCAGAGGAGGGCTTGTGCCTCCTCCAGACCGTGAGGGGGCGTCCGTCCTGGTTATGTTGGGGGCCACGGGTAGAGGGCTTGGAAGCCCAGCCCTGTAGGGACCCGTGGCCACCGCGCCCCAGTGCCTGATTATCCCGGGAGCCCGGCACTTCCGCCACACCAGGAAGTGCCGGGGGGAAGACGACTGGGGACACCCGGACGGCTTCCGGGTGCGCAGCCAGCACTTCCGCCACACTGGGGTGTGTCAGCGGGAGATTGCCGGGAAGCAGCTGGAGCCCATCCGGGTTCCGGGAGGTGGCCAGGAAGGCAGTGGAACTGTGAGGCCTGGACATTGGGGGAATCGGTGCTGGAGGCACTGGGGTTGTGAGTGCACGTAATTCCTGTAAATATTAGTTGTAAATAAACAGTGTGTGGTGGATCCAACGATGTCCGTCTGTGTGTGTCCGGGTTCAAGTTCACAATATATATATATATATATATATATATATATATATATATATATATATATATATATATATATATGTATATATGTATATAG
>JANRMT010027041.1:73985067-73997660 GCA_026402145.1 Polypterus bichir lapradei
ATCTATCTATCTATCTATCTATCTATCTATCTATCTATCTATCTATCTATCTATCTATACAATGGCATGAAAAAGTTTGGGCACCTTTGCTTAAAATGTCTATTACTATAACTTTAGCTTTATTCCTTTTGGTGATCAGTTCATTTTCTGCTCACATAACTATTAACAGTAAAAAGCAGTTTTAGCAAGGGTTCCCAAACTTTTGCAGGTCACTGTATGTATGTTTGTGTATATATATATATATATATATATATATATATATAGATTTTCTATTATCCTTATGCTATTGTATTATTTTGACTATTACTACAAGCATGTTTGTTTGGGTTATTTGTAAAAAAAAGTAGGTCTATGACCACATTCAGATCACAACAGAGAAAGAGAAAGTGTTTAATTTAGACTTGTTCATAAATTGTACTGATCTCTTCATACTTCTGGTGTCCCAGCCTAAAAGTGAAATAGAGATCCCTTGCTTGATCTACATTAATTTGACATCCCCCTTTGTGGATGTCTTGTTAAATGGTTTAATTAATAAACAGCATTTCCAAAGGTAATACTGATAATTAATTAACTGAGTGACTAAGCTCGGTCTTTCCTACAATGTTAATGACTGTTTCAAAATGTAATACACAAAGTAGAGTACAGCAGTGAACACTAGACATACAGGACCTTTCCTACTGTATTTAAGTTAATGTTTTTGGATTAAAATGTTTCTGTTACACATAATAGCAGTTTGTTCATGTTGAAAAAAAATTCAATGATTTTGTCATGTTATTCTGAAGATAAACATAGCATATATATGATATAAATGGTTAATTACCAGATCTTACACTATGATTTACCAGATGGTACCATACTTCTACAGAGCCCAGGCTGATACCTTGAAAGAAATGTGTAAACAGTGCTTGATTGGTTGACTGATTGAAGATGTATTAGAAAAATATAAATGGTATTTCTAAAGAAGGTCCATCCATCCTCCTCTCCAGTATCCAAACCCATTTCATCTAAGCTTTAGGGTAATGAGGAACCGGAGTTTATCATTAAACGATACCATACATTAATGGAAGATAATGCTCTCTTAAGTGAAATACACCTATCTCATCTGTTTTTGAAATTCAAGTAGCTAATAAAATAGTAGTGTATATGGGAGAGCCCAAAGGAAATGCACGGTCACTGCAGTCCAACTGCTGCCATATGCAGACTATAAAGAAGCTTAAAGTATAGAAACATGTGTTAAAAATTAACGTAATTTGACTCAGATTTAGCTTGTATTTTAAATTCTGATCTCAGTCACAATTAGGTCTGCCGTGTGTTGTTGGGTGGGGGAAATTCCATAGAACCCAATGTGGCTCTAAAACGCCACAGAGGTAATGACCATAATTAAGGTAAGAGTACTTCCCTTTGATAAAAGGATAAAAAGTGGCTCCATTTACTTCACAAACTTTAAAAATAAATAGTGATCACATTGTCATGTGTTACATGAAAGCTTACATGTTTTATAGGAGACAGAAGGCAGAGTGTGTTCAGTGATCATGTCTGAGTGAACTTGTTGCCAAGGGCTGGGTTTAAAATGTCACTGTAGTTGGAGAGATGAAAGGCACAGCCTTGCATTTGTGCTCTGACTAGTCAATGGACAGTAGAGTAACCAAATAGAGTATTTACTGCCAGGCAGTGTGGCCTTGAGCACAGTAAACCACCACACTCTGGGTTCAGCCGTAACCTCTGGTTAACTATCTTACCCTGAAAAAGATGCTTAAGTTGCCTTTGTACTATCTTTGCAAAATATTAGTATTGTATGTAATGGTAGTGTGGTTTGGCAGTGGTTAGTATTGTTTTCTCAAAGCTCTGGCAGGTTGGCTTTGAATTCTTGCCTGGACAGTGGCGGTGTGTAGTTGGCACATTCTGACTCTTTCTGTCTCTTTTTTTTCATTTGGGTGCTCAGTTTTCCTACATCAAAAGACATTTTTGCTAGTTTATTTGCAGCACAAAATAGGCCTGGTATGTATAAGTGTAAGTGTAATAAATGGATTCTGTCTTTGGATTATTCCAGTCTTGCAACCATTGCTGCTGGAATAGGCTGCAGCCCCTGTAAATCTGAATAGGTCTAAACAGCTATGAACATATGCAGTGGAGTTATGAGCATTGACATTCTGTTGGGTTCATACCAGAATATTTGTTTATGTGGGCAAACCTCTCTACTGATAACATGAAATTACCTAAGCAAAAATATCTGACCCTCTTTTGACTAATGAGACCTGCAAGTTTACACACTGTTTCTGCCAAAAACAAGTCAAGCAAACAATGGGATGCTGGTGCCTGATCTGTCTCAATTGGCATCAGATCATTGTGATACCCTCAAATGTTATCTTCTTCAAAATAAAGCAATATAGATTTTTGAGAAAAGGCAAATGGCGAGCCTTGCAATATATTGGCAATGAACTGCCTAATGACACAGCAACTCTTCAGGTTCAGAATCAAATGGCTTTGAGGTGAAAAAACTCACAAAACCAAAACACAGAAAGAATGTGCAGATTACATACACACTGCTTGACTCAAACACAAGACTCAATGGCTGTCTGGTAGAAACACTAGCCACTGTGCGAGGGTGGCAAACAACTGAGAAAAAGATTTTTATTATACCTCTTTTTTCTAGACCAGGACTGCTGGCTTCTTTTCTGTAAAGATGAAGTAGCAAACGTAAAATTTCCTTGGTGGCTTTTTTGAATTTAACACTGTCTGGTAGTCCTCCTCCACTGTACGTGAAGATCAAGATTCTACTCTTCCCTATTTTGGTCAGCATAATGTCTTGTGCTTGATGCACTCGTGATCTTGATCTGCTTTATTTATTTATTTTGCTTTTCAACTTACAGTTGCTAACGTTAATAGAGCAAATGATACAGGACTTGACATACCTTTTCTCTGGAATAACCTTGACTGGGAAAAGCTCAAACTAAAAGTGCAAATGCATGATTTAAAAATAAATATATATATATATATTTTTTTTTTTTGCAAAGAATAAGGGTGTCTAACTGTCAAGCCTTATCGGTAAATTAAAAAGTTCAGGTTGCACACATGCACACAGACCCAACAGTAAACCTAGCCCCAGTTAGTCAGAAACAGACTTACAGTATTCAGCATAAAGATAGTTTCACATGCTACAAAAAGCAATATTTTTCTAGATAAGAAATTAAGTTAAGCATGTGATGGAAAGGATTGCTTATGAAGGTAAAGTTTAAGGTTTATTAAAAACTTTTTAATAATAAGTTAAATTACTAAGGGAAGATTATAACTTATTTTGCACAATATCTAGTAGAGTTGTGTCCCACTGGCCCTTAATACAGACACGGCACTGAGCATACTGGATATATAAACTTTTACTACAGCTCTGTGCTTAAGCCCTGTCTTGAATTGGTGCTCACAACAAAAATGGTGCCACATAATGTATCATTTGCATTGGAAATCTGCAGTTTAGAACTTCACTACTCATTAATTTTAGACATTCAAATACTAATCAGCTTTAGTAAATGTGAAAAAACAACAATATGTGAGACCATATTGACAGAACAGCTTCATTTAATCTAACTTTTAAATTCTTTTATAATTACCTCATCATTTTATGTTTATAGAATATAAACAAAAAATAACATTGTTTCATTGATTTTTTTTGTCCTCTGTGGAGATTTGTGTGAGTTTTCACAGTAATACTCTCCTTCATTTCTGACAGGTAAAAGTACTTTATTAGTGAAATGTGTTACTGGATGCTGCATTGCTTAATGCATTTGATCATTAAAATTAAAGCCTGTCGAATAATCCAGCGTTAAGTGCAAGAGGGATCCCGCTACCCCATCCACGGGTAGATTAAGTGAAGAGTAAATTGTATGGGGCCTATACAACAATGGCTCTTTCCCTGGACCATAGTCTCTGTAGGCTGTTGTACAAATAATTTGATTCCATTAACTGAACCAATGATGCGTAAGTGTTGTTAAGCATACATTATGTAGCAGATGCCAGAAGAGACTGAATGATCTGCAGCATAAGTCACATCACTAATAGTGTTTTGGAAGGGAGACAATGTTCCTTTAGCCTAAAGGATTACTAAAACAATGATATGATGGAGCCAGGAGCAATGTGAGAAGCCTGATGTCTAGATAGATCAGACATCTTGTCTTAAAGGATAATGATATTTGTTGTCTTGATTTTTTATATCTTATAAAATTTACAGTTTGACAGATGCTCTGACCATGTTTTTCAGCTCCTTTATCCTTGACATTGACATTCAATGCTTTATTTATCGTTCCCTGCCTTCTCCATCTGTTAATTTATGGATAACAGCTGATAACAAGAACAACTTTGAATTGTTCAATTTTTGTTTCCTTTGTCAGTGTTTACTAACATTGTTTTAATGTTTCCTTTCATAGCTGACCTGTAATTGCTTTACTATCAGTGATGGAGAGATGCAAGAAATTGGTGCTGGGCTCTACCCCAGGTAAAATATTATCTATGTAAACATTTTATTAAAGCAATAAGAATATGTATTTGACTTTAATTAATTTGAATAGCTTAATTTTGTTCTTTGATAGTGGTATGAAAGAAAGAAAGAAAGAAAGAAAGGGAAAATTTGGCTTTTTACAGAAGCTTTTTAAATAATAAAATTAATAATGATACACTACTCAAAGCGCTTCATATAGTGAGTGGGGAGCCACTTCAGCCACCACTAATGTGCAGCATCAATCTGGATAATGCAACGGCAGCCATTATTGCGCAAGTACACTCACCACACATTAGCTGTTATGTGGTAAATGGGTGAGACATAGTTAGTCAAGAAGAGATAGGGGATGATTAGGGGGCCAGAATGAGCAGGTCCTGGGACATTGGGAACCAAATTCAGAATAGAGGGTAAGCGCCTCCTGCTGGCCTCACCATCACCTCTTCTACCAGCAACCAAAGCTTTTCCTGGTTGGTCTCTCATCCACGTACTGGCTGGTAGATATATACACACACTATATTCTGAACACACACACCAGAATGACTAAAAAAAGAAAAAAAATTGACTTGGCAGTCACAGTTATTGAATATAGCTAATTAGCAATAACTATACTTATATGTAAATTAGAAAATTAGTGAAGATTATGGTTATACAGAATCCCTTGTGCGTCTTCGGCAACTCTTAAGTATGACTTTTTTGAATAACAAAAATCATTTATACTCCAGAGTATTGTTTGGTTTTACTTTGAAATGAACTTCAAACCAGGATCGTCTCTGTTCAGGTTAATTTAGACAACTGCCTTCCCTTACTGTTATAGCATGATCAATTTAGATACACCTTTCTCAAAATGGGGTATGGCTGTCTGGAGAGCAAAGATCTGTCCATGGTTTTCAATGTAACGTTCTGAAGTGACGGTGACCGTTGCTCCCCCTCCACAGAAAAGTAAGGGCCTACAATCCCAAGTTTTGCAATGGCGCACCAAACTGTAACACACTCACTGGGGTCTCTAATAAAGTTCACAAGGGTTGGTTTCAGCCCAATAACAAAAGTTTTGCTTATTTATGCAACCATTCAAATGAAAATGTGCCTTGTTGCTGCATATGATGATGGCATGTCGATGAATGGTTTGCAGAATTTCCACACACAACTCTGTTATGGCTTTCCCTTCTCTCTCAGTGAGTTCCTGCACTACCATCATTTTGTATGGATGGAAATTAAGGTCCTCATGCAAAATCCTTCTCAAAGACGTGTTGGAATTGCCTAAGGCAGAAGCATGTTTGCGCACTGAACGTCTAGAAGAATGAAAAATTGATGCCCTTACAGCTTGAATGTTTTTAGGCATTTGTACACTCCAAGGACAGCCTGGAGATTTTATGTTCAATGTTGTACCCATCTGTCTAAATTTAGCCACCCACTGAGGAATTGTTTTTAAATTTGGGACGTCACTGTTAGGAGGAATGCTGAATTGTGTTCGGAAGGCGCGTTGCGTAGTGATGATGGATTTGTTGTTTTTGAAGAACGCTTCGACAGCGAAAGCATGGTGCGCACCAGACCAAGGCATGTTGCCAACTAAAAACTATAAGGGATTGCCTACCAAAGGACCCCCACCCCAATCGACTCGGCTGCCACTACCTCGAGCAGTGAGCTTGAGAAATGTGATTGTAAGTATTCACAAAAGATTAGTTTTTTTTTCTTCAGAACATAGTGTTAAGAACATACTTTGAGTTTAAATATATATTAACTAGCCATGTGCACCCAACTACGTTGCGCGTGTTAAAGTTGTCTGTGAAGGGCTCCCTGTTTAAACGCGGCTGCCAGTTGTGAACTGGGCCCTTCGTCGCACAGCATTATGATTTTTTATAAGGGAAACAAAATTACAAAAGAAAACCCTTGGATATTGATTCGATAGGAACGGCCTACTCGAAATCACTGTCCGAATCGTAATTATGTGGTGGTGTAGGAGCATTTCTGCTTCTGTCTGTTCACAGTCCGTCTCGTTTTCACGACGCTATCATTTCCTCTCACGATGTCTTCTCAACCTTTTTTCCAATCTTGCAGGTTGCTTTGTGGCAATCCAAAGAGTAAGGCAATATACACGGAGCAATGGTTATAAAAGGGGGACACATAGGTATCCAGGCTCTTTAAAGCATAAATAGGGATCACTTCACTGACATGTGAGCAAGCCACGGTACAACTGTGAGACACGCAGCATTCGCTGGCTACAAAGTAACAATAATAATTTCTGGGACGTGCTGTTATGTTGTCATTCATTTTACCCACTGTCTTTCTTTCATTCATATGTTACGTAGGCACGTACCTTTTATCTTCGGCAATCTCATTCTCTAACCAGGCCTCAGGAGCTAACCAGCGTAACACTGTCCACCACCCCTTTCGTTATTCTGGCACATTGTTGACATCTGTGAGTAACAACAACGTACTAAACTGGAAGGTGGTCTACGCATGCGTGAAATTGACAGACAAACAAAGATCAAGATCTAAATGAAGATCTCTTTAGTTAATTTAAAGCACAACAATTTGTTTAGTTTGAATGTCTGTGTTTTGAGGTGTGACTGGCGTACTACAGTCTTCAGTAGTATAAGCCTGGAGGAGATTCTTAATGCAATGCCTATGTTTTAGCTGTCTCTCTACTGCCATCTAGTGCTTCTTCTTCTAATTCATTCGCGGACAAACAAAGATCAAGATCCAAATGAAGATTATATATAGAGATACATTAATGTCACATGCCTTAAATAAGTAAAAATAAAACTATATATAAATATATATATATATATATATATATATATATATAAACTGCTCAAAAAATTAAAGGAGTAGTTTGAAAACACATCAGATCTCAATGGGAAAAAAATCATGCAGGATATCTATACTGATATGTACTGGGTAATGTGTTAGGAACAAAAGGATGCCACATTGTTTGATGGAAATTAAAATTATCAACCTACAGAGGACTGAATTCAAAGACACCCTGAAAATCAAAGTGAAAAACTGATGTGGCAGGCTAGTCCATTTTGCCAAAATTTCACTGCAGTAACTCAGAATCGTACTCAGTAATTTGTATGGCCCCAATGTGCTTGTATGTATGCCTACAATGTCGGGACATGCTCCTAATGAGACAACAGATGGTGTCCTGGGGGATCTCCTCCCAGATCTGGACCAGGGTATCACTGAGCTTCTGGACAGTCTGAGGTGTTTTATTGGATTTAGGTCAGGCGAGCGTGGGGGCAGTCAAAGGTATCAAGTCCTTCATCCTCAAGGAACTGACTGCATTCTCTTGCCACATGAGGCCGGGCATTTCCGTGCACCAGGAGGAACCCAGGACCCACTGCACCAGCATAGGGTCTGACAATGGGTCCAAGGATTGCATCCCGATACCTAATGGCAGTCAAGGTGCCGTTGTCTAGCCTGTAGAGGTCTGTGCGTCCCTCCATGGATATGCCTCTCCAGACCATCACTGAACCACCACCAAACCGGTCATGCTGAACGATGTTACAGTTAGCATAATATTCTCCATGGCTACTCCAGATCCTTTCACGTCTTTCAAATGTGCTCAGGGTGAACTGCTCTCATCTGTAAAAAGCACAGGTCACCAGTGGTGGACCTACCAATTCTGGAATTCTATGGCAAATGCCAATCGAGCTCCACAGTGTCGGGCAGTGAGCACAAGGCCCACTAGAGGACGTCGGGCCCTCAGGCTACCCTCATGAAGTATGTTTCTGATTGTTTGGTCAGTGACATTCACACCAGTGGCCTGCTGGAGGTCATTTTGTAGGGCTCTGGCAGTGCTCATCCTGTTCCTCCTTGCCCAAAGGAGCAGATACCGGTCCTACTGATGGGTTAAGGACCTTCTACGGCCCTGTCCAGTTCTCCTAGAGTAACTGCCTGTCTCCTGGAATCTCCTCCATGCCCTTGAGACTGTGCTGGGAGACAAATCAAAACTTCTGGCAATGGCACATATTGATGTGCCATCCTGGAGAAGTTGGATTACCTGTGCAATCTCTGTAGGGTTCATGTATCGCATCATGCTAGCTGTAGTGACACTGACCATAGCCAAATGCAAAACGAGTGAAAAAACAGTCAGAAAAGATGAGGAGGGAAAAATGTTGTACAGTGGCCTCCACCTGTTAAACCATTGCTGTTTTGGCAGTCGTCTAATTGTTGCCTCTCTAGTGCACCTGTTGTTAATTTCATTAACACCAAAGCAGCTCAAACTGATGAACAACCCCCTCTGCTACTTAACTTGCCAGATCAATAGCCCAGAAGTTTCATTGACTTGATGCTATACTCTGATTAAAAAGTGTTCCTTTAATTTTTTTGAGCAGTATATATACAGTATACCTCCATTCATTTATGTGCTTGACAAAAAGAGTGGAACCAGTGCTCTTTGGCCAGATATTGCAACATGTCCTTGATGATTTAGGGTGCTGTAATTATCAGCATTTTCCCCTAAATAATATTATGATTCTGCCAGGTTCTCAGAACCTAAAATCAGGTTTAAAAAAATCAGCTTGGTTCCCAAATAAGAGAAGCAGGCTTTACTGCAAAATTAAGCCAAAGCTAATTAAGGCTAAAAGAACCGAAATAAAAAAAAAATAAATAAACTGTCTCACAATAATAAAAAAACATGTTTCTAAAATAGTTAAAGATTTATTTGCAAAAACATTCAAAAGCAAACAAAAACACAATCAAAAAGTCTAACCTCAAATTCAGTAAAACCAATCCGAGGTCCAGAAGTCAAAAGTCAAAGATAAAACCAAGAGGTTCAAAATCAAAGCACTAGATCCAACAATTCAGGAGGGAGCTGAACAACAGAAGTTGACAATAATGCCGCAATAGCTTATGACGTGCTAGTCGCATACACAGGGCTGCTTGCCTTCTCAAGGATGCAGCATATACTGTATAATAATAACATAATAATATTTAATGAAATAATGTAAAATAATTAATAAAACAATATTCATTAGACAGAAAGAAAAAATATACTCGGTAATAAAGTACTCTTTAAAAGACACCGAAAAGACTAAATGAAACCGATGATGTAATGATGGAACCCTGATTATTTAATAACCATTCATTTTTCTGCAGCTCATGAAGTATAAATTGCAAGGAATGCAACCTTGAAATTCAGAAAAACCAACTTAGTAAAAAGAAGAATATGTCACTATAAGAAATATTACAAACAACAGAAAACTATTTATTATCTCAAGCTTGACTGGTTAATTAATAACCAAGCTATCCTAATATTTCATTCAGATGTTTTTCTAAATTGTTATGGTATCTGCTTCAACTGCATAACTTTGTTGTTTCTTCCAAGCACTTTGAGTGAAGTCATGCTTTCTGATTTTTATTTTGAACTTATGTGCCCTACAGTTTCAGTAACATCTTTGCGTTTGTAAATCACTGGCTTCACTGAAGGGTATAAATAAAGTTCCATGCTGAAGCTGGTCTTTGCCATTGGGGAATCATAGTCAGAGGTGGGGGGAGTATGTGAATTGGGTGGGGAGTCCAGACAGAAGTTTGAAACAGTTTCGTTGGAGTGTAGTTTCGTTGAATACATGCCGAGACAGCTATGGGGAGTCTCTTTGGTAGTTTTTCAGATGAGGGTTTACAGAAGAAATGCAAAGAGTGCAATGGGCAGTTTGATGGATGGTCTGTTAGACCAGCATAGACGAAGATGCTACAGCGAGATGTGTAAGGAGTAACATTGCAACTTCCCCCGAGGAGCCATATGGAGTTTCTCAACATTAATAGAGGAGTTTGAGATAATACACAGTCCTGTATGGTTTTATATAGTAGTGGTCACTGCTACCTATTATACATTTGTTTTTTACCTAGGGGCAAGTACTTTTTTTTTAGTTTAAAGGTCTCAAAAATCTGATCATTTACTCACATCAGCGATGGTTTTTTGGTGTTTCCCAGGATGGTTAATACAGTAACTGTAAAACATTCTTTGACTTTTATTTCCTTTCTGAAAGCTTGTTGTGAAATTCAATTTGCAGAAAAGTTTTCAAAATGAAAGGTGTTTGCTTCTAGTGAAACTTGTGCCTTTGGCACAAGAAGGAAGGCATTTAGCTAATGTCTGGAAGTATTTACATGCATTAATTGTGCATGCATCTGCCTGCTATGTGACTTATTTCTGGTCATGTGTAGACATGTTGTTGAAATGAAAGATGTGTTCTGTTAGTACGATCCCCACTTTGCCAGTTATGATGGTAATCTCAATTCATTGTGGACAGAAAAGAGACTTGATGTGTTATAAGGCTTGGTGTGTGCATATCTTCAACCTCTTCTGTAGGAATCAAGAAACAGGAAAAGGTGGTTGCTTGGTAATGGCAGCGGGGGCTTCCTGTTTAGGGATGTTGCTTTGTGGAGAAAACAGTGTAATGTGCCTGATGGTATGTTTTGGTGTGTCTTCATCTAGAAATTATGCACATGTTACATTTTTAAAAAAACACTTTTTCATAGTGATGTGAATAAGGGATAAGCAGAACTGAGTTGGCATGTTTCCTATAGATTAGTGACATTGCATTGCTGCAGAAAAGAACACAGGTAACCATGGAAGTGTGCACAAGGCTTTACAGAGAAATATTGTTTATTTTCCACCAAAAAAAATTTTAAACCACAAAAAAGTTTATTAGTGATGTTCATATTTTGACAGCAAAACAAATTTTAGTGTCAGTTTCATGAAACTCTATATGAATCAAAACATCTGTTTTACTTCACACTACTTATGATAGGTTCTATATTATTTTAATAAATGACCATATTTCCTTTGTAATTATAAATGTTGTGGCGAGTGGCTGGGGGTGGTACCCAGCCGAGACGCCCAGGAGGACAGGAGGAGGGCTTGCTCCTCCTCCAGACCAGAAAATGCGACTGCCCTGGTGGCTTTGGGGACCACAGGAACAGAGCTTGGAAGCTCAACCCTATAGGGGTCCGTGGTCACCGCCATGGGGCGCACCAATGCCTGAGGAGCCCTGGCCCTAAGCACTTCCGCCACAACTAGGAAGTGCTGGGGGGAAGAAGACCAGGGACACCCGGAGTGCTTCCGGTTGTTCAGCCGGTACTTCCGCCACAATGGAGAGTGCCGCCGGAAGATTATCGGGAGGCACCTGGAGCACATCTGTGTGATTATAAAAGGGGTCACCTCCCTCCGTTCAGTGGCTTGAGTCGGGAGCGGAGAAGGACGGAGCTCGGGAGGCGAGGAAAGGAGGCGGCCTGAAGAGAGTGAGGCATTTTGCTGAGGCCTGGACTTTGGGGGAGTTTGGGGTTGCTTGTGCAATTTATTGTTGTAAATAATGAATAATAAACGTGTGTTGGGTGAACCATCGCTGTCTGCCTGTCTGTGTCTGGGCCATCTTCCACAATGTATTTTGTTACTAAGCTCTGACTAAGGTTGATATGTTTTTTTTTTTGTTTCCAAAGTAGTGAGTTGGTGTAATGATTTTTTTATAATACAGTCTTCATGCTAAGTTGTACATATTATAGGCTTATTTAAAAGTTGTAATTAGTAGAGTATAAAGCTATAAAATCAGTTTTTCTCAAGATAAATGGAGACACACAAGTTCTTGCTGAAAAGGTGCAAAGAGCTTATCTCCTTAATTATGTAAGACCGTGACTTTCGGGTTTGTGAAGAGTAAGGGCTCATTTATACTTCACGCTCAGAACGCGTACGCGCCCGCATCATGGCTGCCACGCGTCCCCAGCGTTCATTTCATGCGTCCTCTGAGCAGGTCCTCAGAAATTAACGCGATGCGTGTGCGAGTTGCAGTACCAGCAAAAAGTCGGGGGGCGCAGTGTGCTAAAAGTCGGAATGTGACGTCAGAGTCTCTGTTTACTATCTACATGTGACAGAAAGCCTCTTTGCAGATCCTACGGGGATCGATGTGCGTGCTTTGCTGTTTGGTGAATGGTTTGATGTTGTGAAGCAAAATGCTGACATATAGATGCATTCGTGGTGATTTTATATTCAAGCGTCACATATTCCCGATTGTAATGACACGATGCATTTTAAAAGTCTCACATAACATCTTTGTGCCGTCTTTTTTTTTTTTTGCAACTTAACAACAGCAACATAATGTATATCGCT
>JANRMT010027041.1:73997670-74010190 GCA_026402145.1 Polypterus bichir lapradei
CGCTGTATTTGAGCCACTGAGAAAAAAATAAAGGACACGGTGAAAACTTGTATTTTGTGATTAAAGTGGAAATTTCAGTTTTAAGCTCAAATTGCCCACTTTAACCTCGTAGTTTACTTTATCATTAAAGCAGACGGTTGTAAACGTCATCCCAGTTTTTAATTGCTGCGAGCTTCTTGGACCTGACAGCTGCGGCCAGCAGCAATATATCACCACACAGAAAAATTAAATGTATGATATTTCAACTCTCTGCACATTTAGAATCTTTAGATTTGTACTTGATATCACTTTCATGATTAAATGCATTAAAGTGTGTATGTTACATTTTACATATAATTTTGTTTAAATAATGAATACTGTTAATAATTACACACATGGGGGTGACACGGTGGCGGAGCGATAGCACTGCTGTCTCGCAGGGAGTTATGTTGCTGATATATCCTGCTTGTTTTCCACACTGTGCTCCGGTTTCCTTCCGAAGATATGCAGATTTGGGGATTTGGTGCCGCTAAAATGACGCTAGTGTATGCGAGTGCTTGTATTCACCTTGCGATGAGCGGAGACCTTGTCCAGGGATTGTTTCTCAGTCGTGCCCAATGCTTGCTGGAATGGACACATCCCTGGATTTATGGATTTAATCAATAAACATCCTTTTCAGAGATATTGCGGTAAGGTGTTATCGGAATTTAATAGGTGTTCTAGGCAATTCACAACACAGAGAAGCCGAACATGTTCTCACCGTGATAATATCTCGCACTGCCACCTGGTGGATTCCTCCAGATTTATGTAAAGTACGCGCGCAAGTATCAACAGTACAACGCTTGCGTAGCAGGAGCGTCCTCTGCAGCATGCGTCGCGTCGCGTGAAGTATAACTCCGGCCTAAGGCAGTATCAGGAAGTAATGGTCAGCTGTTTCGCATACATGATTCACTGTTTCATGGAAGGAATTCTCATTTGATCAATGTTATGTCTGAAAATTTTAAAGATCTAAATGAGGTTCACAAGTAGCCTTTCTGTTGAAGATTGCAGGAATATAATGTCATGTCAGAATAGGACAAGAATTGGCCACATTTACTCTGTTCATCCTCTTGTGCTGCTTTGATTTGTTTAGTGCACTGACGAGAACTGCACACAGTCCTCCACATGCTGGCACATTACCAAATCTGTCAGTAGTATCTATAGATGTAGATGTCTCTTCCTGACAAATTGGGATGTGTGTGCAAAAATTTGTGGAGACTGGACCGGGGGTGTGGAATTGCATAAAGAGCAGACACAGTCACACACACACACATTGAGCTTTATATATTAGATTTTCTTTGTACTCTGTTTGGATACTTTGCTATATAAATTTGGAGAAATTAATATGCAATGCCACTAATTCAGTTAAAACACAGAATAACAGGACAGTTTACAATATTCCTTTTTATATTTAGGCAAAATGTACTTTCTATATCAATAAAAGCTTAACTGATGTACTTTCATTCAGAACAGAATATTTGGAGTCAGCACATGACAAATGATGAATAAAATAGTTATAAACTAGTTTAAATAATTTAAATGAGCTTCCAGCTTAATGTATAATTTTACAGATATTTCCTTCTTGACACATTTCTTTTTTGCCAAAAGATCTGTATAAGACTGTAGCTTAAATAAGTATATTTGGAATTTCTGCCAAACATATACTGTATATTTTTGAATTTCTGGGCTGATTTGCAATAACAAAAAAAGACCTATTATTACAAACTTGCAAGTTGTTTCTATTCATAATTCTGCTGAGAAGTGTCACATGACAAAAACTGTCATGGGATTTTTTCTGTCCATCCTGGCCAACTGACCTTATCATCAGACTGTCATTTAGAGACTTAAAAAATAATTCTGCATTTAAGAGCTCTGTATATATCCATCTTAAGTAAGTTTGCATTATTTATTTTTTGTATACTGTTTATGCATTTTTGTTCTTATCTAATTTTAATTTGTTTATCTTTGCATGTAAATACTTCTTGACATATTGTAAAGCACTTTGAGCTACATCCTTTGTTATGATTATCTTATTATTTGAATTGCAATATGAGGGCCACGTTTTACAGGTGGGAAGATCAAGCAGATAAAAAGAGAAATTAACTATTCTCAACAATAACCATAAAATTGAATACAGCTCATTTTCATACAAAGAATGTAGCTCAAAATGCTCTTGAATCAAATAAAGGTTTCAGAATAGAATATTAATTACACAAGAAAAATATTTACGTCATGTAATAGTGGTGAACCAACAACCGATTTAAAGGGCAAACCAGGAGATAGATGCAAAACAAAAAATGTTAAAACCAAGAGATTGAAAACAACCGTTAACAACGTAGAAAAAGAAAAGACAAAAATCAAGGTCAGAGAACGATGTGAAAGTTAGGATCATAAAAGATCTATTAAAAGCAGCGACTTCTCAATGTAGGGTTAACAGAGGTTTGTTATCTGCAGCTAGGATAAAGATACAGTTATAAACCCATTGCTGCAATAACCTGCAGGTTACACCCTTCAGAGACATGCCCCCCAAATGACTGGCAATGGGAACAAAGCTGCAGTGCTCTGAAACATACACAAGATAATCTCCAGAATGGCATAAAATTAAAAAAATACGAGGTACAACAGTTCATATGTATTACAAAATCTTATGTTTTTTAAAGCACAGAATTTTGGTTCTGCATCTATTCTATGGTTTTGTTTTCTGTTTCACCTTTAATTTTTTATTCCATCCATCCATTATCCAACCTGCTATATCCTAACTACAGGATCGCGGGGGTCTGCTGGAGCCAATCCCAGTCAACACAGGGCGCAAGGCAGGAAACAAACCGTGGGCAGGGCGCCAGCCCACCACAGGGCAGGCACACACACACCAAGCACACACTAGGGACAATTTAGAATCGCCAATGCACCTAACCTGCATGTCTTTGGACTGTGGAAGGAAACCGGAGCGCCCGGAGGAAACCCACACAGACATGGGGAGAACATGCAAACTCCACACAGGGAGGACCCTGGAAGCGAACCCAGGTCTCCTAAATGCGAGGTAGCAGTGCTACCCACTGCGCACACCATGCTGCCCTCATTTTTTATTATTGCATATTATTAATTAGTGTCACCATTTTGAATTCATCTTCTTTGCTTGGAAGCAAATTTGTGTATTACTGTCACTGGTAATGCGTCCCTTTTGCCGACAAGCATGAACCAATCTTCGTATTGCGTGATGTGAGTGGATCATTGCTATTTAAGTTGGTGACAAAATGTCCTCATTGTCTAAGCTTCTCCATTTCTGTATGCAGTGCTCTGATTTTATTGTGTTTTTTTTCTTTGAATATGGGCTTTCTTTAGCATTTAATGCATTGATCTTCTGGTTAAGATTTGTTTTTTTGGGGGGGTTTTGACCCTGCCTAATTTTTTAACCTAAATTCCATCTTGCTCCAAGACCTAAAAATCGTATTTTTTTCATGACAGACAGAACTGTATGATAGTTGGGACACATCGCATTATATTAAGAAACATGGAAAATCTGTAATATATCTGCTTTCACCTAAAGATTTCATATTAAGGATTTAATGCATAAAACATTACATATTGCCTGAAGAAGGGGCCTGAGTTGCCTCGAAAGCTTGCATATTGTAATCTTTTTAGTTAGCCAATAAAAGGTGTCATTTTGTTTGGCTTTTCTCTACATGCATAAAACAGAAACAGATAAGCAAGAATTAAGCATAATGGTGGTAAAATGTCACAATATCAGTCTTCATTAGCCACATGTACGGAGGTACCTAGGTGGCAAGCGTTTTCTGGAGTAAGGGCACCACCATATCAGCACAGGGCAGAGCCAAGAGTGAGAGAGAGAGAGATAGAATAGCAGCAGAAGACGTTTGTGTTTGAGATAATTTTTTACATGATGTGTAACTCCTAGATATGAAAATTCATATCAGAGAGTTGAAGGGAAATTTTAGTTTGGACTCAAATACTGAGGCATTAATTGTAAATAGTACATTCCTGCTCAAGCTTACACCCCCTAGATGTTGTGGCGCTCAACCATAGCTTTAAATGCATGTGGAAGTGATTAATCTAGTTCAGTTATATTAAGTACCATTATCTTCGGCATAACAGGATACTTTTTCTACCGGTATTTCCTTTGGAGTTCCCTCAATCTCTGGTTGATTGCGCATGTAAATAGAAAGTGGCTTGATTGTAATAATAAAAGGAGTTTGTGAAGGAAGGTATGTTTTCCAGTAGGCTTAATTGTTTATACAAACTAAATCCAGGGTTAGAGTATAACAACTAAACCACTCCAGGTTGTACTGGATGACAAATCAGATTAATATAAGGTTATAAATAAAAAGTCTGATAAATAACTTTTCTGCAAGTCAGCATCACCTTTGAAGAGTCAGAAGTAGATGAGGTATACATTACACCATTGTAAGTCTTATGTTGGGAAGAGAATTCACTTTTTATGTAAAATGATGGAAGGCAACACCAATTTCACCCTTCAAGTGCCAGGACAAGCGCTTTAACATCAATGCCAAGAGCAAAGCTTTGTTTTTACATGTTATATATTTATTGTTGTTAGACAAAAGAATATAAATGCATAGTATGAATGTTAGGTAGAAATGTCTTATATCTTGAAGTAACTTCTATAATTTGAATAAATGCAGATTCAGTACTTTTTTTAATTTTGGATTTCTAGACCTATAGTAGAACTGATTCTAAAATGAATGTAAACTATTTTGTATGACAATACTTTGTCATTAGTGTCAATTAAAATAAAGATTTCATTTTTCATTGTCATTGACTGCCATTATAATCCTTTTTTTAAATTCCTGACAACCAAAAATAGGAGTTTAGTTATGTCACACTGCTATAAAGATAAAGGATTGTAAATGATCCTGGTAATTAAAGATGCTGATGTAGATAGCATATCTATTTATTAAACTATTCATTTCATATTAAATGCAGACAAGTTATGTCACCAGGATCCTTGTTTGACAAATCTTGTTACATCTAAAAAATGGAGAAATGACAGGAAATAATTGGAATCTCACATTGGAAAGAGATATTTTTACCCATCTTAGAAAAGAACAGAAAACTGAAATGAAGCAATTAGTAGTGATTTTAATCTTTTTGAATTCATAAACATGAGGATGTTTGAAAAGGACATACCCTTTTACAAATTTTTTTTGACAGGTTCAGTGTTGTATTACCAGAGTTACAAATATGGGAAGCAAAATAACAAGGTAGTGTATTAAAGAAACACTGAATGATAATGAGCTCTGACTATTCTTTTCCTTGGCTGTGCCAGGGGCTAGATTCATTTTCAATATCCTACAAAAAGTATCTTCCATTAAAAGTTAACTAATGTTAATCTGTTTATGTTCTTCTCTATTTTGACCCTTACATTACTCATTTCAAACTTGCATTGTGGTAGTACAGTGGTGCAGTGGTTGACTCCGCTCATTGACAGCTCCATGATGCTGGGTTAAAAATCTGGGTCAGTCACTGTCTGTATTTAATTTGCACATTTTGCTTATGTCTGCACGGGTTTCTTTCTCCTTTTTCCATCCACATCCCAGACATTAGTGCCAGGTTAACTAATGATTTTAAATGTGCCCATAGTATGTAGGTTTGAGCCCTATAATGAGCTGTCCTTATCCAGAGTTGGTTTTGTGCCTTGATACAGATTATTTTGTGATTGGCTCCAATCACCAGTGGCACTAAACTTGATTAAGCAGGTTTAGACAATAGGAGAGGGAATGATACATTGTTTGTGATTAATATATCATATATTCAAAAAGAGAAATATTATTTGAACTATAAGATATTTCATGAATTGTGTTACGCTTGTTGGCAAAAATTGTTATTAGAGATGAAGGCTTGTTCACCAGTTCTGTTCTGCCTCAGGGGTGATATGTCAGTGCAGCTTTTTATATTGCTGCCTTTCTGCTTCAGGAAAATACCGTAGATTAAATCCATAGCCTGATCACTAACTGTGTGGAATTTACACATTCACCCCATCACCCTCCCCAACTCCCTACATATTAGAGAAATGTGTTTTATAGGTTTATAGTTTAGGGTGATCTGTGATTTAAATTGAGCTTGTATTGCTGGGTTTGCATACGTCTTCCATTTAGTAAACTGGCATGCCATTCAGGATTGTTTTCTGCCTTATGCTTAATGATCTTCAGTCTCTGTATTATATGAAGATGTACTGGAAAACGTGAATTCAGAAAGGGGATAGATGGATAATCTGAATGGATCAATGAAACATAGGCATTGGCCCTCACCCAGACCAAACCAACCTTGTAACCTACTCCTGCAAACCTATTCAAAGTTTTTGATAACTTTACCTCGGCAAGATGGTATTTCCTTGTTTGTTTCCCATACTTACTTGGACTGTTAAAAATAATTTTTGAGTATGCAATTGAAAAATAACTACATTTTCACATACAGTATATTCAAATTTAGGGTAACGTTTCTGGTACCAATAGCATTGTTAAGAACAAAAACCACAGGAAATAATAATAGTGATACTAGGGTCTCTGTTGTGTTTAATTATTAGACCCATCAAAATTCTACACAGGTGCGCTCTATGAAAGAGAAGCGTCCATACAGTTATCTTGTCTTGTTACTTGTTACTTTTTTACTCACAGTGCACCTGCAAAGCATTAGGTACTTATGACATTATATGTTGCATGCATGATGTAGTCTTCAAATGAAACAGGAGCTATGATGATGCATATTTAAGGTTTGTGTCAATGTGCTGGTTTGTAGTTATAAAAACAGTGCATCTCAGGTTCCGTTGGTGTGGCTGTGGAGTGTTCGGTGTGGATGCAAGCATATAGCTTATTTAGGTACTCTGTTTCACATTGGCACTGCACAGAATGTAATTCAGATACCACATATACAGGAGCTTATAGGAAGCTAGGAGTGTGAAATTAAAGAAAAGAGAAAAGAATGAATAAGAAAATCTATGAGGTTAGAGAGAATGAACAGAATCAAATGAAAGCCGCTGCGAACAGAACACAGGGAAGACGAAGCTGTGCTCAGTGCATCCCGATCAATGCAGAAAAATGACCAAAATAGAAGTCAAGGCTTCTAGGGATCCAGTAGAAACCACAGGATACATAAGACAGAGCTGGGCTCAGTGCAACCTAGAAGATACCAAGAGATGATGGTAGTCAGAAAATTTCTGAGCATGCCTGGAAGTTGAGAGGGTAGAGCTCCTCCACTGGAACTGCACTTTATTTTTGTTATTGTTTGGACACAGATAAAATAAAAACATTTTGCACTGATTTGCACCACCTTTTGTTGTTCTGTGTCCTCATTCGCCCTTTGCATTTTGGTTTAATGACTATTGATGTCTTAGTTTCAAGGATGTTAAATGGACATCACATATTCTTGAAAACCCCTTTATGTGTATTGACATGATCACAAAGAAATATTAAGCTAAGATGAAATCACCCAGGATTGCTTAAACAAGCCAAATACCAAAATTTCTTTATTTTTAATCTTTTATATAAACTGAAGCACAATGACTCAGTTGAATGTAATGATGCTTGTGTTAGTGTCTCACAAATTACATAACTGAATACACTAAATTTTGCATGGTAATGATCCTTAAAGGTTTAATCATCATTATTATTTTTATTTAGCGACTTAATTTCTGTAAAAAGAGTTTGCGTGTTTACCAGGAAAGTATAAGTTAACAAGCAATGCACAGCAAAATTTAGAAGAAAATCTCAAGAAGTGCCGGATGTGGTTAGCTTAAAAAAGTAACTGTGCAAAGTAGACAGATTGTGTAGACCCCAACATTATTAGTTTGTATCTTTGAATGTCAGTTGGGTGCTGCAAGTGGAGCCAGCAGTTAATGAAGAACAGGCAGAATTAAACTAAATGTGGTCTTTTTCTCTTTTATAGATGCAGCAAAATTGTAATAAATGTGACCTGAATATTTTCAGTTATATCCCATTGTTTTAGGCTTTATATGTCAAGCCAGCAGCCACATAGGACGGAGACTAATTCTGTGTTGGTAGAGGTAACTTAACTAAATATTCATTACTGACACTAAATAAGCTATTTAAAGATGGGATTTTAAAGTTTTACAACAATGAAAGAATAGTCAGATTTATGTCATTTACATTATTGAGTACATCTTTCATAAAATAACAGGATCACAGATTTAGGAGTGAATTGAAACAGTATCAGGTTTTACTAATGAAGATAATTAACTAACCATTCAAAATAATGAAAAGGTCATTGTGGAAGTGAAGTGCAAAACACGATCTGCAAAATTCCACACTTTTGTGCAGGATGTCTGGAATAATACAATACCAAAATGAATGCAGCATGAAAGAAAGATCTATTCTTTTTCAATCAAATGTTAGAGTTTGTCTTCAAATCTTTTTTAAAATAAATTTGAAAAATCCTAATATACTCACTTTCCAATATAAGGGAAAACCACTAGGGCAGAAATTATTTTGCAAGGTATATGAACACAGTTAGCTCACAGAATCATTAGCAACAGAAACAGAACATTCATTGTGGATTACTTAACAAGTAGCATACAGTATGTATGCACAGACTATTCGAATTGGCTTCTAATTAGATTTTTTTTTTATCTTTTGGTTTCTGGGTTCAATTGAACAATCATGTACACCAGTTTGTTTGCACAACATATGGAGAATAGACTAATGTTAACAAATTTTGGAGAATGAACTAATGTTACTAAACTTACCTTTCGCTGAGGAAAAGTTGGGTGAAAAGCTGTTGTCCTGTTTTCTCTCTTTCAAATATCTTGCCATTCTTTCCTTTTGTGGAATGCTGAATATTTGTCTTCTAAAAGATGGGGGAGAAATACAGTGTAGTCTTGAGTGTGGATTGCTATGTTTGGCAAAAAGAAAAAAAAATGAGTATCTAAATAATATATATGAGTTATTCTTTTAAATATATTTTCAGCAACTGGCCAATAAAGACTGATAAAATTATTTTCAAAGTTTTTGAGTGCCCCAGTCAGTCACAGGCCCTTGGCATTGTCCTAAATTACAGTGGTCCTCATTATCAAGGTGCACAAAAGAGTAGAACATTCATGGAATGAGATGAGAATGCAGAGTAATTCTTTATTTGCACAAATATATGCACAAATGTCTCAGTCCATGGAGTGAGCAATTAATAATACAATTCATTTGCTCATTACCTCATCTAATATATCACATCATCTGACTCTTAATATGTGTAGGTTTATTATTTCATCCAATCAACTAGTGCCACCAGTATTTTCTGACTCCTTTCAACTCTTAGATTTACCTATATGTTGCCTCATAAATAGGGGTGATCTGCAGATTCCTTTATTAATCATAGAACTGCTTCATAGGAAGGGTGTTAGGGCTTTCCCACTAGTTTACCCTCACTTTCCAGAGGGGTGTGCATTACTCATTCCCCCCATTCAAACCTTGGAAAATCAAGCCAGTGGTTTCTCTGAGATGAGGCAGACTTCATATGCTCAAGCTTTAAGCCACATGTAGTTAATACTTTAATACTTTACTTACCTTCAGTTATTTTCCTTATGCTTTAATAATTCATTGTTACAACTTAATTTAAGTATATACTGTAATAATTTGTAAATGATTATATTTATTAACTAAAAATTCCATAGTTGGTGCCCTATGGAGTAGGGACACACAAATCCCACAGGCCCCCCTGGCAGACCCCACGGGACCCAACAGGGCTGTGCCCAAGGACTACAATACCAGGTATGCGTCCTGGGGGAGGCAAAGCCCTGTTTAAGCTGTCTCCACCTGTCCTTCCAGGTTGAGGGTGTCTCAGCCAGACCAGGTTCCTGGCCATCCCTTACAATGGTTTTGGTGCCATTCCACAAAGAACCAGCAATATGCCACTTTCTCACCAATTGCTGACTTTTGCATTTTACAGGATCATTCACAATGGGATATTGTTCCAAGAATCTGTGTGAGCATACATGTCCACAATCAAAATATCATCTACCAATGAATATGTCTTGTCTCTATCAAGCACTCAAATACTGTGAAGGCTTTCTTTAAAAGAGTTAATGGAACTCCTCCAGTTCCTGCTGTCTGTTAACCTATGTTTGGAAATGTGAGCTCGTGGAGCCAGAGCGTAATCTGTGTAGCATTGGGCTAAAGTTAGGCCTAAATGTTTCCATCTATTTTTACATTATACACTTTTACAGCTCACTCTGAACAGTTGTGTTTGCCTAGTTGCTAAGCTAGAGTCCCTTACAAATGTAATGTTCTGTTCCATTCAGAGGTCTTAAGAAAAGTGGCTAAAGTGTAGAATCTCATTTGCTCTTTGTAAAGAAATATTTTAGGAGGCCAACAAAAACAAAAAAAAGTCTTCTTAAAATGTGTGAGAGATTCTTGTTTCTTTGAAGTAAACAGCCCATATGCTAAGCTGTTGCATATCAGCACATAGCAGATTTCTGGTAAGAGTACCCAGAAGCTAATTAAGCTTGTGGCTTTTTAATGTGATATTATACTAGCCTCCCACGGTGATCTTTGTTCAAACAAACTCATCTATTTAGGTCGCAGCAAGCTGATATACTTTGGAGTCAGAAATGCATAAAACTCATATGAAAGGTATTCATCACCATCTTTTCCCTCGGATGTCATGTTAGTGGGAGATTACAAATGCTTTGGTTCAAAATCAAAAGAAATTGGACATTAATTGTATAGAAAAGATTTTTTATTATACAATGCAAATAGTAAAACAAAAATATTTACCCATAAATTTTGTTTCCAGACCTGCTTTTGCCTCTTACTCTTGTGTGGCTGTGATCAACCACCCTGCTGCTGGAGTCTCTGGCAGTTTACAGTGGCTGTCCACATTTGCATTTAATTTAGCTGATCAACACTAATATTTAAATGAAGCTGTTTTGCCCCCTTGTTACTATTTGAGTTTGATGTTGACTCATTTATTTGGCTTTGTTTTATGCTGCTTTGATTTCTTTTTCTTTCTGAGTTCTTCATTTTGAGGACTGGTTTTGTATTTGTCTAGTCATTCTAAGTTTAGCTTTCAGCTCATTCATGCTGCTCAAATTCTCAATTTCAACAACAGAAGTTTTCTGTCTTTTTGTCCTCACCACTAATGAAACAACCTAATTTTTTAACCAATAAAATCAATTTGAAAGTAGAAGATTCTCAGTCAGGTAAATCAATAAATTTACCTTACTTTATCATTTTTATAAAGTTCACAGTTACAAGTTAAAAAACGATTAGAGCAACAAGAAGACAAGGTAAACTAAAATAACCTTCAAATATCATAAGACAAAGTGACAACCAAAGAGTAAAATAACTCACTATATATAGCAGCAGATTGTTGGTGAGACCTGATAACCAAACAGTGAAGTCAGCATCAGTACAGCAGGCACATGGGTGTCTGCTTTAGAGATTAAACATGAAAACCAGTTATAGACCATCTACAAATCTAATACAAGGAGGTGAGTTTGAAGGTACAGTATGAATGATGACAATGAAGCCTTACAGATAGATTTACAAAAACAGTTCCGGGGAACAGGAATTGCAAAGCTAAAATAATTATCACAGATATATGATGGTGTCAGTTTTGGTTCTGTTGTTGTTCTTTGGTTCTGGTACTCCTTTTATCTGAAATTTGCTCTTGAGCCCTCCTTCCAGCTCTGTTGCAGTACAGGATTGGTTGGGTAGCAGTAACATAATCAGATTGTTAGCAAATATAAAAGAAGGAGCTTAATGAAAGCTCCCTGCTCTAGCATTGTGCAACCCTTCTCTGCAAAAGTTTTTAGTTAAGTTATGCCTTTTGCTGTTTAGTTCTTTATTGCTTGTACTGAACTGAGCAGCTAAGTTTTGATTTTAAAAGCACCACATGATGAAAGGTAGTCAAATATCAAAGCAGAGTTATAACCAGGAATTAATTTTAAACTGTTGCCTAAACCAAAATGTGACAAACCTTAAAGTTGATCTGGGATGGCTATAAATTTAAAGCCAGAAACACTCGTATATGCTCTTTTTAACTATCCATAATCTCAGATGCTGATTTGTAAAGCATCACATCAGTGATTCACATAATGTAGCTTCCAGGCCTACACCCTCTAACGTTTGGGAGTTACGTCTTGGCGATGAGACAACCAAAATGGTTGCACTCACAAATAAAACAAAAAAAAAGCTCCAAAATATAATAATAACATTTAATAAAGTACAGGATGGGCCATTTATATGGATACACCTTAATAAAATGGGAATGGTTGGTGATATTAACTTCCTGTTTGTGGCACATTAGTATATGTGAGGGGGAAAACTTTTCAAGATGGATGGTGACCATGGTGGCCATTTTGAAGTTGGCCATTTTGGATCCAACTTTTGTTTTTTCAATAGGAAGAGGGTCATGTGACACATCAAACTTATTGGGAATTTCACAAGAAAAACAATCGTGTGCTTGGTTTTAACGTAACTTTATTCTTTCATGAGTTATTTACAAGTTTCTGACCACTTAT
>JANRMT010027041.1:74025190-74042181 GCA_026402145.1 Polypterus bichir lapradei
GAGTGTTGCTGTCATCAAGGATTCGATTATCATTATTTGTTTCAATCAGGGTCGTATTTGTACGATGTGTTGTGTTCAAGTTACATTCCGTGTTTGTCAATCGTTGTAAAGATAAGAGGTTTCATTTATCGATTTGTTTCTTACTGCATCAATAAACAGCTCGTCTTCCTCTTTATCTGAGATGTGACACACTGCATGCACGGGTTTTTTTTTACACTGTCTTCCTTTAGCGGGACATTCACTTTTTGCACTGTGTGCTTTGTTTCTGCAGTAGCTGCACTTATGAATATGCTTGTATGTATCAGACGCTTCATATTTTTTTGCTGCCTTCTCAATTGTGTAATTCGGTTTTTGTTCAGCGCTCTTTGGAACTGTTGCTTTTTGTCTGTGCACTGCGTCAGTTCACGTGAGCCGCTTGGTGTTCTTGCATCGAAGGTTCCCAGCTGTGCTGGTGCCATCTCGTGTTATGTCCACGGCTGTATGTAATATCAGCTAAGACCCGGCACTTAAAAGTTTCTCTCGCAGTTTCGCTGAGTTTGTGCCAAACACCACCCTGACCATCTCATCTTCCTCTGCATAAGCACAGTCCTTTTGAGCTCAGCTCCATTACAGTAAATGGAGAAAAACAGCTTCCAGTTATGACCATTACGCGTAGAATTTCAAAATGAAACCTGCCCAACTTTTGTAAGGAAGCTGTAAGGAATGAGCCTGCCAAATTCCAACCTTCTACCAATACGGGAAGTTGGAGAATTAGTGATGAGTCAGTCAGTCAGTGTGTCAGTCAGTCAGTCAGTCAGTGAGGGCTTTGCCTTTTATTAGTATAGATTCAGCATGGCAATAGTCCAAGTCTTAAAATGCTGCAAATATATCCCCACATTCATATAATCACCACAGAGAGAAACAATATAGAAAACTGATTGACAGTGACAAGTGTAAGACTTTAAAGGTAAAATTGGTAAATCTATCTAAGCTCAACAAGTGTCATGATTTTCTTTTCTCAAGGTAGACAAAGACCACTGATTAAAGCAAGACAGAGAAATAATAAAACAACTGAGTACCACAAAAAATTCTTTTAGTTAGTATATCACAATTCTTCTCACTATTACAGAATGGATCATCAACTCTGTTCACTGTTCACATTCCATTTTATATAATAGGTTCTCTGCAAGACATCACAGAGATTCACCTTGTATCTGAAGTTTTTCTTATTATCTGGGTCAGGAAAAATGACAATAAATACGTACAGCATATTCTAGTCTGTCCTTGACAACATTCTTGAAATGTCTTTGGCTTGAACACAGTGGGCCTCATGTATGATGCTGTGCATAGAATTCACACTTAAACATGGCATACAGACAAAACTGGAAATGTGTGTAAAACTGTATGTACAACAGGTTCCATGTACTTCCCCTTTATAAACCCCAATCACCGTGAATTTTAATGCACTTGCACGCACCTACAGCCCCACATCAACTCCTTCCAGAACTGTGCATATTTGAGTATGCAAATCAATACAAATAGCCAATTCCATTCAGTGTTTTGTTAAAAGACAAAGGCAAAAGCTTGTCAAAAAAAGAAGAATTACAGCAAATGTGAAGTGGAGGCAAGGAAAAACGTACTATTTGTTGCCTTAGGCAAGTGGTATAAATAACAAAAGGAAACTGATGGAGTGATACAGCATGGCAGAGACACTCAAAAGTTCAAGTTGAAAAAGTTACACAGTGCCCAAAATAAAAAGGTGGTCAGGTTTCAAAGTGGACATGAAAAGACGAGTTGCATCCCAACATCTGTTTATTCTGTTTCAGACAATATTACAAATGCTGACCCTTGTGCCGAGGACACGACTCCAGATGGTGATGGTGCTGCTGTGCCCAGCACATCTTCGGGCGCTGGTTTCACACACACCTCTGCCTTAGAAACCGCTGGGCAGCCATCTGGCTTTGTACTGAAGGACACTGTTCTGGAGTCACAAAATGCAATAGTGGATGTTATAAGAGATGTGGCAGATGAACTTAGGAATATAAGGGCTGTACTATATTAATAAATGCTGCATCTCATTACCTGTTTTTAAATTCTGCTAATTACATTCAAACAAAATTGTAACTCTGTCCAGTTTTGCTGATCATTTGGTGGGTCAGGGTCAGGTTTATCATACCACATCTCTTCAGGTATGGGCAAGCCACTATTGTATAGTACATTATACAGCATGCTACATGTTTGCATAATGCAACACACTTTCTGTGGACTATATAGCAGCACATAATACAGTGGAAATGCTTTTTATTAAATAAGCAAATTCATTCTCTGATGGCGCCTTTATAGTGTAGCGTCTGCACCACGCACCACAATGGATAGATCCTCTGCCCTTTACATGGCTCTTTGAGTTGACTCACTATGCTTAAAAGAACTAATAATACATTTTATTTATACAAGGTGCCTTTCTGAGAACTCAAGGACACCAAACAAACAATAAATAAATAAATAAAAAGACACATTATAAACAACTTAAAACATCAGAAAATACAGAAGATATAAAAATTAAAACCAAACAAAGCCACTGTAATCATAAAGAAAAAGCCATTTTAAACAGATGTGTTTTAAGTTTACATTTGAAGGTTGAAAATTATTTGATATTTCTAAGTTCAGTAGGTAATGAAATCCAGAGCTTGGGAGCAGAACGGCTGAATGTTCTGCTCCCCATGGAGGTTAGACAGGCGAGAAGAACAGTCAGGTGGATGGAAGAAGAGGATCTAAGGTTACTGGACGGAATGGCAACATGATGAAGGCTAGACAGATATGGAGGGGCGAGGTTATGAATGGACTTAAATGTTAATAACAGAATTTTAAAATCAATTTGAAACTTAATCGGGAGCCAATGAAGCTGCTGCAAGACCAGAATAATATGGTCAATAGATGAGGTTCGAGTAATGATGCGAGCTGCAGAATTCTGGACTAGCTGAAGCTTATGGAGAGATTTATTGGAGAGACCAAAGAGGAGTGAATTGCAATAGTCCAGATGAGAAGTAACAAGACTGTGAACAAGAATGGCAGTGGTATGGGGAGTGTGGGAGGGGCGGATGCAATTAATATTACGTAGGTGGAAGTAAGCAGACCAGGTGATGTTATTAATGTGAGATTGAAAAGATAGAGTACTGTCGAGGATGACACCTAGACTCTTGACCTGAGGTGATGGAGAAACAACGGAGTTATCAATAACAAGAGAAAGATTGGATAATGATGATTTTAAGCCAATGAGGAGAACCTCAGTTTTGTCAATGTTTAATTAAAGAAAATCCGAAGAAAACCAGGGTTTAATTTCAGCAATGCAGTCAATAAGTGAAGAGGGTGGAAAAGAAGAGGTGGATTTACTAGCAAGGTAGAGCTGGGTGTCATCAGCATAACAGTGAAAATTAATGTTATATTTACGAAAGACATTGCCAAGGGGAAGAAGGTAAATAATAAAAAGAAGAGGCCCTAGGACAGAGCCGTGGGGCACACCTGAAGTAGCAGCGGGGGGTTGGAATGTGAAAGTTTTAAGCTGAATGCACTGAGTGTGGCCTGAGAGGTAGGATTTGAACCAATCAAGTGGAGTGTGGGTAATTCCAATCAAAGAGAATCTATTAAGGAGAGCGGTGTGACAAATAGTATCAAAGGCCTCACTCAGATCAAGGAGAATGAAAATAGTAATTAAACCGGAGTCAGCAGCCATAAGAAGGTCATTGGTAATTTTAACAAGTGCCGTTTCTGTACTGTGAAGGGGGCGAAAGCCAGACTGGAACTTTTCATAAAGATTATTATGAGATAAGTGGGAGAGAAGTTGGATAGCTATTTTTTCAAGAATTTTGGAGCTAAAGAGCAAATTAGAAATAGGGTGTAAATTATTGAAGTTAGTAGGATCAGCACCAGGTTTTTTCAGTATACAGTACCAGTAGTAAGAGAAAAGTGAATTATGGCAGAAATGAGAGGGACCAAAGAGGGGAGGCAGGCTTTGACCAGAACTGTGGGGAGGGGATCCAGCTGACAAGTAGATGACTTCGATTTACAGATGAGATCTGAGATTTCTGAGGAAGTGGGAAGCTGGAAAGAAGAAAAAGAGTGAATAGGCAAGTGTAGTTCAAAAGAAATACAGAAATGCTTACCTTTTGCTGCACTAGTTGGAAAAAGTAACTGTGATTGTGCAGAGTTGCCATTTTTTATAGGCTCTTATGCTATAGGTAATGTAATGCCAGCTCATTCTTTTGGTGATTCATCCCTGGCTGATATATCTTGACCAGAGCAATGTGTGTGCAGTTGACTGCTCAAAAACTGGATGTTGTTCTAAACTGCGCTTTGATGTTTCCCAGTTCAACCACTGTGTAAGGAAATCTTATATTTCTGGTTGACAAGTTGATAATACCATCCTATACAGCTTTCATGGGATGCCTTTGAGATGTTTATGAAATACCCGATCGGTTCACATTGAAAAGTACCTGTGGCTAAAAATGCGAGAGTGGACAGAACTTGCAAAAGAGCAGGTGGAGCACAATTCCTCAAAGTTTCCCTTTGTAATGCTGGCGCTAGTTCAGCACACAGCTCCAAGAGGATAACTCTTGGAAATCAAATCAATTTAGAAGCCAATCATCATCATCTATAAATACATGCTCTCTTCTAATTCTTCCATTTGCATGTCTTCTAACAAGGCTAAAGCAGCTGTGCTAGTTGGAATAGTTTGGCCATACCATGTACCATTATATTGTGTGAAGAAATAAACAGAGAAAACACAAAAAAAGAGTTAAGGGAATTCCCCGTATAATGTCGGTGGACTGAGTTGTCTTGAACGACTGATTCAGTTTTCAAAAAATGAAACAAACAAACATCTGACAACAAGCGTTTTCTTCAGGGTTCTTTTATGGAAGGATAGCAGGAAATGAGATGCTGAAAGAAAGTGGAAATGATATTGAAGGAAGTGATATCAGTAGGGGGGTGGGGGGACAGAAATGACGTCTTCATCAGGAGCCAGAAGTAAGGATATCAGGTTGAGGCAGGAGTGACGTCAACAGACCGGGACCAGCAGTGATGTCATCAGTGTGTGACTGGAAGTGGCATCTTCAGGGAAAAGGAACCGGAAGTGAAGTCAGCACAGGGAGCCGGAAGTGGTGCTATTACGTGAGATTGAGATGAGAATATCTGGTTAATCTTCTGTTGTTCAATTGAGAGAAGAAAATTAGCACTCTGCTCCAATCCCCTATCTCTTGGTCTTTCATGCTCATCTGGATCCTTTGGCTGTCCCCTAAGCGCCTGTGTACGCAATTAATTTTGGTGTATTTGATAAATCCTGCATCATTGATGCAAATCTACAGTAAAAAAGAAAGGGACTCCACACAGAAACAGTAGCACTGCTTTGACGCTGGGTACTGCCCATTTGCAAAGCTGAGCAGAAACTTGCATACGCAGGAGCCTCTGATTAGGAATTCAAGGTGAGTGCTTTGAAATATGAACTTGTCATACATACAAGATATCCAACAAAACTTTTTTTCTTTTGCTAACAGAGTGAAACATCTTTTTTCATTTGACGGATTTATGGTTTAAAGATGGTTAAAGAAAAAAAAAACAAGAATGGAACCTTTTAATTTTTATATTGGGAACTCAGGTAATGAATGGAAATCATTCTTTGACAAGATACATGCTTCCTCAATTTGTGCAAATCATGGTGTAATTCAGTTACAAATCTAATGTCACATGCATTTATCTCAACTCAAGATTATCAAAAATATGTTGTGGACAAGACCCAAATAGTGAATAATGTTATTAAACATATACCTCACAAAGTCATATGTTTTGGGAATGCCCCACATTCAGGTCATACTGGGAAAATTGTTTGTTTAGTTGTGAGATAGTTTGGGGTTTGTAATTACATAGAGGAAAATGGTCAGTCAAGAAATGTGATGTGCTAACTGCTGCTCATGTTTCCATCTTACTCAATTGGAGGAACCATACTCTACCCTCCATAACTCAATGGGAAAATGACATCCAGTTGTATATAATATAAGAAAAGACCAGCCATCAACTCACATGCAGAAGCAGCCATCAACTCACATGCAGAAGCATAGGTGAAGGGCTTAAACATTTAACTCTTATAGTGCTCCTGTGTAGTATAATTATCTCCTGTACCGTCGTCAGTACACACCTTGAACCTGTCGCAGTCATTCAATACATAAGACACAATGTTCCTCCGGATATCAAGATTGAGCCTGATATGGCCGCGCAATTTGTAACACAGAGAATGTAAAAGGCAGGCGGCATCTCTGGACATGGAAACCACTCGGTAAGTGACAGTTTTTTGATCGATGGTGATCACCTCGATAGACATGTTAATGGGGGTACGGTTGAAACGGTAAAAGAAATGGGTACCTGAACAATGTAAACTAAGTCTAAAATACCTACACAATAACTATAAGCGTAATAAACATACAATAAAACAGCAGAGAAGCCGTGGATTAAATAAAAAGGTTGCAGTTATCAGCAAGGAGACATGAATACCGTGGCGAAGCAAGGAAGGGAATGAAGAGACTGGAGCGACGGACGGCCTTATATGGGCAGGCAGCCAATTACGTGGGAGGCGTGGGGATGGGGGACGCAATATAGGCAGGCAGCCAACTACGTGGGAGGCGTGGGGATGGGGGAACGCAACTCCGCCTCACACGGCGACCGAGCTGCAGGCTATGGGCGTATATATGTACGTAAGTAGGATTCAGTTATGACTGATAAGCGTAGAATTTCGAAATGAAACCTGCTTAACTTTTGTAAGTAACCTGTAAGGAATGAGCCTGCCAAATTTCAGCCTTCTACCTACACGGGAAGTTGGAGAATTAGTGATGAGTGAGTCAGTGAGTCAGTGAGGGCTTTGCCTTTTATTAGTGTAGACTAGCAAAATACCCGCGCTTCGCAGCGGAGAAGAAGTGTGTTAAAGAAGTTATGAAAAAGAAAAGTAAACATTTTAAAAATAACGTAACATTTGCATATGCATATGCATATGCATTTTCGTTTGCATAAGCACAGTCCTTCATCCGCAAATATTTACCTTATATGGGCAGGCACTCAATTACGTGGGAGGCGTGATGATGCGGGGCGCAACTCTGCCTCACACGCCGACCGAGCTGCAGGCTATGGCCGTATATATGGTCGAAAGTAGGTTCCAGTTATGACCGTTACGCGTAGAATTTCGAAATGAAACCTGCCTAACTTTTGTAAGTAAGCTGTAAGGAATGATCCTGCCAAATTCCAGCTTCCACCTACATGGGAAGTTGGAGAATTAGTGATGAGTCAGTGAGTGAGTGAGTCAGTCAGTCAGTCAGTCAGTCAGTCAGTCAGTCAGTGAGGGCTTTGCCTTTTATTAGTATAGATTATACATTTTAAGGAAGGATGATAGTAAGAATTAGTTACTCCCTTAAAGCTTCAAAAGAATGGAATCAAATCCCTAGCTACTCTCAGTTTTCCTCTTACATATCCAAAACACATGCAGGTTATGTTGAAACAATCCAAGCTTGAGTATACAGATGGGTGTCTGCTCCTGCACATTGATAAGCTGCTACTTCTTCCAGGGTTTATTCTTTATTCTTATAGAGTTATTATTGTCAAGTGTACATGATATAGTGAAATTCTTACTTGCACATCCTAATCAACATGCTGTCTGTCACCATGAAGAGAGAATGTAATAATCTAACCTTAAACCTTCTGGGTATTGTGGATATGTTAACTTGTATTATATATGACACCACCTGAACAGTGTCTGACCTGTGAAGATGCAGTATATACAAACCATGATTTAGAAAGTCAGAGGCTAAAATAGCATCCTTTAAAGCTGAAAGTGACCATACAATATTACCAGATAAATTTCTTCTTACAATTACAAGTACAAGTTAGCTTAACCTGTTTAAAATGTGCAGCTGTACATGTGTTTATATTTTACATGAAGGAAGGGAATTAAAAACACAATTCCCATAGAATGTCAACCATATGCAACACATAACCTCTCTAATTAAATACCTCTGAAGACAAAGTGGAGTAACATGTTATTAAATAAAAGTACTTAAATTGTAGATAAATGCTCACAACTGTGTTATGTACAGGCAGCTTGTTGGTGAAGTAGTTAGCACTTTTTTCTTAAGGCATTATAAATTCAAATCCCAGGCAGGACAGTGTCTGTGTGAAGCTGGTTCTTACCATGCATTTAGTACTGACAGGATAGGCATCATCTGTCTATGAGTCTAAATTGGATGAGACAGCCAAAAAAATCAATGATTAAATGGATGAATGAATAGATAACTATAGGTTATCTCTGTACAGAAATTTTGGAAAAAAAAAAAAGGTTTTTGAAAAGTTAGAGCAAATCTATGCTTCATTGGTCTCCAGACCCTTCAGGGTCTCTTTATATCCTTCTTGGTAAGAGGACACTTGTGATATCTGCCGGTTTCCCTGCCCATCAGTGTCATGGAGTAGTCTTTTTTGCTGTTTTCCAAGATACTGTCACTTGCAAAAAGGTGTGTCACACAGCATGTGAAGAAGATAAAGATAGGTGAATCGCTGTGCCCAAATGGAGTGGTGGCAGATATTTTGAAGGCAGAGAGAGGACTTGGAGTTGTACAGTTGATAGACCTTTGCAACATAATTATGTGTGAAGGAAAGATTACTGCAGAAGTGTGCTCATTCTAGCATCCTTTATGTTGGTTTTGCTGACTGCATATTACCCTGGTAACAATTCACAATATACAGTATAATACTATATGTCAATGCTTTCCTACAGTTGTTAATGAAAATAGATTGCACTCAGTTTTGTGTGCTTCTTACTAGTGTTGGTCAAGTATTTAGCCCAGTGTCATAATGTCTGTCTATTTGATTATGATGTTGGTATGGTTTCCTCAGTAAAGATGATCATACACAACACCACATCTCTACCATTGTTTGTTGTTGGTTCAGTGAGTTTCACTTTTACATTTCAGGCAATTCTGTGGTGCCCTGGCACCCTGTGCTGATGAGGCTGAAGGCCCCTGCAACACTGAATTGCTTTAGTTTAGTTTGTAATAAAATTTAGAGTATCATATGATTCTTAATCAGAATGTAACATCAGCAATGACTGGTGTAAAGTAATGCATTTTTATGCTACACAAATTAATTTTCTACTCCAAAAAGCAAACTTTACAGTACAGTTGATTATATAAAAGAGAAATTGTCCAGACTACTAGTGGCACTGACTAATGGCATACATTGTTCAAAGCCAGATAATGAAATATACCATAAATGGTCTTGTTTATCCTGATGTTTATATGGGGCCTCTCATTGTGGTGCAGTCTATTTGTTTTCCATTTTGGGATTTACATTGTAACACTGTTTATTCCCAGTAGAGATTCTTAGATGAAATAGGCTTAAGTAATTTGCCATATGAGCAATTTCACTCAAGTAACCCACCAAATAAAGCAAATCAATAAAGAAAGTTAGCCTGACAGCATAAGTAAATTGCAGTCCTGGTATACAGTTTGTATATAGTGCATATTGCTTTGTCTGTTGGATTTTAACACGTTTTTCTTGTAAGAATATATATTTGTAAGCATTATTTCACATTATTTTTTATTTATCTTTACCTATGTGTTGAAAGTAGCTATTGGAGTGCTACCTTTCTTTGTCTTTTTCCTTCTTGCTACTTTATGACTATTCACTGTTAACATCAGTTTATACTGCATACTATATTTTTGATACAGTGGCACAAAGGAGTTACAAAATGGTGTTTAGTAGTTGAGCCTCAGGTTTGATTCTGTGCCATGTGGTTATACTATTCATCTCTTATTACCTCTAAACACAGTCATGCCAGTTTGTGATGCTGTGTACCCAGCTTTTAGTGTTTTTATCTACGCTGCTATCTAGTATGGGTTCTTCTTTTGTGCCTTTTTTCTAAATGCATAGGCTGCAGACTGTCTGTAATACTTGTCATAAAATGCTGATATATCGGAAATGAATGAGTTTTTTAAATTTCCTGCATTGTTTTGTGATGTTTATGAAAATATATACATGAAAAAGAAAATACAACATTCCAGACATCACAAAAAATACCATTAATTATATTCCCATCAGTAGTCCACTCAAATGAACAATAACATGTGTTGAAAAGGCATCAGTGGCTTTGTAGTTTTACCAGTAGCTGGGAACAGGACAATAAATGTTTGTGTTCATTTTTATTGATGTTTTGCAAACAAGTGTGGGCATTTCAAGGCACTTTTTGGGAGGTATAATAATAAAAATAATAATTAAGTTATACTTGAAATTCACCAGACCATTACAAACAGGATCAACAAAGATTTGCAGAGCTGTACTGATCAATATTACGCATCACTTTAATTCTTAATTAAGTGTGGGAAGTGCCATGAGAAATAAGTGAAAATTGCAGGTTATAACACATTGTTTTTATAAATATAATGGTTACTCAATATTTACAGTTGTGGTGCCTCACTTCAAATAAATTTAAGTACAAAAGGCCAGTCTTGTAGCTGCTAGTTTGTTGTATCAGGATACCTGGACTTTTTTTCACCAAGTATAATTTTGCTTATATCCAGCTACTATTTTCTGTGGAGATATACAGGTTCCTCGAAAAGTTTTCTTTTTTTATCTTTCATCCCAGGCCATTTTTGTTAGGTGTCACTTTAACACTAGAATGAACAGTGCCAACGAAAAAACTCGTAAATCTGGCCCACCTTAAATCCCTTCACACCTCTCCGTCAGCGTGGTTTGTCTTCTAAATGTGTCAATAAGCAGCAAGCAGCCTGCTATACCATCCTCCCCACCTCCTCAGAATGGGCAAGAAGTTCTCCCAGTTCTTGCCTTGATTGATTATCTGGGAGTGAGCTACCCAGAATTGTAAGGGGAAATAATTTGATGTGCGTTTTGTGTCTACAACAATCTATGTAAACACATCATTAAAACAGAAACATTTTTCATGTTTTAGTAATAAATAACAAAATGTAGACATGAACTGTATAATGTGTGAAGGCCGATGGCCAAATATCAAATAAACATTTTCACAAAAGGTGCAAGTACTTGGCAAATTTGCCATTTAGAGTAGTGAGCTGCTCTTTTTGTTAATATTATACAATAAAAACATACATTTGATTTTTATCTGTAGCAGCCAGCGTAAATTTGTAGTACTTGTAAAAATTAGCATTTTTTTTTTTCACTTTTACTCTCTCAGTTATGATCACAATACAACACACCACCACACACCCAACACCAGATCTGACGCGGTTACTTTTTATCTGAAACTGGGAATAACTGTAGATGTGAGTGGTGTTTTGAGAAAATGGAACTGGAAATTCTCAGAACTGGAGGGATAAAAGCTGACACGTGTCAATAAATGTACGTTTTTATTATGCAATATTAACAAAAAGAGCAGCTCACTACTCTAAATGGTAAATTTGCCTGGGTGCTGGTTTCGAACTCACAACCTCCGGCTTATAAGTCGGCAGTTCTAAGCACAGCACCACAGAAGCTGTTGTATAGTACTTGCACCTTTTGTGAAAATGTTCATTTGATATTTGGCCATCGGCCTTCACACATTATACAGTTCATATCTACATTTGTTATTTATTACTATGTGTTTACATAGATTGTTGTAGACACAAAACACACATTAAATTATTTCCCCTTACAATTCTGGTTAGCTCACTCCCAGATAATCAATCAAGGCAGGAAGTGGGAGAACTTCTTGTCCGTTCTGAGGCGGTGGGGGGATGGTATAGCAGGCTGCTTGCTGCTTATCGACACATTTAGAAGACAAAAGACGCTGGCAGAGAGGTGTGAAGGGATTTAAGGTGGGCCGGAATTGCAAGTTTTTTCATCGGCTCTGGTAATTCTACAGGGTCGTCCAGATCTAATTATGCAGATGCAGATCATCTGGTTGACTTTGATTTATGCAGAGACGATTCCAGCTCTGCGTGAAGACGATTTTTCATGTCGTCAGTTCACACACTTCTTGATGGTCAGGGATTTTTCGGGTGATTTTATATGTATTAAACTTAATAAGTTATAGCGTAATGAAAATTGCATAATTAGATCTGGACCACCCTATAATGTTAATTCTTAAATTTCAACTGCTGTTGCTGTTGGCTGTGTTGTCAATGTATGATTTATTACGAAGTGAAATATACAGCTGTATTTCTATGAATTTATACAGAAAAATAAAATGAAGCCAAGCTTATTGGGTTATTATTGTCAAGCAGTGAAATTCGTACTTGCATGCAACATGTTGACACTCTCCAGTGCCATGACTAGTAAATATAACAATCGTACCTTAAACCTGTCCGCCTCATCTGAAAAATCTCAGAACACAGTTTACATATATGAGGCATTCAAACACAAACCTACTACTGAACCCTCCCTTATGCACTTAATATTCAAGCCTTCAGCTAAATCATCATTTAGAAAGGTGGCTAACATACCAAAATGTTTATAATTTTATCTAACAAACAGTAATTAGTGTTAATGATTAATGTTGTGTTGGTCAACGGTTAGGGGTAGGGTTACGGTTCAACTGTCAATCTACTGACATATGTAACGTTAAAAATAAAAAATATTTACAATAAGTTTGAGTCTATTTAGTGTACAATAATGTATGTTCATAAATAACGTATATAAGAATTAAAAATTGTCATGAAATGGCTGGTCAGTTGGTCAGTTCTGGGTCCAGACCTCAACCCAAATGAGATGTTATGTATGACCTAAAAAGAGTTGACTGTGTAAGGAATCCAAGAAATGTAAATTTTGCGCAACTCTGATCAGCAGCTGTAAGCAATTTTTGGCAGAGGTTATTGCTGCTAAAGGAAGTTCTACCAGCTATTTAGAGTTCACACACTGTTTTCCAGCTTGGACTGTGAATGTTTAACTAATGTGTTATGTATAGACATGAAAACGTACAATTGTTTGTGTTTTTATTAGTTTAAGCAAATTGTGTGCGGGTCTGTTCTTGTGACTATTTTTGAAGATCAAACCACATTTTTTTGTAACTGTATTATTTAGTGATATATTGACAATGATTTGGAAAAATGAAAGAACTGTTTGTAACATTTTGGAATGCTAAAATACAGGCTGTTAAGTATTTGGTGTATTGTCGACCCTTAGTAAGATCGTGGTTAACAATTTGTATTACCATGTCAGAAGACTGTGTGAAGAAACCAGGGATCAAGTTTTTGTCAGACCTTTGTGCTGACCAATACTTGGTTCTAGTACATGGACATCTTGTAAAACATCAAGGAAGAAAGTTGGCTAATTGCAGTTTCAAATACGGTACACACAGTATACCACTGCAATGCATTGGTTCAGTTGTTTCACACTATTTGATACCCAGCTGCTGTGCCTTCCTTGGGAGACTTAGCAAGCTCTTTGAATGTTCCTATGAATTTCTTCTGGACTGTGTGGGTTCCACCTGCAACTCAAATATGCATATATACATTTTCAAGCCTGTTTAATCCAGTTTAGAGTTAGAATTTGAACATGGCTTGGTGACACTGGGCACAAGTTAGGAAGCATGTGCTAGTTTAATTACTGTGAGTGTTCTATGTGGAGGACTACAACCCATCCTTGTGCAGATCCTGCTTTGCATACAGTTTTGCTAGAGCAGGCATTGGAAAAGACATGCACAGAAGAACAGTATTCCTGTGTACATATACAACACATTGGTTGTGACTGTGGTGCCAAACTTAATATAAATTTATATAGGACTAAATAAGCAATTTGTTAGTCTTGAAGTGTGTTCTCTTGTACAACTCGAGCACATGTTGATCGATATTTTTGTAATGATTTTTGTTTTGAGTGATAGGGTCTTTCTGGCTAAACAAAGATAACATTTGAGTAAATTAGGTTAGAATAAAGGCCATTGGGAGTCATTTCACCTGCTTTTGACTACATTGCTAAATTCACAGGTCAGAACACATTAGTCATAGTCTGTGGTACTAATATTAGAAAATATGAGCAGTAGATAGGAAGGAAATATGATTATGTTTCGACATGAAAAGGAGCTTTCAGCCACTCAAGCAGGGAATGTATGTTGTACTAGGCTAAAAGTGAAAATATTTGCCTGACTCGGTCTTTAATCCACGTTTTGTGCCTTTTTAAATTGATGATTTCATCAGAAAATATTCCAGTAACTTCCTTGTTTGTCTGAGAGGTCCCATTCGCAAGGGGCATCTTAGTTGGCAAGCTTTCAAAATCTCATTAGCTAATCCATCCCTGACTGATGGAACATCTACAGTGTCAAAGGAGGTATTGTAGACACAGGTTTTAGTGGCAATTTCCTTCTTTGCTTTACTTTTTAAAAGGGAATTAAAGAACAATCTATCTCTTGTATCCCTTTGCTATATGTTAGTCATTATGGTGTTCATTGCTCAGTTCAAGGCGAGGTGAACAGTCCAGGATTCACTTAAGGATTTGTCTATGACTGAGTCAGTTTATAAATTAATTTTCAAAGGCTGCTCAATTTCCTTATGTTAAGTAAAGAGAACGCTACATTAACATTAGTTAACAGGCTAAATTTTAAAACTTGTTAAACAGTATGCGTGTTTGAATGTTTTATTAGACAAAACTATATATACAGCATATATATATATCTATACTAATAAAAGGCAAAGCCCTCACTCACTCACTCACTCACTCACTGACTCATCACTAATTCTCCAACTTCCCGTGTAGGTAGAAGGCTGAAATTTGGCAGGTTCATTTCTTACAGCTTACTTACAAAAGTTGGGCAGGTTTCATTTCGAAATTCTACACGTAATGGTCATAACTGGAACCTATTTTTTCGTCCATAGACTATAATAGACTTCTGCTCGATGCCCGTGGGAGGCGGAGTTACGCCTCCCATGTAATTTAGTGCCTGCCCATATAAGGCCGTCCGTCAGCGGCAATCCAATAGAAACACTGCCGCTAAATATTCACGGGTGAAGGACTGTGCTTATGCAGAGGAAGATGAGATGGTCAGGGTGGTGTTCACGGGTGAAGGACTGTGCTTATGCAGAGGAAGATGAGATGGTCAGGGTGGTGTTCAGCATGTGTCAAACGATGTAAGCACACAACTGGCTTCATCAATAACTTCGCATCCAGCTTTTGAGAGTTGAAATATTCATAAACATCAAAGTGTCCACTACTCAAATTGTCACCTGTGAATCTAAGATGTTTAAGAGGCATTTACGGTTCTCCAAAGGTGTAAAATATTTGCCTATTTTGGAACACTTGAAAGCGACAACCAAACAATTCAGCGGCAGCCATCAACTCACATGCAGAACCATAGGTGAAGGGCTTAAGCATTTCAGTCTTATAGTGCTCCTGTGTACTATAATTATCTCCTGTACCATCATCAGTCCATACTTTGAACCTCTCCCAGTCATTTAATACATAAGACACAATGTCCTTGCGGATATCAAAAGTGAGCCTGATATGTCCGTGCAATATGTAACACAGAGAATGGAAAAGGCAGGCGCCATCTCCGGGCATGGACACCACTCGGTAAGTGATAGTTCTTTGATTGATGGTGATGACGTCGATAGACATTTTAATAGGGGTACAGTTGGAAGAATAAAGGGAATGGGTACTTGATCAGTAAACAAAGTATAAAATATCTACACAATAACTATAACAATCATAACAAATGAACAATAAAACAGCGCAGAACCCGTGGATTAAATAAAAAGGTTGCCTCGTTGGAGAAGCAAAGAAAAAGGACTTTCTTATATGTCGTTCGTTTATAAAACAGCTCAGAAGCTGTGAGAAAGCTGCGTCACCAAAAAACTGCGGAGCACCTAATATGGCCAGGCAGTCAGGCAAAGAAAGTGAATGAAATAAGTATAATTGTAATAAATGAACAAAACAACAGCAGAAAAGCCGCGGATTAAATAAAGGAAATGGGTACTTGAACAGTAAACTAAGTGTACAATACGTACACAATAACTATAACAATCGTAAGAAATGAACAATAAAACAGCGCAGAACCCGTGGATTAAATAAAAAGGTTGCCTCGTTGGCGAAGCAAGGAAAACGGACTTTTGTATGTCGTTCGTTTATAAAACAGCGCAGAAGCTGTGAGAAAGCTGCTTCCTTGTTGAAGCAAGGAAACGAATAAAGACACCGCAGCGAAGAATGGCCTTATATGGGCAGGCAGTCAATTACATGGGAGGCGTGCTGAGTTGCGCAGCAGCCTTACATATGAATATGCTAAGTGTTGACTAAATAGAAGTTGAAAAGATATACTTTTTCAAATGTGATCGCGCAATTCAGATCGAGTTGACTCGCACTACAGTACATCGAGCCTGTGTGCTATTGTTGTTTTGCCTGCGTGCCTCAATAAGTTACCCTCCCCTCGCTCTTACTTTATTACCGTTCATCTAATGAATACACTGAGTATGGCTTTACCAAAACAATCATTGATCGCGAATAAAGTATCCATTATTCATAAAGCTTCAATTGGTGATCTGTCTTTCTGCGTTCAGCGCATTTTTTTTTACGTCTCAAACCAAGGGGATGCGAGGCTAAAATGAATCGGGAAGCACACGTACATACTCAGTGCATCCCCTCTCGGGAATCGAACTTCGGACGCCGGTGCTAGAGGCGAAGCCTCTACTATTGCGCCACGGCGTGTGGTTTGTCTATTTGAGCGTAGCAGTGTAATTCGGTTTTTGTTCAGCACTCTTTGGAACTGTTGCTTTTTGTCTGCGCACTGCGTCAGTTCACGTGAGCCGCTGAATATGGTTTTATATGTCACTCGTTCGCTTCTAATTGTTTCACTGCCTTCTTAATTATATAATGTATATTTTCTTCAGCGGTTTTTGGAGCTCTTCCTGGTTTTCTACGTACTGCGTGATTACGTGGGAGGCGTGATGATGTCACACGAAACTCTGCCCCTCCACGGCTTTCGAGCTCAACTCCATTACAGTATATGCAGAAAAATAGCTTCCAGTTATGACCATTACGTGTAGAATTTC
>JANRMT010027041.1:74052181-74099866 GCA_026402145.1 Polypterus bichir lapradei
AGAGCTTCTCAGAGTGGCAGTGTCTCTCAGAAGCCAAGATGGGTAGAGGATCACCAATTCCCACAATGTTGCGCAGAAAGATAGTGTAGCAATATCAGAAAGGTGTTACCCAGCGAAAAATTGCAAAGACTTTGCATCTATCATCATCAACTGTGCATAACATCATCCGAAGATTCAGAGAATCTGGAACAATCTCTGTGCGTAAGGGTCAGGGCCATAAAACCATACTGGATGCCCGTGATCTCCGGGCCCTTAAACGACACTGCACCACAAACAGGAATGCTACTGTAAAGGAAATCACAGAATGGGCTCAGGAATACTTCCAGAAACCATTGTCAGTGAAAACAATCCACCGTGCCATCCGCCGTTGCCAGCTGAAACTCTACAGTGCAAAGAAGAAGCCATTTCTAAGCAAGATCCACAAGCTCAGGCGTTGTCACTGGGCCAGGGATCATTTAAAATGGAGTGTGGCAAAATGGAAGACTGTTCTGTGGTCAGACGAGTCACGATTCAAAGTTCTTTTTGGAAATCTGGGACGCCATGTCATCCGGACCAAAGAGGACAAGGACAACCCAAGTTGTTATCAACGCTCAGTTCAGAAGCCTGTATCTCTGATGGTATGGGGTTGCATGAGTGCGTGTGGCATGGGCAGCTTGCATGTCTGGAAAGGCACCATCAATGCAGAAAAATATATTCAGGTTCTAGAACAACATATGCTCCCATCCAGACGTCATCTCTTTCAGGGAAGACCCTGCATTTTTCAACAAGATAATGCCAGACTACATTCTGCATCAATCACAACATCATGGCTGCGTAGGAGAAGGATCCGGGTACTGACATGGCCAGTCTGCAGTCCAGATCTTTCACCTATAGAGAACATTTGGCGCATCATAAAGAGGAAGGTGCGACAAAGAAGGCCCAAGACGATTGAACAGTTAGAGGCCTGTATTAGACAAGAATGGGAGAGCATTCCTATTTCTAAACTTGAGAAACTGGTCTCCTCGGTCCCCAGACGTCTGTTGAGTGTTGTAAGAAGAAGGGGAGATGCCACACAGTGGTGAAAATGGCCTTGTCCCAACTTTTTTGGGATTTGTTGACACCATGAAATTCTGAATCAACATATTTTTCCCTTAAAATGATACATTTTCTCAGTTTAAACTTTTGTTCTGTGAGTTATGTTCTATTCTGAATAAAATATTAGAAGTTGGCACCTCCACATCATTGCATTCAGTTTTTATTCACGATTTGTATAGTGTCCCAACTTTTTTGGAATCCGGTTTGTATGAAAATTTCCATATTTAAACACTGTGGCTCTCAATGATTCATTTACTATGATCATTTTGGAAAGTTAGTTTTGAGTATATCAAATGTTCTGCATGATGTGCCCCCTCAGACAAATGGCAGTAATGCTGAAGATTTTAAAGCCAGGATGCTATGTATCTGTGATCATCACCTTTAATGCATCCAAAATCCTATGAGAGTAAAAAATTCAAACAAAAGACTACGGATTAAAGTGCAGAGTTTAGTAGCTGAACTAATGGTGCTCATTCTGGCTCAAATGAAAAGTTCTTCTGTGCTTCAGGGATTCAGATACCATTGTTTGAGGAGCATGTGTTTATTTATACTGCAGTGCCAAGCTGCTAAAGAATGCAAATGCCTTTAAATAATATTTTTATACAGATCTTTTGAGAATAGAATAATTGCTTAGGCTGAAATGCTCCACTTATATGTAATCTTATTTCTGGAAACTTCTTCATTTTGCAAGGTGGCATGGTGGCGCTGTGGTTAATACAGCTGCTGAGTCCTGGTGTCAAATATTACAGGAGAACTACCTATATGGAGCTTGTGTGTCTTTCTGGGTTTTCAACGGGGTACCTTGGTTTTCCTCTTACATTTCAAAGCAAGAGATGTTGATTAAAAGACGATTTGGCCCTGTGACTGATAGACTGGACTGACTCCTACCGTATCTGAATAGTTTCAGAATAGGCTCTGCCTCCCATGACATTCAATTAGAAAACGTTGGTTTGATGATAGGTGAATCTTCATTTTATATGTTAAATGTGTTTAATTGTACAACAATTGTGTCTGGATGTATTAGAAATGAGATCTATTGAAATGTTATCCCAGGTGAACAACAAGAATTTTGTGCAGCCCTTTTAAGAGCATGTTACGTTTGTGAAAATACCAAAATGTCACATATTATAGTTTCTTACTGTACATTTAAAGCCAGAAATAGTCATGCCTCTAGCCACTGACAATCCCTTGTGTTTTCACTGATTTTGCCTCATCTTTCATTTTCCACAGTATGTCTTTGCTGAACCATGACTGTGACCCAAATTGTGTGATTGTGTTTGAAGGGAAACGTCTCTTTCTGCGTGCGATAAGAGAGATCCAGCCCAGTGAAGAGGTAATTATTGATTTTAGTATTTGAATTCACATTTAAGGGGATGCAGCATTTTGCCAATGTATAGTTTCCTGTTTCTCATCTGCTGCTTCCTAAGAAGTATGTGTGCCTTTGACTTCTAAAAGTAACAACTGCAAATGCACTCTCTAAATAAATATGCTTCTTTTCTTTTTTTTTTGCATTTTATTGATTTTATTAAAATCAAAAAACATTCCATACAAACAAATCAAGTTTTAAAAAAATAGGTTTGACACATATTATTTTCAGTAAGAACCGAAATAAAACCTTTGTTTTCTTGTTATATTTTGTAATAATGTAATAGAAATTTATTGACCTCTGCTGGGTAATTTGTTCCAAGTATACTAAAACAGGGGAGGCACGGTGGTGCAGTGGTAGCGCTGCTGTCTCGCAGTAAGGAGACCCGGGTTCGCTTTCCTGGTCCTCCCTGCATGGAGTTTGCATTTTCTCCCCGTGTCTGTGTGGATTTCCTCCGGGTGCTCCAGCTTCCTCCCACAGTCCAAAGACATGCCGGTTAGGTGCATTGGCGATTCTAAATTGTCCCTAGTGTGTGCTTGGTGTGTGTGTGTGTGTGTGCCCTGCGGTTGGCTGGCGCCTTGCCCAGGGTTTGTTTCCTGCCTTGCGCCCTGTGTTGGCTGGGATTGGCTCCAGCAGACCCCCGTGAACCTGTAGTTAGGTTGGAAAATGGATGGATGGATAGTGCTAATAATTTAGTAAAGCGTTTTGTGGAACTGAAGCACCAGTCATATTACATCTGTTCATATTGATCACATTCATGCTTTCACAGAACAGAGCATGATTCTTTATGAATGGGGCTTTTTTTTCATGGATGTTAATCTACTAGATTCCTGTCCACTATTAGGTCCTGTGTTGTGCTCCAGTTTCCCACTTCCCCTATGACCATGGTGGAGCTTAGTTAACCAAAATATGGTCCTGCAGATATATAAAATTTAACATACTGGGTTAACATTATTAGCAAATATTTGACACCGATTTTTGTTGTCATCGATGGTCCTTTTAGTAGGTCTAGGGCACCCTTTCAGGTGGTGTTTCTTCTCTTTAAAGGAAAAAGGTGAACTGGACTTTTGTCAGCAATGTCATCCTTTCTAGGGAGTGTAAAAAAATGAGGAGGCCTCTCAGATCTCTGGGTGTCTTTGCCGACCTTCTAAGATTAGGTTTGGCTGTGTCCTTAGGACATCTCTTCTCAACGTTTTCTTCTGGCTCTTTCCTGAAAAAGTAAAGAACAATCATTGAAGGTTCTAGATTTCTCATCCCACATTTTTGTAGATTTCCTTTTGCTAACTAAAGTGAACCATATCACCATTGGAAAAAGCAGGAAGAGAAATTGTTTAATTGTTTTATTGGTCACGGTGGTAATATTGTAATGTTTCCAATCTGTATATCCATTACTCTACCCAGTTTTCTACAGTTCAGAACAAATCAGAACCTATCCCAGGAGCAGTGGGTGTAAGGTGGGAACCACCTCTGGATAGGATATCAGTTGCACATGGCACACTCAATTCCACACACACTCGCATGCCTCCATTACCTGTTCTTAGACAGGAGTGGCACCTGGTGTGGTCTCCTGCTGCTTTTGCCCATTTGCTTCAAGGTTCGATGTGTTGTGCATTTAGAGATGCTCTTCTGTTTGCCTCCGTTGTAATGTGTAGTTATTTGAGTAACTGTTGTCTTTCTATCACCTCGAGCCAATCTGGCCATTCTCCTCTGATCTCTGGCATCAACAAGGCATTTTCGCCCCGACAACTGCCATTCACTGGATATTTTACTTTTTTCGTACCATCCTCCATAAACCCTAGAGATGATTGTGTGTGAAAATTCCAGTAGATCAGCAGTTTCTGCCACCAAAAAGCCACTTAAATCACCTGTCTTCCTAATTCTGATGCTTGCTTTGAAGTTCAGCAGGTCGTCTTGACAATGTCTACATGCCAAAAAGCATTGGGTTCCTGTCATGTGATTGTCTGATTACATATTTATGTTAACAAGCAGTTGAACAGGTGTACCTAATAAAGTGGCCGGTGAGTGCATGTAATATTTATACAAACTACTACAGCACTATAAACCAATATGTCCACAAATCATGACATCAGCTGCTAAAAGGAACATTTTAAGTTGCTTTATGAGAAGGGGCAGGTGAAGAAGAATATTCCTTTTTCAAACTCAAGCGTAAATGATTCTTGAAGTATTTTTAAAGTAAGAGAATGGTAAAAGATATTTGAGTTTTGTCAGTTTTTCCATATAAGGTATTTAGTCACTGCTCACAAAAAGTGTATTTTTTAGATAGCAGAATCAAGAGCCATACTTTCAAAACTATATTCATAGTGCAAACATTGCTAGTCAAAACATAATCTTTTCATCACTATACCCCAAAGGGTAAAACAAAGTTTGAACTCAATAAACAAAGTCAAAATTCTAAATCAGTTCGGATCATTTCCAAGGTTTTCTCTGGAGCTTTGTTTAAAGTATTAGTTAGTTGAAGTATTCTAAATTTAGAGTTTATTTCCACAACGTTTCCAAAATGGTTATTTGTTCAAATTGATGATAGTGAACACAGTATTTATTGCACTCAAACACTAATGCCAGTACAGTGATTCTATGCCTAATGCTCAGCAAACATGGCATACAAATGTCTGTCAGGTCATTCCCTTCCTGAATTTGCACATTTCGTTACTGGGTTTTTAGGAACTTGAGTCCATTCTGTGAGCATGACTATGAACATGCTGCAAAATGAACACATGATACACAACAACACTAACTTATACCAGGGCAGATTCAAGTCTATCAGCTTAAAATACAGTATATCATATATAATATCAGAGAAAACCTACAAAACAGAGAGGAACCTTCAACTCCATACAGATACCTGGAATGCTTATTTATGTATGTATGTATGTATGTATTTATTTATTAAGACATAACTGTTTTAGAATTATATATATTCTGATCGGATGTGAAAGGCAGGTGCGGCTCAATATAAGGAGAGGACCTTGACAGATACCTTATCTAAAATTAATCCATAATGGTGAGAGCCTCTTCAAAAGTCAATGAGAGTGAATTCGGCTAGGTCATGTGGTGGTAATCCTTGTAAATCAAAAGGGTAAGAGCAGTTTTTGAGAGACTCATTGGGGAGCTGACATTGGCCATACATTCTAACAAAGGCAAAAAGTCTGGCAGTGATCAGATCTTCTTCCAATATTAATGCAATCGGTCATGATTTGTTTGTTTTTTTTTCCTTCAGATTCAGTAATATGGTTTAATGGCTATTTCAGTTAAATAAAGTAATCTATACAATTTTTTTCCTTCTGATAATTATGATACTGACATATCTCAAAATGGCTGCAGCTATTTTATATTTTACATTCTGCCGCTGTCAAGTGATGCAAGAAGACATATTTCAGAATATCCTTGTGTGTTTAAATGTGGCTGTTTTGTTCTTCCATTGAGCAAATACCATGTTTGAGCCTCCCACACATTCTTGAAGTTGTCAGCAAGCAGAAATCATCTTTGAGATCACCTGAGTAACAATGCATTGATCAGTGAAGGAAACATGATATTGACTTTTTTTTTAATCATTTTCCTATCCAATGTTTTCCCTCGTTTTTTTTATGTTTAGTTCCTTGAGTACAGATAAATAAGCCCCTTTTAGGACTTACTTTAATTCAAGTTTTCATCACAGCCCTTGTTGATGTAAGATGCAATTTTTCACTTTTATATTACAGACTGTAGATTGATTTTCTACATTTTTCAGAAACCTAACTCTTATGGTGAGTACTGCATTGAGGCTAATACATGTAATTCTGGCAGACAAGAATGTCAGTTTTAAAAGCACATGACGTGGTTATTTTCAACAGGATTTAGTTTTTTAGTAGGTTTCTGACAACAGCTGAAGAAGAAATATGTTAATACAAGAAGATGAATATTAGTTTTATGTGCTGCAGTTGCTGGCACTAATAACTTTCTGTCATCAGCTCAGGATTAGCATTATTCTAATGATTTATTTGTATTCACCACCATCAGTGAATAAGGAAAATGAGAGATGCAACTGCCTTTCTACACCAGAAGAACCTGATACTAAACTGGTAATAAATCAAGAATATATTTAATAAACGCTATGCATACTGTCATATAGATTGTTTTCCATCTGCAATTTTCCTACTCTTTCTAATTATGTGGAATTTAATCTCTTAAGTTTCCTGGGGCTCATGTTCCTGTTGTAGCCTTTGTTATATGCTTGTCATTTTTAGCATTACTACCAAAAAGGCTGGCTGAGACAGTTACTATCACCATTTATACGCCCTAAAGAAGGAAAGTGCTGGCGTTCTGAAGATCAAAAAGACAGGGAAAATAAGCCTTTCCATTTATAGTCAGTACTTTTAAGTGACTGAGACTGGAAAGAATCAATGTCAAGAGATGTTAAAAAAGGCAAGACATACCTCAGACTTATCTAAAATATGGATTGTATGGGCAGAGAATTCCCATAAATTACTGTACAGATAGTAGATAGCTATACAGTTTACATTTTATGTGTTAGACTCTGAAAATCCACTCTTTATTATGCATATGTCCAGTGTGAGATTTGAGGAATCCGAAGCCTATTGCTGTAGCACTGAGCGCAGTTTAGGATCAAACCTTTCACAGATGCCAGCCCTGACCATTGCACATTCTAGATACACAACTATATTGAATTTAGTGAAGAGCTGCCTTAGATTGCATCTGGTAAAAGGATAAACAAAGGTAAAAATTCTTTCCAAACTGAAAGAAGAAGGAATGGACGCTATGTGCAACACGTTGCTGCTTCTCACTGGTGTCTGTTTTGTTGTGTTTGTTTGTGACTTGATCTACTGTTTATTAAGCTTCTTCATCTACCTTATCTCAGGACTATCTGTTGCGACCAGTTGTTTTGCACTTTGGATTTATTAATTTACCTACAGTTCACCTGCTACACTTTACCTATTTTTATGCCATCTCCCAGTGTGTCTTGTTTATTTTCCAGTGCTGGAAAGTGAGTTCTCACTTTCTCATTTAGCCGTGTCTAACGGTTCCTTGTCTGGTGTATTTGTTTCCTTCCTCTCAATTAATTGGAAGATATTAAACTTGTGGGATTCTGCCCTTTGTATTTGTTGACTTCTTGTGGTAGCTTCTCAGTACAGTGGAACCTCGGTTCACGACCATAATTCGTCCCAAAACTCTGGTCGTAAACCGAGTTGGTGGTGAACCGAAGCAATTTCCCCCATAGGATTGTATGTAAATACAATTAATCCGTTCCAGACCGTACGAACTGTATGTAAATATATTTTTTTTAGAGATTAAGCACAAATATAGTTAATTACACCATAGAATGCACAGTGTAATAGTAAACTAATATAAAAACATTGAATAACACTGACACAAAACACCCAGGCTCCCTGCTCAGCTGCAGGAGCAGGCTCACGCTCTCGCTCTCTCTCTCAGCAGCATGCACCCTCCCCCTCTCTCTCAGCAGCACGCACTCGTTCTCTCTCTCTCTCTTTCTCTCTCACATGCAGGCAGGCAGGCAGGCACGCACGCACAGGCAGGCAGGCATGTCTGACCGAGAACAATGCAACACGTGCGGAAATCATCGGCGCGCACAAACCGAAAGGGAAACTGGCATGTTCGTATACCGAGTGTGTGGTCGTGAACCAAGGCAAAAGTTTGGCAAACTTTTTGGTCGTGAACCGAGTTGTACGTGTACCGAGATGTTTGTGAACCAAGGTTCCACTGTAAATGGTCTCAAATTTTGCCGGAATCTCATTGCCGTCTTTGGCATATTTACTCCCGGACTAACTGGTGATCAGGTATTCATGATCACAGCTTTGATTTTTGAACTTTTTACTCTGTAACTTAATGAAGAAGTTCTTAACTTCTACAAGATACTCACTAGTGTTCACTGCTCACTTTATATTCATCAACCTGCCTAGTGTATTTGTAATGTACATTGCTCTTTTACCACTGTGATCTGCTCTTCTTGATCTTATAGATGCATCAACTCATCTAAAATATCTATCTAGGGAATTAACAATTTTTTTGTGTCAAACTCAAATGAGTACTGCTCAGACTACAAGGACTGCATATCCTAACACTAAAATTTGCCAGGTTGGAATAAATGCTCCTTAAACAATAAGAGTGTTACTGCTTTGGACTTAAAATTTGGTTAGCTTTGTCATTAAAATGAATATTTAAATCGTAATATGTGTTCTCCAGATAGGTTGGTAAATAATGTCATTTATACATCTGATTTATTAATTAGTAAAATAGCTTTTCCATGTAAAACAAGAATCTTATGAATGCCCTGTGTTGAAAATTCTCCAGTCTTAGTTAGTTGTACTTATTTGGTGGCCTCCTAAGTCCAATCCTGTGTTCTTCACTGAACTTAAACTCCTAGTGTTCCTCAGTCCCACTTCATCTTTCATGATTTTGTGTGGTGACATTAGCATTCATGTTGACATTCTTAGTTGTAGCTATGCAGCAAGCTTTTCTGATATTTGAACCTCTCGCAGCTAGTTACACGTTACCCACACAAGAAAAGTCATAGTTCAGGATTAGTTTGCACCACTACTGTTGATATGGACAATCTTGCAGATACTGAAATTAGTCATTTTTTTACCATAAACTCAATATCTTTGATTTAAAGTTGTCATTGTCTCATTCCTCACACAAACTCATTATCTCATTTTTGAATATCAGTCATATTAATTATGATCTTTTCTTCAATTTTGCTCCTCAGCTTTAAGTTATTGACTCTGTTGATCAGTACAGATCTGCATTTCCAGGTTTTTTGAATTAGGTTGCTCCAATAAAATTACAGATTGTCTCCTTTGCAAAATCTAGTCAAAGGTCACAAGTGACTTGCGTGCACTTAAAGCCAGAGGAAGGCAACTTGAGAAGCAAACAAAACTTAAATCTTATACAGCCAACTGTATAAACAACATCAGTTAGAACAGAAAGTCATACATTTCCTAAGTAGTTAATGATATATCTGGTAACCTGTTTTTAACACAATAAATTGCTTAAACATATTAACAACCCAGCCTGTTCTTCCACTCTGGAGATTTTTGCATTATTTTCTGCTCTTTCCTCTGATTCACCTGAGATATATCCCAATTGTCTGCCATCTGTTGTTTTCTTAAGTTTCACTGCTGTAAATGTAGAATGTACAGTATTTACAAACTAGTGTCAAAATGATGTTCACCAAATGCATTCTTGATCTTCTTCCCGTATCTGTCTTTAAAAGTTAAAAAATCATCCCTCTCTTCTATTTTCATTGTAATTGTTAGCACCTGTCTTACCACTGTTTTCATTCCTTGAACTAACAGTTGCTACTGTCACATCATTTCCCAAAAAGCCAATGAACGTCGCAGGTGATCTAGCCAACTATCAGCCAATTTAAGACTGTCCATTTCTTGCTAAGTTTCTAGTGTTCGCTGTATTTACCTAATTACAATATCAACATTACAATATACAATTTGTCTGACTAATTCCAATCGTGGTTTACAACTGAACATTGTTCTGAAATTACCTAAGTCTGAACTGCCTAGTCTGAATGACATTCTTATTTCTCTTGACTCAGTAGTTACTAACATCTTGATCTTTCTAGACCTCCTTGTTGCCTTTGATACTGTCTGTCACACCACACCCTCCCGTTTGATTAGATGGGAATGTGGCTTGGTTGTTCTAGGACTGTGCCTGATTGGATTAAGTCCCTTTTATCAGACTAGTTACAATTTCTTTGTATAGGAGATTATAAAACTCACTCTGTCCCAGTACACTATGGCATTCTCCAGAGATTAGGTATGAGGTCTGGAGAAAAATCCACACAGTCACCGTGAGGTGGTAGTGACTGTGCCCACCAGCTTACTGCTTTTTTTTAAATGTCTTCAAATGTTAGGCAAGGGCTGTCCTTTCAAAAGTTATTCTGCAGACTTGTAGAGGGGTCAAGTGTCTGACAAAAGAAAACTTTTGTTACCAGCTGTGTAAATTTGGTCTGAGGTCTGACAGTTATTTGTGATTTGCAGAGTAGTTAGAGCTCTCAATTAATCATTTACAATCCTAATGTTTTATATAGGAAGGACTCACACAATACAGGATGGGTGCCTCTAACATTTCCCATTTGTCAGTAACACTTGAGATAAAAACCACAAAGGATATCACAGAATGTGTGTGCAAAAAGATTAACAACTCTGCTGAAATCTAGAAGAACCATAACCTGTTCTTGATCTGTCACTGGTTTTTGGAGTAAATCCAAAACAAAAGTCAGTGTGCACCTCTTAATGGGAAGGATTAAGTAATTGTTGGGACCGCTTGGTTACTAGAAGAACTGAATAGTTGTACTTTAAATAAATTCCACATGACCACAGTGCTCCGTAAGATGCTTGAGGATAATTTATAGGCCAGGAACAAGACTCTCATTTTTTATTATAGTGATTTCTTTATGCTTTCTGTTTTTCAATTAAAATATTATGAGGTGAAATAAAGGGCTACTCAGACAGTTTTGCTTTTCCAGATTCAGTTTATGAATAATGAGTTTAACAGTGAAAATTTGCTAAACCACCAGCGCACTTTTTGAGCTGCCTATTATACCTTTGTTACATCTCCGCTGAATGCCACTGTTGTGTGGGGTCTTGGTGATTGTTTTCAAGGCAGGTAGGAGAATTAAACAGCTTGATAGTTTGCTTTTTCATATTTGTAGCACTAGTGCTAGTGTAGTCTGTAAAGGTTTTTTTGTTATTTTTAGTTGAGTTATTCAGTTCATTTAAAAAATGAAGCACATACTAAAGTAGATAAATAGAAATAACAAAATGAAGGTTAATGATAAGCACATTAGAATGGCATCTCCAGTGTTTTTTTTTAATTTCATCTATTTCAGTATGTTGTTTCATGATATTTTGATATTTTGAATACCCCTTGATGGTGGTTATTTGTAGTAATTGTAGTAAAATATTAATCCAAGAATGCAGGAAAATGAGGGGGGGGATAACCACACTGAATGTGGAACAAAAAATAAATTCAGATATACAGTAGATCCCAGATTTGATGTTCCCATATTAACTGATGTCCTGCTTTTAGCAATTTTTTTTGTTGTTATTGGTATAAATAAACATTTGTCTAGATAAGCACAACTGTTTTAAGGCTACATTCATTCTGCAGCTAAAAGTAATTCTATTCTGATTTTTGCCTTGTGTATTTTTTAAGTACTCAAATAAGTTTTGTAAGCAATCCAAATTTGACAGGTATTTACAGATACCTAACCCGAATGTGTCCCACCTACAAAAGACAAATAAAAAAAATGTTGTCATACCGATGCGTTCTAATGTACTGTTCTTCTTCATATCGTGTCAGTGCATGACATCTGCAAATTTGTCACTTCATGATGGCAAGAAAGAGAAATGAAAATCATAAAATTGAAACTGTTGCTTTGAGCGCAGTTATCTCTGTCATATCTATACGTGGAAGCCTGTGGAAATGATAAGAGGAGCCAGAACTGGTGGCAGCAAGATGTTGAGGTTTTGATTGCAAACACTGTAAATCATTTCTTCTTTTTAATTTTATTTCAAGAAAATAACATAGTGTACAATCATGAAGATAAAAGTTCCATAACTTATGCAACAAATAACTTCAAAGTGAATCTTGAGAAGAGAAAAAAAACTAGAAAATTAATAATAATAATAAACAGAAAAAAATCTAACATTCATTTCTGAAAGATTCTTCCATGTTTTTTGTTGATTACAGTTCTCAGAATAAGGAAGATTTATGTCACAAACTGTACAAGTTACAAATGGTAATTTAGCTGCAATGTGAATATTTTTTCATCAATGCAAGGTTGAACGTTTTGTACTACAACTGAGCTTCAGGCTCTTGAAGTTTAAGAATTGTGCAGTTGCTATCAAAAGCATGGCAGCATTCATTTAAAATGAATTTCAATCTGAAAGTACTAAAAGAGCAATAATAATTCCACAAATCTAATAGAAAAAATCAGGAAATGTTCAAACTGGATCATAAATTGTAAAAATAACTGCAGTGAAAATGTAAAAGAAAATGAAACATAGTGAACCCAGATGTGTATTGATGAGATCCTGACAAGTCAGTGACCATTTAACTCATGTAACACTTTTTTCAGTCTCTCTATAGAAAAATTCTAAATAGGGATTCTTCTGTAATTATTATTATTATTATTATTAGCAAGGAGAAGTTCAGTACCAGTATGTGTAGAGTATATCTGAATAGCTAGCAAAGATAAACTAGTCTGGCTGACTGATAAATTAGTCTGGCTATGTTAGAGAAGTGACCAAGGAAGAATTCACACCTTAGTCCAAAAAATATATATTTCTGCCAAAAGGATCTCTCAAATTCAGTGTTAGAATTACCAATCTTTAGGACATTTTCTATATACATATATTTTTCCCATAAATCCTGTTCACCACAGAGGATGGTAGTTTTTTTTTGTTTTTTTTTTAAAGAGTTGACACTCATACATGGTGTCAGTCTCATCTGTCTTGCTACCTGTAAGCAAACTGACTTCCACCCATCCTTTCAAAAGGAAGCTTCCAGTTCACATGACCAGAAGTGATTAGGCTGCCCATTGGCCTCTATGAACTCACTCAATGGCAAGTTCACTCAACAGCTTGACAGCTTGCTCCACTTCATCACGGCAATTTCAAAACAAATTTTCTCTTTTATTGTACTTCCACTTGTTGACACTCACAAAGCCTTCTTAGTCAATAACGAGAGTCTGCCATTTCAATTTCCCTGATGATTAGCAAAAATATGATTCTGTACAAGGTGAATAGCTAGGTAATAATCTGCCATAAAGATTTTAATTTGAAGTTTATGCTTTAAATTTCAAATTATTATTCTATCAATTTGTCTCAATGTTATCCACTAAAGCTTGTTTAAAACTTCGCTTTAATTTATTTTTTATTGTTTTGTCCATTCTCGCCTCTAACATTACCTTTCTGGTTCTGTTTCTACTGTCCCTTTTTGTTAGTTTGGCTGGTTGTCATTATTTTAATTGTAACATGCTGATTTTATACCCTAACATACATGATAAAGAGTCATATTGGCAGAAAACACCTGGGACCATATGAACATTATATTAAACATCTGGTATTTGGTCTAAATGTGTGTATAATTATGAACACAGTATTAGCTCTAAACACATAGCCAAGAAATTAAATAAAATGAAAATTAGTATTTTAAAAAATATACAATGTGATAAAAGATTAAAGAAGAAAATAAAAACCGTAGGAAAATAAAAAAATAAATAAATAAATAACAGTGTACGAGTTCAAGACCAGCTCCCTATTCAATTTAATACCACAGTAGGGACATATAAAGAGTGTCAACTGAATGTCAAGTCAACGCTTGGGACCAGTCCCAAAGTCAAGAACAAAGGAATATATCTACTTTTAAAACTCCTTTTGAAAGGTGTTTTTCCACTATTGTCTGACTGTCACCCAGTAACATTTGCTATTTTCAATATTTGCTTAATATTCACTATTTTAGATTTACATCTTTCTTTATCTCTGGTCATTAACATTTCCAGAACATTTGCCAGGAGCTGGATAACTCACTCATCATTTTAACTCTCTGTCTCTTTCATTCTCAAGGATCCAATTCCCCTCCAGTCAACTTGATTACAGCTTTTCAGTTAAAGTCTGAGCCTTGTAATCAGTGTTCCCTTTTTCTCTCCAATCAGATCTAATCTCATACAGGATAATTATCATTTTCACTCAGTTCACTTTGTCACAAAGACTTTCAAAGTATAAAGAGTGTGTCATTTATCATATCCTCTGCTGATTTAACAAAAAAAATCATCTTCATTTTTATTACTATTTTCTTAGTGACTTCTCCCGTCACATCTAATCTGTTTCTCAGGGAAATTGATCAAGTTTGTGTCTGCTTCCACAGTAAGTTTCTTTAGTTTAATACTCATAGCATAAGGAAGGAAAATTATTGTTTTATGATTTTGTAATTGAAGTTAACAAGCAAAGAAAAATGTCCATATTATAAATTATTTTGACAAATACAAATATTGTAATGGTTGCAATTTGATACCTAAAGGTTGCCCTTTTTGGCATATGAGCTCATCATTAGATTTATCAGTCATTACTGATATATCAAACTGGTGTTATATCTGTTGATTGTACAATATACTTTGATAAATTTAATTTAATCTCCTCTTTCAGCTACACTCCCCAAAGAATCCCACTTAACATCAAAAGCTGTACATGCCTCATAAGGGACTTAGCCTACTGAGCTAAATGTCCCTGTAGTCTAAAAACTTACAGTCACCCATCTTTTGCTGAGCATGGAGTTGTCTCTGCAGCACTCAACAGTTTCAATTGTTAAATTTGTGACTCACTACACAAATCAAAGTCACTGTTATGAAGGCCTATCCAATGTTCATGCCATTATAAAAGGTTTTGCCACACCAAATACAGACTGAGCCCCTCTTGAACTGAAACCTTGTGCTCAGTAGCCCAGCTGTGGACTAAAGCACTGAGAGTCATAACCTGCTCAGCTGAAGAGACTTTGGTCTATTGACAAAGATACTCTCTGTGTGCTGTTTGCACATTTGCCCCTTGTCTGCAAGGCATTTTCTCTGGGTAGTCCAGTTTTTCTTATAAACATACCTGTTAATTGAATTGGTAGCTAAATCAGATTGTTGTGAATGAGTCTGGATATATACATTAGAATGCTGCTAGACTGGTGCCCTACTGTCATAATTCAGGATTTTTGAAAATGGAGAATTTATTTTAGTTAATTTTTGGATTTAGTTAGATTTACAACATGTTGTATACAGTATTTTAAACCTTATTTCTGTTATTTTCCATTAAAACATGTTTGCATTCTCTGTTTTGTGACAGGTGCCACCATTCTATGAACTTTGTTGGTAGTAATGGCACCCGTGGTCATCATGTGATGCCAAGAAGTCAATATATGTTGTATTATTGGGGCTACTGGTACTGTATAAAAAATTGGTGACATGCTTCTTATAATTATTCTGAGACTGTGGAAAACTCTTTAGACAAACATCTACAATTTATTTGTTTCTTTAGATAGTGCTTTTGTAAAAGACTATATCAATCAGAGTAACGTTTCTGGCTATGTGTTTTTTGGTTAGCGTTTTGGTAGTGTCCTTTGATTAGTTTATATCTTCTGGCTTTTGACCTCTGTGTATTTTCTGACTTAAGATTCAGTCTAATCTCTTTGTCCATATTTTAGTTATAAAATTCTGATGAATGATTTTTGTCAGAACACCTACACAGGACTGTGTTCTGCACCCAAAGCCATTGTTGTCTCTCTATATTCCAACAACTTACTTAAGGGAGTTTAATTTATAGATAAGTGAATAATGCATACAGTACATGTAAATGTAAAGTCTCCAAATAAATGGTAGCATCATTTTGTCTTCTTTGTCATAAAATTAATAAGTGACTTGGAAACTGTTGACATTTCATTTGTTGCCTCTAATGTAGCTTGTGCCAAAATTTCTGTGTTTGAAACTTTTTGGGCATATAATTATTTTATTTTTCCTGTTTATGAGATGTGAATCACGGGCCATGTCACCACAGTTTTTGCATTTGTAATTTCATCAGAATCTTCACTATAAATACAGTCACAGCATGAGTTGAGATTATCCTTCAGCTGGATAAAAAAATAAACAACAGTCTGTAGTGTTAATTAGTTTCAGCTCTAGTAGGACAAGTGATAGTGTTAATTTTGGATTTGATATGCATATTTTTTACCTTTAACTTTGATTTGTGAATGTACCAGCGCTGTGAATGCTTGATATATTTTTGATCTCCCAGATCTGAAGTTGACTAGCACAGACTGCAATTTTGGTTCACCCTATTATCTTCTGGTCCTTTCATTACCTCTTCTTAGAGCCATCTTGTCATTTCTTACTAGAAATCTACTCGTAGTAACTGGAAACAAGTAATTTATTTCTTAATGCGATCTTTTTCCATTCTGTGTTCTTACTTTACCAGACCCCAGCTTTGTGTCTCTAGTTCCACTGTTCAGCAAGCACTCTGTCACCTCACATGACAATACATAATGACCTGTTAAATTTCACTGTCTTAGAGGAGGATGCTGCAATTGTTATGGACCCAATCTGGAATGTCAAACACTCTGACAAACTCTGTAAAAAAATATTTTAATTTAAGCCTGACTGGGTGGTTTTTTTTTGCATAAAAAAATGGAAACCCACTGAAATAGCCTATCAGTCATGAGTGCAGCCATATAAGCGGTTTCTATTTCAGGATATGTACACGGCTGTACATCGAGTACCATCTCACACTAGCTGACAAAGCTATGACATTTTGTCAGGTTGAAGGATACAATTACAGTCTCAACTACAGTTGAACATAAAGGCAAATTTTTAATAGACTCTTATGTTTGTGAGCTCATTAAGTGCATGCTCTACTGTAGCTTTTATAGTTTTTGTTTAATTTTTATGTTGTCATGTCTTTATTATTTCCTTTTTTTTGTTTTGTTCTACCAAATATATGTGATGTGATAATAGTATATTGTCTCTTTAAATGTAGTTATGCTCTATGTTCTTTGTGAGTAGAGTCTCAAGAAGTGGAACTACCCTGATGTCACCAATACCGAGCCCTCACTCAAGCTATTTAAACTGGCTGAGAAGGCTCAGGAGTGAGAGTCATTCATTTACTGTGGAGTCATGTGACTATTATGTTTTCTTTGTGGAATGACTGATTTTGTTGATTTTTTTCTATTTTTCTTGGATTATTCTCTTGGATCATATATGAGCCTTTGTTTGCTTAGGATTTCCTTTTAGTGCCTCTTTAGTACTCCGTAGTGCCTCTTTTGCTCATCTCAGCCTTTTTATGTGCCACTTTTTCAAACGAATCTTTGATTTATGCAAGATTCTTTATATGTCCCTAAATACAATCTGAGGGTAAACATTCACCCTTCCTTTTATGGGGCTCTTGACAATATATTTTGAGACATTAAGTTTATTTTTGAGGCTAAAATTCCTTTTTGGCCTGCAAAGTCTGAGCCAATTCACTGGAGCTGGGATTAAGCCATTGACCACTGAAGCCTTTTGTGAAGTATTTTGAAGCCTCAAACCCACTTTCACCTTGGAGGAAGACCAATTTCTTAACAAAAGCCATCTTGGATTCTAAGAAACAGTGGAAGATTGCTAACAAAAAAATATTATGAAAGAGTAAGGAAGTTAATAAAAAATGCAGAATGAGAATGTAACAAACCACAGCTACAGAACCTAACACAGACTGAACTGTGTTGATTAGTTTATATGTCAAAAGCCTATTGCTGATCAATTGAGATTATTGGGTTGTTTCCTCATACTATACATAAGGCAGACAAGTAACCTCAGAAGAAAGACTTAGCTTGCCATGAAAACATAAAATACTCTTGACATGACAAATATTTAAATAATTATCAGGAAAAAGGATTAATAAAACAAATTGTGTTCACTCACGCTCGCCTGAGGTGGTATTTCCTCCTTTATGGAAAGGAGTATCAAATTTTGACATACTTAAAGGAAAAATCGTACCACCACTTAAATCTACAGGGCCTATAAAAGCATTCAAACCCTTAGAACTTTTTACATTTTATTGTTATGCTACATTGAATCATGGTGGATTTAATTTGGGCATTGATTAATAGAAGAAGTCTCTTTATTTTTCAAGGTGAAAACAGATCACTGCAAATTGGTCTAAATTAATTACAAATATAAAACACAAAATAAATGGTACATTCACTACAGTACCTGTGCTAGAACAAACAATAATCAGTGCATACAACCATAACACTGAAAAAAGTGAGATGAAATATATTTAAAACCCTCAACAAATAATAATAAGGTGCTACAATGCTCTCGCCAACACAAAAGCAAGAAATATAAGCAAATAAAAAGGCGTGATATAATTCCAGATAGAAGAATAAGTTCATGAATTATAGTTCAATGGCAACTGTGCAAAGAGAAACAAACCTCCCAAACAAATTATTATTGTTATTATCCTATAATTCAGCCATTCAACATAACAGTCCAGGGGCCTTATGTATAAACGGTGCGTGAGCACAGAAATGTTGCGTAAGAACGTTTCCACGTTCAAATCGTGATGTATAAAACCTAATCTTGGCGTAAAGCCACGCACATTTCCACAGTACCTCATACCCTGTCATACGCAAGTTCTCCGCTCTGTTTGGCAGACTGGTGGCACCCAGCGTCAAAGCAGTACTACTGATCCTGTGTGGTTATCTTTTCTTTTCCTGACGCGGCTTTATAAATACACTGAAATTAACCGCATATTGTTTATTAGTTTAATGCATCTGATTGTAATTAACCAGTAACAATATAATGGTCCACGGAATGGTCAAACTATTCTAAATACCATAGCTGCTTTAGGATTGTTACTTTCACTGCACTTTCTTTTTCTTCTTTCAGCTGCTCCCGTTACGGGTTGCCACAACGGATCATCTTTTTCCATATTACTCTCACTGCACCACTCGGAGAAGCTGATCGGAAAGAGAATTATCGGTATACAGCATCAAGCACACACTGCCTCAGCCATGCTTCCTATTTGAACTGCTTCTCATATGACAAACGCTTCAAACCTTTCCTGTACGGACCTCGCGGTTCAGAAACAGTTTCATCCCAAGAACTCTAAACGCACTCAATCAGTCCATCAAGTGCTCCTTGTAGAACTGTTAGTACTTATTAGTACAGTTACCTCACTGTAAACTTGCAGTACAGTTATAATATAGCCACTTTATAAAAAGTATATTTACATATGATGACAATATCATTTTTAAGATGAAATGCAGCAAAATATGTTTATTATATTATACAGATAAAACTTTAACTTCATTTAAATAATCTATATTGTTAATAATTAAAGGACATGGTGTTGCTACGCTAGCAAGGATCTGGTGCTCCGCTCGCAGTGTATGCTTCACTGGGACTGGCGTGAAGGATAGAATAATTAAACATGTACTACGAAGATATTTTAATGTTCCTTAAAAGTTTTGAAGAATCGGTGTTATAAGCTTACAGATGGCTTAACGTCCATTACAGAGCTGATTGTGAGGCGATCGGTTACTTGGAGAAGGAAAAGGAAGGACAGGAATTGGAGGTTAGTACGTTTGAAAGAGACAGTACTGCAGGGGCGGCCTTAGGCATGTGCAAACTGTGCACCTGCACAGGGCCACCACACCAATATATATTGAATATAAAACAGAAAGAGAAAATAACAACACAGCTAAAAACACAGCAGCAAATTTCAGCAAAAGTTAAATGCTTGTGCCATGAGCACGAGGCGGCTATGCAGTGTCTGCAACGGACGTGGCCGTCTGCCGTGCATAAGATACCATATTGACATTGGCGGGCGAAGGAGCCACCGATTCTTCCTCTGCCCAGGGCCGCCACGAGCTTAGAGCTGCCCCTGAGTACTGCTGCAATAAATTATTTCATCGAAGGTCACACACAATCACTGGACCACCGTGTTCCCATGTTTAATAATGTGCTTTAACTTCCATCATCATGAAAATTATATCACGTATACATCTCAGTATTTTAGTTATTCAGAGAGCTGTAATATCACGAATGTAATGGATTCTGTGTCCTGTCGGAGGTAGAGAAATCCAGTTTAAGAAGTACGTAGTGATTCACATACATAGAGCACATAGAAGAACACATACAAAACAAAGCATTTAACATGTTACTTTACTTACGATGTGATTTGAGAAACTAGTTAATTAAACGATTTTAGAATGAAGTTTATGATGTTCTACTTTAATGACAAAATAAACTACATGATTAAAGTGGACATTTCGAGATTGAAGTTGACATTTTGTGCTTTTTCCCCACTGTGTGCCTTTTTTTTCTCTGTGCCCTAATAAGCTTTCATATGACACTCAGACAGTGGGCTACAACTTGACTTTTCATGGCGGCTTTGATATCTGACAACTTTGTTTTATTTCGGGCACTATGCGACTTTGTGAACTTGAGCTTTCGAGTTTCTCTGACACGCTATGTCACTCAATCATCTTCCTTTTGTTGTTTATACCACTGTTTAAACCAACAAATAGTATGTTTTTCCTTGCCTCCACTTGGTATTCACTGAAATTCTTCCATTTTCCCTCTTGCTTTTGTCATTGTCTTTTCACAGAATGCTGAGTTTAAGGGCTATTTATATTGACTTGCAAATTCAAAGAGGTGTAATTCTGGGAGGAGTTGGCGCAGCAGGCGCATGCACGAGCGTTACTTTTCACACTGACCGGGATTTATGTAGCGGAAGAAGGCGGAAGTTGGCGAACGCACAGATTCCTGCATCTGGATTTTTCTTTGCGTAAGCACATTTCGGCTTTTGTGCTTACGTCATGTTATAGTGTGAGTTCTACGCACGGCGTTATGCATGAGGCCCCATGAGTGTAACTTTGGAAAGACATCTCCCTTTTATGCTGTGAAGATGGGTTACTCTGAACAGTACAACAATCCCTGAATGGATCACTGGATTTTGCATTCACAGCAGGCAGCTAATTGCTTGAATCAAAATAATCTCCTCTTATTTTGTGTGTTTATGGTTATACTAGCAAAATACCCGCGCTTCGCAGCGGCGAAGTACTGCATTAAAATTTTTATTAAGAAGAAAATTTTACCTTTTTAAACTGAGGGAAAATATGCCAATAATTATTTGTTAAGGATCTCTTTGTATACCACGTTGTCAGTTCGGCCCTCCGGTTGTAACATGACCAAGCTGTGCGCTGAGCTTACTCTTGAGCATGCAACTTACAGTTGGCCATGTGAACAGTAATCTTGTTTCAAATCTCACAGCATGGATTGCTGCTGTCATAATCGATTTCAGTTTCATGGTTTGTTTCAATTACGACAGTATTTGCAGGACTTGTGTTGAAGTGACATTTGGCATCTGTCAAGCGTTGTAAGCTTACAACCGGTTTCATCGATAACTTCACATCCAGCTTTTGAGAGTTTAAACATTCATAAACATCAAAGTGTCCACTACTGAAATTGTCACCTATGAATGTAAGATGTTTAAGAGGCATTGGCGGTTGTCGAAAGGTGTAAAATATTTGGCCATTTCGGTACACTTGAAAGCACCAACCGAACAATTCAGCGGCAGCCATCAACTCACATGCAGAACCATAGGTGAAGGGCTTAAGCATTTCACTCTTCTAGTGCTCCTGTGTAGTATAATTATCTCCTGTACCGTCATCAGTCCACACCTTGAACCTGTCCCAGTCATTCAATACATAAGACACAATGTTCTTCCAGATATCAAGAGTGAGCCTGATATGGCCGTGCAATATGTAACACAGAGAATGGAAAAGGTAGGTGCCATCTCCGGGCATGGAAACCACTCGGTAAGTGACAGTTCTTTGATCGATGGTGATTACCTCGATAGACATGGTAATGGGGGTTGGAATGATGAAGGAAATGGGTACCTGAGTAATGTAAAGTAAGTGTAAAATACCTATACAATAACTATAATTGTAATAAACAAACAATAAAACAGCGGAGAAGCCGTGGATTAAACAAAAAGGCTGTAGTTATCAGCAGGGAGACGTGAATCCCGTGGCGAAGCAAGGAAGGGAATGTAGAGACTGGAGCGACGGACGGCCTTATATAGGCAGGCAGCCAACAACGTGGGAGGTGATGGGATGGGAGACCCAACGCCGCCTCACATGGTGACCAAGCTGCAGGCTATGGACGTATATATGTACGTAAATAGGATTCAGTTAGCGTTGGGAACCCGTGTACCAAATTTCTTGAAGATGGGCCCATAAGTAACAAAGACTGTTGAAAAGTTCAATATGGTGGCCGACAGTGGCATCATACCACCGAAATAAGTACGTACATTGGTTTCGGTTAGTGCAGGGAAGACGCCTACCAAATTTCGAGAAGATGAGGCTATAAATAAGAAAGTTCAACATGGCGGACGTTGTTGATCGTTACGCGTAGAATTTCGAAATGAAACCTGCTTAACTTTTGTAAGTAAGCTGTAAGGAATGAGCCTGCCAAATTTCAGCCTTCTACCTATACGGGAAGTTGGAGAATTAGTGATGTTGGAAAATTCAATATGGCGGCTGACGGCGTCATACCACCGAAATAAGTACGTACATTGGTTTTGGTTAGCTCAGGGAAGTCACCTACCAAATTTCGTGAAGATGGGGCCGTAAATAAGAAAGTTCAACATGGCGGACGTTGTTGACCGTTATGACCGTTATGCGTTGAATTTCGAAATGAAACCTGCTTAACTTTTGTAAGTAAGCTGTAAGGAATGGGCCTGCCAAATTTCAGCCTTCTACCTACACGGGAAGTTTGAGAATTAGTGACGTTGGAAAGTTCAATATGGCGGCTGACAGTGGCGTCATACCACCGAAATAAGTATGCACATTGGTTTCGGTTAGCGCAGGGAAGCTGCCTACCAAATTTCGTGAAGATGGAGCCATGAATAAGAAAGTTCAATATGGCGGACGTTGTTGATCGTTATGACCGTTACGCGTAGAATTTCGAAATGAAACCTGCTTAACTTTTGTAAGTAAGCTGTAAGGAATGGGCCTACCAAATTTCAGCCTTCTACCTACACGGGAAGTTGGAGAATTAGTGACGTTTGGAAAATTCAATATGGCGGCCAACAGTGGCGTCATACCATCGAAATAAGTACATACATCGGTTTTGGTTAGCGCAGGGAAGTCACCTACCAAATTTCGTGAAGATGGGGTCAGCCTTCTACCTACACGGGAAGTTTGAAAATTGGTGACGTTGGAAAGTTCAATATGGCGGCCGACAGTGGCGTCATACCATCGAAATAAGTACATACATTGGTTTCGGTTAGCGCAGGGAAGCCGCCTACCAAATTTCGTGAAGATGGGGCCATAAATAAGAAAGTTCAACATGGCGGACTTTGTCGACCGTTATCGACCGTTATGACCGTTACGTGTAGAATTTCGAAATGAAACCTGCTTAACTTTTGTAAGTAAGCTGTAAGGAATGAGCCTGCCAAATTTCAGCCTTCTACCTACACGGGAAGTTGGAGAATTAGTGATGAGTCAGTCAGTCAGTCAGTCAGTCAGTCAGTGAGTGAGTGAGGGCTTTGCCTTTTATTATTATAGATTCACCTGGAAAGAAGGCTTCTTGGTTTTGAAGCATTTGATTCATATATGCGGTGAGCTGCTGAGATCTCAGTGTCCAATTTTAGAGAATAGGTCAGCTATGAATTTCACTGGGTTTGGACTTTCATGGTTTCCAGGGAGAGCTTTGATTCTGACGTTGTTCCTTCTGTATTTTTCTTCCAGTGCAGTTAGTTTATTACCGAGCACTTTGCATTCAGATTCAACAGCAGCTGCTTTTTTGTCAGTGGCGAATGTCAATTGTTCAACTTCTTCAATATGAGTCGTAAATGTTTACTTAACTTCTTCATGCTGAGCACCAAGTACACTAATTTTATTGTCAAACTTACTCATATTTTCCTGTATTTTTTCATCAATTTTTGCTAGAATTTCTTTAAAGGTTTCAGCAAAGGTATTATGTAAATGTAACTCCTGACCTTTAATATCTTGAAGCACCTTGTCTATTTGTTGTCAATTTTGTCATATATACTTCTTCTTCTTTATGTTATTTATATCCTTCTTTATGTCACTCTTTATATCATTTATATTCCCCAAGTGCAGTAATCTTTACCTTTCAGTTCAGATAGTTTGTTTCCTCCTTCTCCACGCTCCAAAGGCGCAGTTACGAGTCTGGTAGGAGCTGATGCTGATGCACTCGGGGTGTTGGTAGTCGTTGACAACAGGTTAGAAATTGCATGCTTAGTTCCAATAACACACTTGAGATCGATAAATTCTCACTGCCTGCCTCACTCAAAGGTTTGTTTGCCACTTTTGCACACAAATTGAACTGATGTTGCAGGATGAGGTCCTGGAGATCCATTACTTTGACGAAACTTTAGCTGCCTTTCCCTTCTCTTTCTGAACTGCTGGTCTAAAGCTCATGCTTGTATATTATTGTAATTAAATCCACAGAGGTTTACTAAATGCAAGATAACTCGTAATGATAATTTAAAAAAAAAGTAAAATAACACTACTGCCAGCGGAGCGCCGTCCTAGACATCCATCTCTCACAACTGACGAGACCATACTGAATACTAATCCATAATACAAGAGGGAACTCATTCTACTTTGCTTTTGACACAGTTGTAGTCAACCAGCATAACACAACATCTGTAGCACCTCCAGTGAGAAGCATAGAAATGCAGAAGCACTCCATAGACAAGCAGAGTAGAAGGCGTCAGTTTTTTCTGTAGTACAATATTAAAATGTCATCAATCATTATGAAAAGTTCTTGAGGTCAATTAGGGGGCATGCAGTAAACTCTTTTATTTAACAAGTCATACAGTATACTGTACTGTTTTAGGTGATTAAAAAGTTAATGCATTTTAACAGGTTTTTAAAATTATTGTTATTTTCTTCAACTTTTTCCTGCTTTTTTTACCTCAGCCCCTCAACATACACCATGTTAAGTGAAGCAAAACAAATTGCACATTTATTAATTATGCAAGGGACTTAAAACTGCTTCTTCAACTGATCATTTATGTTTTTATGTGTAGGATGCAGATGGAAAGCATGTTTTCTGTCATTCAGAAAATTTAACCTCAGTAACTGCAATAAATTAATCTGTAAATTGTAAATGCAAAATTTCCATCCTCTCCTGTGTACATAGTGATTTTTAGACTTATTGTTTTTATAACTTAGTCATTCCCTTTTAATAATGACCCTTCATGGCTGGGTTAATAAATAGCTCGTCTCACCCCCATAGTTCATCTTATATGTTACTGAAAAGTATGAGGAATGTAGAGTCCAAATGAAACAAAGTGTATTAACATATGATATATTTTCATTTTTTAATGATTCACTATAGTTTAGCTCTGACTATTAATAATTTGCCCTATCACCATGAATTGAATGAAGTGAAAATGAAAATATGTTACAGAGTTAAATGCATTGTATTTACTTGGTAACAAACATTGTACAGTTCATTTCTGAATATAATATATGTGAGAGCCATTTGTTAGTTTGGTTATGTTAAATTGATAGAAGTGTTTTCTTAGTTGTATTAGAAAGTGGACATGCAGGTGATGGGTGCAACAGAACAAGATGCAGAGGACAAAAAGATATTGAAGAAGATGATCCGCTGTGGCAACCCCTAATGGGACTGGCCGAAAGAAGAAGAAGAAGATTAGAATGTATGCCTATTTATTAGAGCATAGTCAGTTGGAGGTTCTATTATAACCCCCACAAGTTAAAATATAAATGGAATATTCTAATTATTACTTGTCTCTCCAACTACAGGCTAGTTCCAGTTTATGATCTGCTTTACAGTTTATAAGGCATCAAGGGCAAACAGGTACAAACCATATGCATGTACAGAATGTGCAGAATTTACTAAATAAAGCCTATGTAAGTTTGTCATTTAGAAATTACACAACCTTTAAGTACAGAAAGTAATTGAAGTTTAGCACAAAAAGCTAAGATTATAATGAAACAGAGAAGAAACCCTTGTTTCGTTTTTGCCCGTTATTCTTCATGTGTTATACATTTTTTCTGAATTTTCATAACTTGTTCCTTTTTAAATTTTTGAACTTTATTGGAGTGAGAAATTTCTTTTGTTATGTGTTTGACTCATTTGGATCCTACCTTGCCAACTCAGTAGCTGCTCAAAATTTGGAACATGGAAAAGAGGCAGCTACAATATACAGGTATAGGGGCCATTGTGCTCAGATATGATAAAAAGCTGAAACATGGGCACATTATTACTTACATTACCCATACTGAACCACATTAACAGCCATGATTGAATTACTTGTGTACTGTAATAATCAGACCTCTTCTAACTCTTGATGATAGCTCTTAACCATGATTGTTTTATATAACATCCCTACACTACATATTCCTACCATTAGGAGACTTCACTGTGACGCTGTACAGTATATAATTACATCATAGCTACTATGTTAATTAAAAAGATGCTGCAATGTACAGTATGCATACCATTTGTCCTAACATTAAAGGTTATAAATAATACATTTATATTAGAATTAAATACACAGGAATACAGTAATTCTTTAATTGGGAATAATACTTTCATTTTAATAGTTACTGCAAAGATTTAGTGTTTCATACTTCTAGCATAAATATTGTTGAGTAATGGCCTAGTCAGGCCTTCATACCTAATGACATTGATTTTTCTGTTTGAAAAACCATGGTTGCCATTAAGCAGTCAAACTCTCCACTACAGCTATAGTCATTTTAAGTTGTGTTATATTTAATTGAAAAGATGTGTCATCTCTTGTACATCATACTTATAATAGGTATGAGGTAATATATTACTTTATGCAGATGTTGTCAGGGAATCAATTAATGACACATTTGGGATGTATTCATGGTTTTATAAAGCCATTACATGCACTTATGATAGACTGATATTCATTTACATTTTACATTTATTTGCTTGGCAGATGCTTTTATCCAAAGAAACTTAGAAAAGGGGTAAACATAATTGAGTCACATTAGGCTATGGCCTATTTGTTCAGCAAGTATAGTAGGAAATGTTAACAAAAGTTGATTGCTACAAATGAAAAGAGGTAATAACTAATAATTTACAGTTATAGGTTACAATCAATAAAGCAATTAAGCTTAATCTAACAACAAATTAACCAACAGCATAAAATATCACAGAGCAGAGAAGTTTTTTTTTTTCTTCAATCAATTAGACAAATATTTATGGAACAGATGGGTTTTCAGTTGTTTTTCCAATACAATGAGGGAGTCAGCAGTATGGATGGACATAGGCAGCTTGTTCTACCAACTAGGAACTACACAGGAAAAGAGTGTGGATTGAGACTTGATACCATACAGAGGCGGCATCACTAGACACTCTTCACTGACAGTCTCGAATGGGCGAGCAGGCGTATATCACCTCTTCAGTGTCTCCATATACTCAGGTGCTGACCCACGGACTGCTCTTTAGGCAGGCATCAGGGATTTGAACTTAATGTATGCTGCTACAGGGAACCAATGTAGCGACCTGAAGAGAGGAGTGACATGTGGCCGCCTCGGCTGGTTAAATACAAGATGGGCCACTGCATTCTGGACCATCTGCAACGGTTTGATAGCACATGCAGGTACTCCTGCCAGAAGCGAGTTGCAGTAGTCCAGATGTGACAAGACCAAAGACTGAATCAGAAGTTGTGCTGCATATTCCATCAGATAAAGTCTGATCTTGCTGATGTTGTACATAGTGAACCTGAATGAACGAGAAACAGTAGAAATGTGGCCAGAAAAAGATAGGTGCTTATCAGTCACCAGTCACCACCCCAAGGTTACGTACTGACTTGGCAGGCATTAGCGACATGAGCCAAGCTGATGGGGAGTTGAACAGACTGGCTTGCTGGGATCACAGGAATCTCAGTTTTTGCCAGGCTGTAGATGGCGGTCCTTCATCCACGTTGAGATATCAGAGACTCTAGCTGACATGCAGAGACTCTAGCTGAAACCATGTTGTCCTCAGGATGGAGCGACGGGTACAGCTGTGGACCTTTTGCATAGCACAGATAAAAGAAATCATTGGATTGTTTGATAGAGTCCAGTGAGGTGGTGTACAGAGAGAAAAGGAGAGGACCCAGCACCAATCCTTTGGGTACACCAGTGCATGTCTGGTGTGCTCTTGACAACTCTCCTCACTAGGACACACTGTAGGATCTGCCCAAGATGTAGGACACTGAGAGCAGTCTCAATGATGCCGAGGTCAGAGAATGTGGCATTGTGTAAGGGTTGTGTAGGGTTGTGAATATGTGAATGGCTTTACTGCTAATTGCCTTCCTCCTATGACTTTAGGAGCTCCTACTGTATTACATTTATACTCTTTATTTGAATTGGTGGAGCTACAAATAATTTATGATGCTCATCCAAATTTCTGTCTAATTATTCATTTCAAATTATTAATTCCCCTTGATCTTATATTATGTTAATATGGGTGTCTCTAATGTACCTTTTTCCTGTTCTGCATTTGCCACAGCTCCTACATATTGTAATTTTGAAAACTGACTGCAGTGATCTAAACGTCTGGATTATCAGGAAATTGACAGGAGAACACCTCTTGGGCTCTCCTTAAAATTAATTTTCATCAAAGTCATTGTTTTGGAGTTTTGCAGCATTACACTTAATTTATGAATATTATATATACCTTGAAGTGGTTGTGTGTGATCTGAAACTGTCCTGAAACAATCCGTGAGAAAAAAATGCCACTTGAAAGACAAATAAAGTTGCACTACAACATTTTAAAGCAAACAGTTACAGACTGAAGCATCAGGAGATAACAAGAGGGAAAAGTATAGTCCAAAAGTCAAACACCAAAACCAAGCAGACATTAATATTAGAATTGTAATGGGGATTAAAAATTTGAGATTTTCTAGTTTATTAAATAAGTCTCATAATATTTAATTTGTGTGTTTTATTTTAGATATAACATGCAGTTTTAACTTTTTAAGTGAATACACTGTGTGACCATAGCTATATTATAGGGCTTATAATGGAAAACTGGTATTGCTTTTAATTGTGTGCACAGAACCCAGAGTACAGCAAAATTATGGAGAAAGTTCAATGCAGGCAAAGAATAAGAATTGCTGACAAGCAGGCGATTCACCTCAACAATGGTATCATACTGTCAGGGATGGCCTTGGGCAGATACAGTGAATGAAGACGAATGAAGTATTTGAGGGGCAAGTGAGAAAGGTAAAAGTTTCAGAAGACAGTGTGGGCCAAGTATGAGGTGAGTTTAGAAATGGGATCCACTAGATCTGTTATTTTAGCTAAGCAAACCGAAGGGAATAGAAAGGTATTTAAACGCAGCAATGAATTCTGGGATGCAAATAGACATGCTAATACAGAGAGCCCTAGGAAAACAAAGAAATGTACATCAGATGTTAGGAAGAAATGTTACCTGGTGATGTTATACTTAAGGCTCAGATAAGTTAACCAGTCTGTATATGCCTGTAAGAATTTGCGAAATGGGAGGTTTTAGGAACTTTGTTATTTAACTTGTACCTCATAATTAGCTTAAAGTGACCCATGGTTGATAGAAAAGCAACACCAAAGGCAAATTCTCAATCATCCTATTTTTGGCTACTGCCAGTTACTAAAAATAGCCACCAAGCCACAGTATAAAAGAAAGCACCTAGTGGCGTGACACAGATGTGAGGCAGACAGCATACCTGCTTTCAAAATTGAAGAATGCTGCAGGTTTTTAACATGAGAACACAGTGAGTGCTATATTAAGACAAGTTATAAAGACGTACTAAAAATGACTTGCTGTCTAAAGTCAAATGGCCCTGGCCAACTAGAAGAGAAAACACAAGCAGACCAAACCTGCTTCATTATGGTACATCTTTCAATAGATTCAACAGTTAAAAAACGCTATACTGTGTGATAAAGTATAAGAAGACGGTACAGTATATATAGTGTAAATGTTGCTAACCTGTTCTAATTTTCTAATTTGCTGCCTGTGTTGTTAACTGTAACAAGTGTATCAGCTCTCATCAATTCTACAAATATTTATAGTTTTTAGAGAAAATATTTATTTGTTACTTCAAGCAGCAATCCCTTTTCATGCCTCATTCCTTTTTTTGTCAGGCCTAGTCTTTAAGCTGTTTATTGAATAGTACAGTGTGTGCTTCTACTAAAACAAGCTGTTCAGACTGTAAAAAAAGCTTTCCATTGCTGTCTTATTGAAAAGCATTGCATTTCCAGTTTGCCCCCAACCGAATCCCATTAACATGGAAACTCATCTTTAAGGTCAGAATGCATTGCATTTCTACTCAGCAGATGGTGGAAATAAAGTGCTCATCTTCCCATTCATTACTGAAGAATGTATCTTTTATGAATAAAAATTCTAAACTTTTTTTTTTAGCCTCGTGTGATGAAGAAAAAAATCTTCAAAAACATTGAAAAGCTATTAACTTGAAGTGGTTTGTTGTTTAATGGGTAGTTAAAAAATGTACTTCCCGCCACAAGTCAGGACAAATGGTTATACTGTATCACTAAAAGTTTCATTTTTCACTTATTGGTAAATTAAATCAATATTCATATAAGTGGAACATATTTTAGAAATGACTGTTTGTGCAGTACAGGCAAATTTAAAAATGACTGAATTGGAGGTATGGTGGTGCAGTTGTTAGTGCAGCTCCAAAGACCTTAATTACGCTCCCAGCCCAGACAATAACTATTTGGAGTTTATTTATTTGCATTCTTTTCATGTTAGTTTTGTGTAGGCACTTCAGCATTCTCTGGCATTCCATACCTCTTGAGTGTGCCCTACTATAGAATTTCATCACATCTGGTGCTGCCTTCTGTCTTGTTCTCAGTGTTTCAAATTCCCACAACCAGAATAAGTTAAAAATGAATGGGGTGGTGGATAAATAGGTAAGCCACTTAATGTTTTCTTCCTCTATCAGAGACAAGTAATCTCTGAAAAATTTGTGGTTAAGTCTGATTTTCAGTGTGTCTCCATTTATGTGTCAGATTCTGCATACATGTGTTTTCATGTAATTGTTACTATGCATTTAAAATTTATCAGTGCATTACATTTTGTAGACCTTTGTTTATTGAATATCACACTGCTGTGACAAAACTAATCATTTTGTCATCGCACTGGTTGTCTGGGACACAGTGGTCAGTGCTGGGGGTATGTGCACACAAATTCAGCGATTTGACTTCATCATAGCCATTTTATTAATGCATGAGCTTTGCATAAGCAACTTGTCTGATTTTCGTTGTATAGGAATGACATGTTTGAGATTTAAAAAGAAAACCTCTATTATAAATTGCAGATACTCAAAGTATGAACAATAAATGACTCCAAAATTGGTGTTACCCTTGAATCACAAAACACATTTAGTTCTAGTATTCTGAGATCTGAATGCATTTCAACCACATGTTTGCATAGTAAGACAATAATAAAAGATCTTCAGCACTCACAAATAATCATGATATACAGTACTGACAGACAAATCTAGACCCCTCTTTAACAAACATTCAATTTTGATGTGAGAAAAAAAGAATTTCATAAATTTAAATATAGAAGTAGGCTGTTAAGGTACCTCAGTCTCATGCAGTGTTTCATGTGTGTATGATGTAATAATGGAATGTTATTTGTAAGAATACTTGAGGAAATTGAGTTTTATTTTAACAGATAAATACTACAATACTTGTGTATGATTTTCAGTCATGCACATTTCAAAACATCTGTTTCCAGTTCAGATGATGAATATGAAGACAAAAAGGAAATTATTATTTATCAAGATCTAAGCTTTTCTCTGTTCTTTTCTGTTTCACAATGCAAATAATTAATTACAAATGCTTCTAAGTGGAATATCTTCATCATAAATCTCAATAGGCTACACTAACATTCCTCACATTCATTGCTGGGCTGGCATGCACATAATGAAAAAACGTTTATTAAATGCAGGTCACCCAAACCAAAAGAACAAAGTGTGTTGCCATTTTTAGTTAGAAGCACAGATTTCAAGCACATGCAGTTTGCCATTTATTACATCTGAGATTGACAAGGGAGCCGGAACTCATTAGAATCTCATCAGCCATGATGCTAGTTTGGTGTTGGACAAGCACAGAAAAGTGTCAAGACGTATTGTACGTCTATCACTAAAAACGCAGCAACCTATAGAAAGCCCACATAAGCCTATGCACAATGTGCAAATGCTTTCCAGCTGAAATTTGAATTTGTGATCAAACTACTTTAAGGCCGTAACACTGCTCACCATGTCATTATGTTTTTAACTAAAATGTATGGGAAAAAGAAAACCAAAAACTTTACGGTGGCTTCTGGAGAGCTAGTATTATTTTCAGATGTCAAAAAAGGCAGCGTTTTCTGCAGCTCCTCTGAAAGCTTCCTAAAGCTTCTCTGGATTCTGGTGGGAAGTACAGGATTCACATACTATAGCTTGAGTATTAACAAGGAAACACTGCAACATAAAATAATTTATTATAATAATTTAAAATAAATATTTAATCTAAATGAGCTCCATGAGGGAATCAAAGCTTATCCTGGCAGCATCATTCCAGGCAAAGGCAGGGATTAGCCAAGGACAGGACACCAGTCAATGGAACCACTCATTCACACACGGTAGGCCCACACCGGGCCTATTTAGAATTGCCATTTAGTTTATTACACATTTCTTTGCAGATGGGGTACAAAAACCGGCATACCTGCAGCAAAACCCAAGCAGACAAGGCTTGGGCAAGGGAAAGACAAGGCTTGGGCAAGGGATTCAGACCCAGTACATGGAACCACTGTGCCACCATGCTACTTGAAAACTCTGTAGATTTTCATTATTTTTTTGTACCAAAAGAGCATTATTATCATAAAAGACTACAGCCATTTTAAAAGGAGATCAGTTGTGCACTTCACTTCACTGCTTGTCTTCCTCCGAGACATCCTTTAGGGCCAGTAGCGCGGTTTTACTTCAAAAAGCCATCTTCAAGCACTGTTATTGACATTGTTGAATGTTGATACCAAATTGTGAACTGCTGTTTCAGCTCTGTAGAGAACTAGACAGTAATCATCAAAAAAATTTACACTTACTTTCACTCATAGTCTTTCACTGTACGGAAGCTTATCCCAGCCACTCAAAACAGACGCTCTCTGTGTTATTACGCAAGCTTACTATCTACTGCATCTATTAGCATAATATAAATGCATGCTTTGGTGGTTTAGTGAGGGAATGGTTGAGCACATGCATAGCATAGAATGTCAAGTGACAAGAACAGGTACTGTAGGCAGACATTTAATTTTAATTTTATTGAAGTTCACTAAGTTTAGTATAGATGCTTTAGCATAGGGACAGTGGTAGTGCAGAGCTGTCATTTCTGTCCCACATTTCCAGGTTGTACATGGAGTTGACATGTTCTACCCATGCATTTACAGATTGATCGTTTTAGTGAGTGTCAGTGAGTTGATAAAGAGTGATTCAGCATGCAGTATAAATTTTGATAATTGGTTTGTGGTGTTTCAGTCTGTTTCAACATTTTTGACTGTATTGCATACTATGGCCTTCTAGATTTTCTCACTTTTTTTGTTATTGTACATGTGCACAACACACCTCCGGAAGTAGCATTGAGTGTTCATTGTCCCTGTAAACTGTAAAAATGCAATTCTGTGTAATCAATTCATTTCAGATTTTTGTTATGTGTGCAAAGTACAATGAACTTTTATTTGCACTCTTTTACCACCATGCTGCCATTTGGTAAGACTCTCGCTCTGTAGGCTTTGTAAAATAGCAACACAGAATGTAATAAATGAAAAGCAGGTCCTGCTTAGGTAAAAATAATCATATAATTTGAGTGCACATCTATCTGTTGTTATAATCCATGGCAGAATATAACTGTTCCGCAACAGAATTGTTAAGACACAACTAGCTTAATATGCAGCCTTGAAGCATTTGGTAGGATGGATGGTTAAAACTCTACCCAGGATGCACACTTAGAGCAAACATCTTAATTCAGGAAAATAGTACCCAGAAAATAGTACCCAGAATCTATAAAATCTGTATTATTTTGCAGTTTACTTTTGTTGTCACAAGCATGCCTTAGAAACGTAGAAGACAGGTTGTCTTAAAGTGAAACCTTTTTTTTGCTTCAAAATGGGCGTATTCAGGTTTTGTTTTCATGTTGCACCCTGGTGTCCTTTATCTGCATTATATAATGCAACCTGGGTATTTCTTAGGATTTAAAAATAAAGGTCCACTTTAGTATGAAATTATATGGCTTTGAAGAAATAACTTTGCCTCGAAAAATACCAAACTTATCCTTTAAGTGTTTTGGAAATCTTTGCCTCTCTATTATAAAAAATAACCTGGAAAGAAACACTAGGGTGTCAAGACGTGATCTTCACGTTAAGATCACGGAAGACATTTAAAAGACCCACGAAAAGAAAGAGAATGGCCATGGAGCGTCTCGCGGGAACCTTAAACATGAGACATTGTGCCAAGAGATTGACCCAGGACTGTCTCGCGATGACGTAGAACATGAGATTCTTGCAACACACGCCCTACTTACAATCAATATCAAATAAGACAACGTGCAGCAAAACATTCAGTCGTGTGAAGTATTTGAGCACACGCAGATCCAGGGCTCTCAGTGCATATAAAGCATATAAGGATAATACGTTATAGGTGAAACGTCGACAACTAAGTGAAGAAGAAAGCAGTGCGGAGAAAAGAGACTCAAAAGCGTTGGAGAGAAAAAAGAGAGAAAAAAAATAATCTAGGGGCAAATTCAGAAAATAAGGAAAGTAATTATCAGCCCGTAGAAAGTGGAATTGAAACAAACCACGTCCAATCGGGCTTAGAATTAAAAGACAGAGTAAAAGACAAAGTAAAACTTCATAAAGACGTTCACAAACATTGGGGCTATATACTGTACATACAGAGCAGGTTAGAGATTATGAAAGCAGTGGAATTTGTAAGGCTCAAAAAAAAAAAAAAACGGCACGATACACATGTGGAGAAAGTTAAAGAATATGAAAGTAGGAAAATTAGAAAGTATCCAAAAAAGAAAGTAAAGATCGCAGTAGTGCAAACAAAAGGAAAAAGGTAAAATAGTCACCATGGACGAGGTGTCACTGGAAAAAAAAGCAGGAAAAAGTAAGGTCAGAAATAAAAGACAGAGTCAAAAACAAAATAAAACGTCATAAGGAGGTTATAAAACAAGGGGGCCAAACACATGCAGAGCAGGTTAGAGATAATGAAAACTGGAATTCAAAAGACTCAAATAAAACGTAGGCGCAAAACATATGCAGAGCAAGATACAGAATATGAAACCAGAAAAAACCAATAGTGTCAAAAAAAGAAAGTAAACATTGCATTAGTGCAAACAAAGAGAAATTATTACTCGGAGAAATAACGAATAGGCGAATAGAGATTGAATATCTGGACATAGGTGATATGTCAGAAATATGTAAATATTGTAAGACTTTAAAGTTTAAGTCAGAGAATGTCAAAAACGGGGTTTACCTCACATGCATTTATTGGTTACTTTGCAAAAAAAAATATTAACTGCTGCTGATGCAGATTATTTTGTCTGTGCTGAAATTCCAAACAAAAAACCTATCCTGAATTATGGTACAAAGTCATTAAACACATTAAACATTGACCTCATTAAAAAGATTCAGTATATTGGGACACAAAAGATTTCAAGTATTGTTTTTACAGAAGTTCTGAAATAAAAGTGAAACTAATGAAATAGCAACAATTCAAAGAAAAAAAAATCTTATAAGTGTGTATCCGGAAAACCAAACACGGGGGTTGGCGAGAGAAGCGAGCAGGGGATGAAGCCTCATAGTTATCTTAATAAAAATGTGTATAAATTACAAAATTCATTGCTAACCGAATCTGATTTAAGTATAATACAGTATTGTGCTTTACAAACAGTCCTGTTTTCCGGTGAAGCAGCCTGGCCTGATAGTCTGTCACTCATAAACAGTCAAAGTCATGAATTTCTCCAACATACACAATGGTTTTCACTCCCCCCTTATGAGAAATTCAAGTGTTTACACGGCATCACCTTTTCCGTATTATTTAAACTGGGAACTAATGATTCAAGCTTGACTGACGTGACTGAGACTGGGCAACTTGCTGGTAAATAAAATTAATATGAGCTTCACTCCTTGTGGTGGTTTGGGGTCTTTCTAGCATGTGGCAGGGATGATTCAGTGAAAAAATACAGTAAAGAAAATGGCATAGGAAAAGCTAAATTTCCAATTTAAAAACAATTGTAATATGTTTTATATTTACTGATAATCCGGGGCAGGGGACCTAACAAATATATCCGAAATATACAAATAAAAATACTGTACTATTTGTAAAAATCCATTTTTTGTTAACTTATTGCCGAAAGCCTTTCGGCATTAATTCACATTAGGAAGTAATAACATTTATCTCATTGAAAGTGTTATTGTATAAATACTATAAATAGCTAATTAAAATTCTTTTTTAATAGGTTTTTCACTGATTGGGAATGGAAAGTATAATTAAAAATAATTAAGCTGCTTTGGCACTAGCCTTAGTTTTATTAGTGTTTTATTATCTGTCTGTTTCTTCATAGCTCACTGTCAGCTATATTGATGTACTGACCACTGCCCAAGAGCGACAAATGCAGCTCAAGAATCAGTATTGCTTTCTGTGTGAATGTCGCCGTTGCAAGACAAAGGACAAAGTGAGTAAAAAATAATTTTTGCTTTTTGTTTTTCTGCTTTCTCATAAGATCCAGTCTCACATTCTTGCATTTGTAAATATTGTAAGTTCTGAGGCTTCAATGCACTGTTTAAGAGTCTCGTCTGATGTCTTTTGTTATCAAGGCCAGCGATATTTGTCTAATGCAGTGATTGATTTTTGGACGCATCAATCTTTACTTAATTTATATGGGTGTTAATAATTCATTTATTGCCGTTTTGGTAAGGTCAGGGTCAGAAACCTTTACTGCCATCCCCCCAGACAGCTATAAGGCCTTTTTTCATTGATGCCTTCTCCTTCCTCATGTCTGATTAGATGTACTTTTCTTTCTAATGATGTTAATGTTTGTTTAGTAAGGCTGCAGGGGTAGTGCCCTGGTTAACACTGTTGCCTCTCAGTTCAAGAGTCCGAAATGGAAAGCCAGGGCTAGAGAATGCATGTTCTCCTGTGCTGGTGTGGGGTTTCTTCCCAGTGCCCACATTAAAAAGATAAATTTATTGGGTTAATCGATAACTATACATTTTTCCTTTTTGGATGGCCGTAGAAGTTTGTCAGTGTATCTTACAATCGATTGTGAAATACATTTGGCATAGGGTCCAGGACTTCCACATTTAATTCTATTAATTAAACTGAAAGATGGATGAGGAGCTATAATTCATCTTTTTATGTTGCAGTGTTTTATGTGTATTTTATAATTCTGCCTTCTTGTTCATTTACTCTCTAAAGCATGGCATGATGATGATTTAATTAATTCTTTCACTGCAGTGAGCATTGTCTTTGCCACTGCTAAAGCATTTTTTTCTCAAATTTTTAAAGCCATTTACTGTTGCTGCTTTTCTTCTTTTTTTTTTTAATAAGCGTGAAACTTGGTTTTTTGCTTTGTTTGCTGCTTCACATTCAGAAGACTAGATTGTAATCCCAGACGTCTGCATTGAGTTTGCATTCTCTTCCAGTGTTCCCATGAGTTTTGTTGAAGATTTTCCTACCATATCCTAATGATGTGTATGTTAGTTTGATTAATGTCATTTTATGCCATTAGGACTAAGCGTAGTTCCCTTAAACCATCAAGGGTTTGCTTCTGGCTTTGCTCCCAAATACAGCAAGGACAGGCTCCTGCTCAAGCAACCTTCAGTTGGAATAAACTGAGCTGAATTCATTAGTGGATAGTAAGATCACTACTGTATTGATAACATCAAATATTTAGAGCTACTGTGTATTAAACTGGCATCATCAGCAGCTGCCACTTTGAATGTCAAGTCAAGTCAATTTACTTTTGTATAGTCTGTGTCACAGAGTACAGATTCATAGTGTGTAATATGTTTACAGCTAAAACACAAATTACAATTCTCACAAAGTACATAATGTACACACACACACAGATACAAATAGGCTAAACCTACAGTAAAACAGAGTAATTGAATAAGATAAATGGATCCTGAAAATTGAAGTCCATTAATATTATAGTCATGGCATTACAGGCAGTTATTATTTTGCAAGACTTTCTCTCTCCCTTAAAACCCCATTTGTTTCTTTATTCTTTCAGCACTGTATCAGTAAAGATGACCCAAACTGATTGTAAGCCTAAAGATGAGGTGGCCCCAGCTTTCACTGGCATACCTTGTGTGCAGCCACTCTGATCAAACAGTTTCTTCTTATTTCAAGCATGGAAAATTAATGCAGCTAATCTTGTGAGCTATAGGGGCAGCTCGTCTTTATGTGTTTCGCTTCTTATAATGTCCTTATCACTTTATTGTCTGTAGAAATGGAGGATGACTCCTGCTAAACAGCACAGGGTTGTGGTAAGTCAGATAAAATCAGGCTTTTATTGTAATGTTTACAGTTAATGAAGAGCTTCTCATCTCTGAATGAGACAGTGTTGTCCCTCTCCACAAACATGAAGCACACATGAAGGTATGTAACTGCTGTCATGTCTCATTTAATGAACAAGGGCATGGTCAGAATTACTCTGTGAAGCCATGTTGTTCAGCCCAAATGTTAGATTTCAAATGCTTTCCATATACAATGACAAAAATACAAACTTTTAGTAGGGCCATGACATGGTTTCCCCACTGGTGAGGTGGTGTAGTAACTTGCCCCAGTAATACAAATGGCCAGTGATTTTCCTTAATACCTCATTGTTTAAACATAATTTAAAAACAATCATAAAATACTGATTTGGCAAAAAAATAAACATTGACTTTATTTTTCTTATTTTGTGTTCATATAAGCAGGCAGAGCAATCCCCTAGTTCCCTCAGTGTGCAAAATATCATTGAATATGAAGGCAGCAAGCAACATGTTGGCACAGAGATTATATGGATCCAGTGTATTTGGTTAAAATCACAGTCTGGCCATTTCCCTTGTGAAGTCTGCACATTTGTGTTGTTTTTTTCCGTCGGTTTTTTCCGTTGGTGATTCTAAACTGGACCAATGTGTGGTGTGCATGTACATGAGTGGGCTCTGTGATGGCACCCTATCCAGGGTTGGTTCATTGCTTGTATCTGATGTTGCCAGGATAGGTTCCAGTCCACCACCAGCATTAATTGGATCAAGAAGCTGTAATGTAAAAATGGAATCCAGTATTGACTTTGCAGCCAAGATGAACATACAAACCTTTAAAAGGAAACAAAAACTGAATGGCCAGAAGCTTCATGTGCTTACATAAGTTAAGTTTGGCCAACAAAGTGAACCAATTGGCAAGTTTGGTTTGTAGTGTTGGAGTTTTAGGAGTTGGTCACCATCTGGAACAGCGGCTATAATTGCCTGTAATGCTTTCTTCATTCCTTATTCAATGTTTTTTTCATAAACATGGTATACTAGATAACTAAATTATAATATATTCAGTGACATAATGAACAGAACAAATTTTGCCACTGTCATTATGAAAATTAAACAAAATGCAGTCTTTATTAAATTAACTTGCACCCGTCTTATTGAATGCTTCAAATTCACATTCAATCAGTAATTTATTAACACTAAGAACCTGAAAACTAAGGCTGTCAATGAATGCTAACAAAATGTGTTAATACACACTAAATATTTTATGTTAACATGGAGGTAGAGCTGTGAAAAGCAAGGCCTGTTTATAATTTTGAATTATTGATATGCTGAATGTGTAATGCCCTATTATGCCAAATTAACAGCTGAAAGCTCACACCTATTTAAAGGGCTTGGTATTGTTTTGGTACAGAAGAATTTACATCCTCCCCCACACTCTGACATTTTTTGAAAGTAAATAATATTAGAATTTCAGTAAGGCTGAAAAGTATTTATGATTGAAAGTTAATTACATTGTATCATTTTAGGCTACTCTAAGTGGCACAGATAATGGAAGTCTGGTTCGACAGTAGTGACAAAGCATGGTTCATTTATTTTGTGGGAAGACAAGTCTGTCCTCACAGCACTAGGCAGAAGGGAGGATCGAGCTCTAGATTTGGTACCACTAACCTCCTTGGCTGTTAACGCTAGGCATGACTCAGCTTAGAATTCTATGTAATTACGATTAAGCCTGAGTCCAACTCAGTGTGACATGTAAGTAACTTTCTTCTGCCATCTAATGGATGAAATAACATGCTTCCACAAAAACATGAATATTTCTATGCTATCTGTCTCTTTATGTTAACTCTAAGATAACTAATCAATATTCATGAATTGGGTGGAGCCTTCAAAAAATACAATGGCAAATGAAAAGCCCTAAAGGCAGTTCTAGAAAGAACTGAAAATAAACCATTGCGCAAATTGAGTGATAGTGATGATGAATTGGTCAACTGATGCATGATACTGCACTATACAACCAAACTGCTGTGATATGCCAAGTGAATTAGGTTCCCTGAACCTTCAACATGCTGCAACAGTAGCTGTGTGACAAAAGAGCAAAATAATTGCAATAAAATGTAAGGACAGGAAAAATGTTAGCCCCCTAAGCTCTGTCAGTGTTCGTTTCAGGGAAAATGTGGAAGTCACTAAGCCCTGCACAGAGGTAGCTTAAGGTCAGGCACTGACATTTCTACCCTCTCATGTGGAAGCAACAGAAAAAATATAGAAAAGTGTGCTAAGAAACATGCTTTTACTGTCCTGATTGCAACATGAGCTGTGCATTGGTCACTGTCTAATAAAATATCACACAAAAGACGTGTACTAAATATGCATGAGTACTGCAGATGACTCTACATTTACCTTGTCTACTGTGTTTATGTTGACCTTTTTGTTTTTACATATACTGTATCTGTTACACATAATAATATTTTTTCTATTGAGATTCAAGGTTTTTGTCTCATTTTTCCTGGGGTAAACATGTGTGATCAAAAAGTACGGTGAATGTTGATGCAGAGCACCATCCAAGAGAAACGCAAAACAATTCAATGGAGGTTCTGACATGTCCATCCTAGAGCCTAGTTTGTGACAAGTTTCAACTTGTGTGATGCTGTCAGTCATTTGTGAGCCACTGTTGAGTTCAAGTGTGTTTTTCAACTTTGTCGTTAATAATGGATATCAAGCAACGCATTAACATGAAATTTTGTTTCAAATTTCAAAAAGCTTAGGAAACCCATCAGATGTTAAAATCGGTTTATGGTGACACTGCACCAACAATTAAGAATGATAACAAGTGGTTTGATCGATTTCGTAATGGATCTAACTCGGTTGAAGACGAAAAAAGATCAGGACGTCCTTCAACATCAATAACCAAGGAAAATGTTGAAACAGTTTAATTCGTCATCATGACAATGCTCCTTGTCACACAGTCCTTCTAGTATGACAATTTCTGTCAAATAAAAACATTATGCTGTGTCTGCATCCACCTTATTCACCAGATGTGGCACCATGCAACTTCTGGCTGTTCCCTAAATTGAAAATGACCATGAATGGCAAACAATTTCAATCCATTGAGGACATCCAGGCAGCCACGACAGCCCAACTAAAGACACTCTCGAAAGAAAACTTCCAGAACTGCTTTGCAAAGTGGCAGGAGCATTGGGATAAGTACTTTCGAAGTGGAGGAGAGTATTTTGAGGGTGATTAGTAGTTGTAAATCTTTAACTGCAATAAACATTTCTTTTTTAAAACATTCACCATATTTTTTGATCACACCTCGTAACATCAAGGAGGCTGCCATGCTCATTTTTAGTAGGTGGAAATCCAGAGAACAACACTGCTGACACAAGAAGAACGGGCAAAAACTACATGGACAGTGACCAGTCTCATCTGCTGTTCGGGAGCCCTTGAACCCTACACCGTCGTCATTAAATAAATAAATAATCCATCATAAAACAAAACTGTCACATGGAGGTTAAAATAAAAAAAAACACAATCCTTTAAAAACGAAGTTAAAATGTTGCTGGAAGTAGTCCTTTAAATCAATGACAAGCCCAGTGCTTCTTTTACACTAGCACCTCACCTGCTTCTCCCGTTTGGGCCCTGCAGCAGGTGAGACGCTCTCTCTGCAGCTGACTTTCTTTCAGTTCCAAACAGGTCTGGAGGCCTCCCGATCCTGGCTTCGGTCGCGCACTCATCCCATGCCCGAGACTTGGTGCCCTTGATGACCAGGACGCGCACACCAAGGATTTCTTCACCAAGCCTCCCGACTCCCGCTGCCTTCCCGCTGCCAGTAGCCCTTTACTGGTCACTCCTGCTACTCGATCACTCAGCGGGAGCGACCACTACTACAACTCCCGGGTGTCGGCCTAACACCCAGGCTTCCGTACAGCTGCCTGCAAGCATTCACTCACTCACTCGCTCGCTCACCCGCACCGGCTCTCTCTCTTTCTCTTGCGTCCTGCTTTCTCCAGCCACCTCCGTCTTTCTTTCTTTCCTTGTTCTACCTTTTTTTTCCTAGCCAGCTCGCGCTTCTATATATGTCGAGAGGGCATAGCAGCTGCGACAAATTAGCAGCCTCAGAAACATTCACAGATGTGGTCAGTCTCTCACCTGTACACTTAGGTGAGAAACACCCACACCGCAGATCGCCCTTAGAACTGCTTCAGCCACAGCCACCACGCCCTCTCGCTAAGCCGCGAGCGCGGTGATTATTTATCTAAAACGGGCCTTTGCTGAGAGCTGTGGACCCGCTATACCACATCTCAGTGTTTAAAGTGATAGCACAATATCCATGAGCCTATAGAAAAACACATTGTGCCACCATGCAACCACATACTGTATTAACACCTTTAAAATGTCTTTTTTAAAAGCCATTATTAAAGTATGATACAGTGGTACCTTGAGATACAATTTAATTTGTTCCGTGACCGAGCTCGTAACTCAAAATGCTCGTATCTCAAATCAATTTTCCCCATTGAAATTAATTGAAATGAGATTAATTCGTGTCAGCCCCCAAAAAACCACCCAAATTTTTTGTTAAATGTTTTCAACATAAGAAAAATGTATTTATAATGAACAAATATTGTATACAAACAAAATAAAACCTAATGCATAAAAGAGAATCTAAAGAAACAAACAGATGTGGGTGAAGCCGATTAGCATATTGTAATGTTTTTTTCTTTCACTTCACTTTTGCTTAACTTAATTTTCTTCTTCACTAGTTTTTTCTTTTTGCCACACTTTCATCACTTTCATTCTCAAGCCGTTTCAATAGAAACCTATCCAAGGAGCTTTGTTTAGTCCAATTTAGAAGATAACCTCCTTTGCGATACCGATCTCCTGCAGAACCTCCATATGTTGCCGCGTCTATAGTTACATCAACTCCTCTGTCGTCAGTTCCTCGGAACGTGTGGCAACAAGTTCTTTGATGGCTTGTATTTCAAATGTTGGCTTGTTAACTCAAGGCAAAAAATCGACCTGGTGACGGCTTGTATCTCAAAAAACTCGTACGTTGGGGCACTCGTATCTCAAGGTACCACTGTAATTATAAATTAATTATTTTTAAAAAATAGATAAATACAATGGATTTTACTCCTGTTTTACAAATCAGCACCAAGAAGGCTAATGGTATAAAACAAAGAGGAACATTGTTTATAAAGGAAGGTTAACAGAACAAGGAAAGCAGAAGATATAAAAAATGGGAAAATGGCAAGCTACTGCCCCCGGTACCTACTGTACCTGTACAGATAAATGACCCTGGCTATCACATGGGGAGGCCCTTCAATTGCACACATGCACTTCTTTCAACACTTTCTGCCTGCCTACAGCACCTCTACTTACTGTAAATTACTCAAAATACCTTGTGAGATGAGTTTGCAGGGGAGATACAGGAGGGAAGTGAAAACAATGGGTGACAAAGACAGAGAAAATAAAAAGAGTCTGAGCCATCTGGAAACTTAAAGGCCAAAGTTAAAATATTAGTTGCTGTTATGGTGTTGGGGGTTTCCTTTGGTCTTTAGGTCAAGGTTACAGAAATACCTCTACAAAGCTAAGCTTCACTCCCACACCCACTTAGGTCTTTCAGATTAGATCTTTTTACTGCTGCCCCCTGCATACAGACTCAAATCAACACTTAAAACATTGAAAGTATGACAAGATAGGGCAGAATCGATGATCCTGGAATGTTTTGAGTGCACCGACTGGAACGTGATCAAAGAAGCAGACACTGATACAGAAGAATATGTACCATCATTACCTGGTTACATTAGGAAATATGTTGGGGATTTTGTAACCACAAGAGAAATAACTGAGTATGTTGTTGTTACCATGAATGTGTTGTCACTGCATGTTTGATATTTCTGTGCTAGTGGAACCAGAAATAAATACTTTTCATTGCACTCGTAAGCATAATGACAATAAATTGAAATTAATACAATATTAGAAAATGCAATTCTTCTTTTCCTAGTTTGTCATTCGGTTTGTTTACCTTTAGAACTTGTTTAATAGTAATATTTTCATTTATCTCTTGGATCACTCATTTGTTAGCACAATTGCCTCACAGCTGCATAAGCCTGGTTTCAAATTCTGGTTTGTTTTCTTTCTATGTGGAGTTTGCATGTTCACTCAATGCCTGTTGCAGTTCTTCCTGCAAGTATTCCAGTTTTCCTTCAGCAACTACAGTTATGCAGGTTAAGTTAAATGACAACGCTAAATTTCCACAATTTGAGTGTTTGGAATTCTGTACACATTCCTTGCCATTACTCTATATAATTTAAAAAAATGTATTAATTTTAAAGTTAAAAGGAGAAAGGGTTTAGGCTGGAAGCACTAGGCACATGGTAGGAATGGACCCTGGATAGGACTGTCATGCTGACATCCACACTATGTCATTTTCGGCCAGTTTTAGGTCACCACTTAACCTGACCTATGCAACTTTGGGGATGTGAAAGGAAATGAGAGTACTTGGAGAAAATCCCACAAGTACCAAGACAACAAGTGCACATGTAAAGTGATGAAAGACAGAATCAAATCGACACCCCCAGGGTAAATTTATATGGTATAGTTTATTCTAAATAGTTCTAAGCAGCTTTTCAGATGTAGACTATCTGAAGGGTGTTGTAATGCTGTTTCTCAAACTGGCAGAATGAGGTTGGCAGGTGACTGTTAAACGATGATATAATTGATTGGGAAATAATAAGAAATTATGAATGAATTAATTTTTTTCTCTTTAAAAAGTCTTCAAATTTCAGATATTGAGCAATGTTATAATAAAATTGGGTATCTGTGTAGTTGCCTGTTGGTGCTGCAAAAAAATGGTAGGGGTTGAGCGCGTGAGAGAAAGCTCAGCTTTCAATACCAGGACGTGCTCCATTTGCAGTGTTTAAAAGCTTTTCCAGTATGCTGGAAGTGCTTCTGAGGGTCTTTGTAATTCAGACATCATAGGTTCACGACTGGCAACCAGCAGTTACTACAGTTTAGATGTCTAGACTAGGATGAATCATGATGTGTGACATTCACTCTTTGACAAATCAGTTGGTTTAGTTGGCAGGATATGCACTGAAGTCAGGTGGAGTTTAGTGGCCCATTGGTGCTGGACAAAAAAGGTTGGGGCTGAGTGAAATAGAGCTCAACTGATCTCAAGGAACATGGAGTTCTGCTATCGCTCACTCAGGAGCTAAAAGGAGCTGCTTCTGAGGGCCTTTGCAATCCAGACATCACCATTTTTTTGCTGGCCACCGGCAATTATTACAGTGCAGTTGTCTTGTCTGGGATAAATCATGCTGTATTTCACCCACTCCGCAGAAAAACAATGTGTAAGGTAAATTACAAAAAGACCACTGACAGCACAACTTCCCCACTTATTATTTAATGCTTGACTAATTTTTTTTCTTTTAGGCAAGGTTTTGGACAGCATATATGTAGTCATTTTATTACAGTTAGGTCCATAAATATTTGGACAGAGACAACTTTTTTTCTAATTTTGGTTCTGTACATTACCACAATAAATTTTAAATGAAACAACTCAGATGCAGTTGAAGTGCAGACTTTCAGCTTTAATTCAGTGGGTTGAACAAAATGATTGCATTAAAATGTGAGGCAACTAAAGCATTTTTTTAACACAATCCCTTCATTTCAGGGGCTCAAAAGTAATTGGACAATTGACTCAAAGGCTATTTCATGGGCAGGTGTGGGCAAGTCTGTCGTTATGTCATTATCAATTAAGCAGATAAAAGGCCTGGAGTTGATTTGAGGTGTGGTGCTTGCATGTGGAAGATTTTGCTGTGAACAGACAACATGCGGTCAAAGGAGCTCTCCATGCAGGTGAAAGAAGCCATCCTTAAGCTGCGAAAACAGAAAAAAACCATCCGAGAAATTACTACAATATTACGAGTGGCAAAATCTACAGTTTGGTACATCCTGAGAAAGAAAGCAAGCACTGGTGAACTCAGCAACGTAACAAGACCTGGACGTCCACGGAAGACAACAGTGGTGGATGATCGCAGAATCATTTCCATGGTGAAGAGAAACCCCTTCACAACAGCCAACCAAGTGAACAACACTCTCCAGGGTGTAGGCGTATCAATATCCAAGTCTACCATAAAGAGAAGACTGCATGAAAGTAAATACAGAGGGTGCACTGCAAGGTGCAAGCCACTCATAAGCCTCAAGAATAGAAAGGCTAGATTGGACTTTGCTAAAGAACATCTAAAAAACATTCTTTGGACAGATGAAACCAAGATCAACCTCTACCAGAATGATGGCAAGAAAAAAGTATGGAGAAGGCGTGGAACAGCTCATTATCCAAAGCATACCACATCATCTGTAAAACATGGTGGAGGGAGTGTGATGGCTTGGGCGTGCATGGCTGCCAGTGGCACTGGGACACTAGTGTTTATTGATGATGTGACACAGGACAGAAGCAGCCGAATGAATTCTGAGGTGTTCAGAGACATACTGTCTGCTCAAATCCAGCTAAATGCAGTCAAATTGATTGGGCGGCGTTTCATGATACAGATGGACAATGACCCAAAACATACAGCCAAAGCAACCCAAGACTTTATTAAAACAAAGAAGTGGAAAATTATTGAATGGCCAAGTCAGTCACCTGATCTTAACCCAATTGAGCATGCATTTCACTTGTAGAAGACTAAACTTCGGACAGAAAGGCCCACAAACAAACAGCAACTGAAAGCCGCTGCAGTAAAGGCCTGGCAGAGCATTAAAAAGGAGGAAACCCAGCATCTGGTGATGTCCATGAGTTCAAGACTTCAGGCTGTCATTGCCAGCAAAGGGTTTTCAACCAAGTATTAGAAATGAACATTTTATTTCCAGTTATTTAATTTGTCCAGTTACTTTTGAGCCCCTGAAATAAAGGGATTGTGTTTAAAAAATGCTTTAGTTGCCTCACATTTTTATGCAATCTTTTTGTTCAACCCACTGAATTAAAGCTGAAAGTCTGCACTTCAACTGCATCTGAGTTGTTTCATTTAAAATTAATTGTGGTACAGAACCAAAATGTGAAAAAAGTTGTCTCTGTCGAAATATTTATGAATCTAACTATATTTACTGTACATAAATATAAACAATTTAACACAGTTAC
>JANRMT010027041.1:74099966-74122721 GCA_026402145.1 Polypterus bichir lapradei
CTTTTTGTTCAACCCACTGAATTAAAGCTGAAAGTCTGCACTTCAACGGCATCTGAGTTGTTTCATTTAAAATTAATTGTGGTACAGAACCAAAATTTGAAAAAAGTTGTCTCTGTCGAAAAATTTATGAACCTAACTATATTTACTGTACATAAATATAAACAATTTAACACAGTTACAAATGTTGTAATAATGGCATGTTGTAGTTGTAAGTACTACTATCTTATTAACACAGTATCCTGAACTGAATGTGTTTTATCAGTGTTTGTGTAAAGTTTACACTTCCTACAAACGATGGTGTGAGTATACCTCCAATTACTCTGGTTTTCCTACCACATCCCAAAGATGTACATCTTAGGTTAGTTGACTTTCCTAAATTGGCTGTCTGTGTGATTGTGAGAGCAGGCCCTATGATGGACTGGCATCCCAGTCCCTGCATTGTATGCAAGGCTAATAGGGTATTGCTCCTCCACAACAGCAAATTGGATTAAGTGGGCCTGATAATGTTATACTATGTTATACTATTTATATTCCAGAAAAAGCTAGCATTTGCTGTACTGAGAATGTTGCAGGATTAAAGATTTAACCTAAACAGCTTATCTCTTCTACAGTATATCCTTTGCATCTTTAGTGTTGCTACCTGTCCAGGACACATTTTTTATATTTATAGTACTTTTACTTATCTGAAGGTTTCATAAAACTTACAAATTACAAGGGTATATTACATTAATTTTAAATATTTCTATAACAGAATAATTTTGCAAATGTTCCTTTTCATCCATCCAGTTATATCCTAACTACAGAGTCACGGGGGTCTGCTGGAGCCAATCCCAGCCAACACAGGGCAGGAAACAAAACCAGCCCACCGCAGGGCTCACACACACAGCCACACTAGGGACAATTTAGGATCACCAATGCACCTAACCTGCATTTCTTTGGACTGTGGGAGGAAACTGGAGTACCCGGAGGAAACCCGCACAGACATGGGGAGAACATGCAGACTCCATGCAGGGAGGACCCGGGAAGTGAACCTGGGTCTCCTAACTGCGAGGCAGCAGCACTACCCACTGTGCCACCATGCCGCCCGTGACTACAACATTTGAGATACAATTGGTTACATTTCTTTGTTTTTTTCAGTTTCAGAGTACAGGATTTGATCTTTTAAAAGATTGTTTAGTTGCCTAATTAAAGGTTAAATTTACGAATTTCCCAGCAATTATTTCCTCACTTGTTTAGTATATTTTCAGTTGATTATTTGAATTGTTACATTATTTTTCTTCAAGTTTTCATGCCACTGTATGTTACTTACATATAAAGTATTCAAGGATGACTTTTCACCAATTTTATGAACCCAACTCAGCTATTTATTAGACAATAGCACAAACCTACAGCTTTTCTTCCTTGTATAGCCTTGATGTACTTGTCCAATAAAAGATTTACAGATGAAGCACTTTTTAAAAAGAGGTGGTGCAAAGCAGGATCCTCCCTACTACAGAATGTCCATATTAATAGAATCTGCTGTAATTTAGTACGCTATGTTAGTAAGATGGTTGGCATATACAGGTAATTTATGAAAAGAAACTGTCTTTCCCCGAGGAAACACACAAAAATTTCATGAGAACGAACAGTTCATGAGGAAGCAATCCTGTCTTTAGTATTAAAGAAACATCTACATTTCCATTTTAGTGTTTGTTCCAGACATCTAATTTTTTCTCATGCTATGAGAGGATTGTGCATTTAAGGTATGACTCCTTTTGGCTCATGTACCAATTTTTGTCTTCTTTATGTTAAGCTCTGTGTCTGCATTAACTACATAGTTTTGCCATATGCTCTGCCATTTAATCTGTTTATTTGCAGAATGTTTGAAGTGTATGATAGGATGGCCCTCTGCCTCAGAGAAATATGCAGGCAAAAAGCCAACAAAACTCCATCTTTATTTCATAAATGTTTGCCCACTGCTTTTCTGACTCTACACTCAATTGTAGCTGAGGTACCTCTAAGCCTCTTCTTGGGATTACCTCAGAGCCAAGCCCTGGAATAACTTCTGGGATCATAGGTAGTTTTCTGTTTGATCCAGGAACACCAAGTTTAAACTCTTTCTCTATTGGTTACTTGTCTCCCTTCACCCTGAACTATCTGTAACCTTGGCAAAGCCAGGTCAGCAAAGTCCCACCTCAGGTGGCTGCATCAGAGTGACAGTATGAGCCCGTACATTGCACTATACTCTAGTAGTCAGCAGGGAACTCATGTATAAATGGTGCATACGCACAAAAATGTTGTGTACGCCTGTTTCCACACTCACATCAAGATGTATAAAAAATAAACTTTCTGTAACGCTATGCACATTTTCATGACAGCCTCAGACCATGTGTATGCATGTTTTTGCTCAAATTTGTAAACAGGCTGTACCCAGAGCAGTGCAACCATTTCTGTGTGGTTTCCCTTTCTTTTTTTTATGAGTCTCACCCATGATGCAGACTTTATCAAATACACCAAAATTAATTGCATATTTTTTTTCAAATTTAAGGGATTTGATTGTAATCAATCTGTAACAATATAATGGTCCATGGAATGGCGAAACTATTCCAACTACCATGGCTGCTGTAGCATTGTTAGAAGACGCCACAAATGGAAAAATTAGAAGAGAGTGTATATTTAGAGATCATACTGATTTCTTGTCCCATAGTGATGACTGGGTTCAAAGAGATTTTGATTTCCTTGTTCTATTCTCTTGGAGCTGTGTGCTGTACTGAGGCTGACAGACTTTAAGGAATTGTGCTCTACCTGCTCCTTTGCAAGTTCTGTTCACGCTTGGGTTTTTACCCACAGGAGCTTTTCAATGTGAACTTGCTGACAGATTGTGCATTTCACTGTCATCACTGAGACGTGCCATACCAGCTGTTTGGGATGGTATTATCTGCTTGTCATCCAGATTTGTAAGATTTCCTTACACTGTGGTTGAACAGGCAAACATCAAGGTATAATTCACAGCAATGTCCGGTTTTCGAAATGGAATTGCAACGGTCAACTGTATTGCTATAAAGGTGACTTCAGAGAATGAATTTACTTATGTAAATAGAATGAATTCCCACTTCGTTAATGTGGAAATTATCTGTGATGTGAAAATTCATTTTATTAATGTTGTGGTGAGATGGCCTTACTCAACTCATGATTCATTCATTCTGAGAAATAGTAGTGTTAGGGAAAAAACTTGAAAATGGTATTGTGTGTGATGGCTGTTTTTTAGGTAAGATAAGACATTTATTATTACCCCTTTAGTCAAAATTGTAAGTTATCTGTATGATGTAACCATATGACACGATTACTTGGGTGACAGTGGGTACCCGCTGAAGATGTGGCTTCTCATCCCACTCACCAACCCACTGAATGAACAAGGGCGCTGTTATAATGGCCTCCACTCTCAGGCTTGGGTGGTGGTAAAATGCCAATTATAAGTGTCTTGCCAATAATTGCAGTAGACTGCTGCTCAAATGGTTTGAGCCTTGGAAATTCCATTACCTCCTCCAGTGGTGTTGACACTATAGTTGGCAGGCTGCAACTTGCTTTTCATGTCAACTTTGATATCTGACCACTTCTTTTTTTATTTCAGGGACTGTGCGACTTTCTGAACTTGATATTTTAGTGCCTCCACCATGCTGTGCCACTCCAATTTCCTTTTGTTGCTTATACCACTGCTTAAGCCACTAATTTGTACATTTTTCCTTGCCTTCACTTCATTGAGCAGACCTCCTTTTCACATTTGCTGAAATTCTTATTTTCTGCACATGCTTTTGCCATTGTCTTTCAAGAAAACACCGAATGAAAGGGACTATTTATATCGATTTCAAATAGGCGAAATTCTAGGAAGAGCTAGGGTGGGAATGTAGACTCAGGCAAAATTCACGTTGATTGGAATATATAAAGGGAAAGTGCGTAGAACTTTGCTTACGCACAGTTTTATGCGTCTAAATTTTTTTTGTGCGCATATATATTTCTAGTTTTGTCAGTACGTTTTGTCAGTATGTTTTAGTGTGAATTCTACACAAGCCATTATACATGAGGCCCCACATGTTGCCACTGCTGCCATTCCTTTCTTGGTCTTGTTCTTTCTACATGAAGATGGTTAAATACTCTTCCCAGTAGCTATGTGCCCTACCCTTTTGCGGCATGGGAGAGCATTACATATTTGTTCCTGGACTGCTTCTCTTTCTGTTTCATTCTGATGTGGATGCCAGGTGACTTCCTGAAGTATTCAACAGATTATAAAGGGTGTACAGCTTAAATTGCCTTTGTATTTCCAAACTGGCATTTGCAGGACATCTTATTTCATCAGACAAATGCCATACTTTCTGTGGGCATGGCATGTTGTCATTGTAACCTATATAGTTTGGCTGTCTAATGACAGTATAATGTTTCTCTAATGTCTGTAAGTCAATCATAGCATTTCAGGTGTTTTTGGAAAAGGTTACTGAAATTGTACAAATCATGTTGGCTTAGTTTAATTAATTCATTTTTTGTCTTGGTCTGCAATATACATGCTCAGTGTGTGCAGTAAAGAAATTATATGTATATGGTAAGTATTGTATTTTAAAAAAATGTTCATTTTTGTTTGCATTTGGATGTAGACTATTTCTTTCTTTGATAGTGTTTCTTGATAGTCTCTTAGTCACAGCAAGAACAGACAGCACTATTTTGAAAATCCTGGGACAGAACAATTGAAGAGCTCCTATTCATATGAAATGAAAACCCTTGTTTTCCACTCACAAAATGTATTTTCCATTTCAATATTTTAACTGTGCCTGTGATCATATTAAAAATAAGTAATTTGCTTTTGTGAACAACCCGCAGCACAGATTGAACATTTTATCTACTGCCTCAGTATATTGAAATATAAAGGGAGAATAATAATATGTACTAGTATTTACAGCAGCTGTGGAATATCCCAAATTTTCTATGATTGCAGTAATGATGTGCAAACTTTTCTGTCTGTTCTGTAGTGAAATGTTTTGCATTTTTTTAGGAGGATGATGCTATAGAGCCGTGATATTATGGGAGTGTCCTTGTGTTCATAAACCCTCAGGAAGTAAATAAATACAGTTGTGATATTTATGACGGTTGGCAAATATTGCCTGCAAGCTTAAAGAGTATTTTACAAGTGGAATGAAAAGCTGAGTTAGCAGTTTATTTTTAAAGGCTGACTACATTGTGCCTACCTCACCTTTCTAATATTGGTGTGCACAGTATATACATTTTAATTAATCCTTCTTTACCGTTTACTTTTACTGCTGTTACTTTTTGCAAGCATGTCTATAAAGGTTTAAAAATCAATTTAGTTGGTTTTAATAATTTATCATAGCGTAAGATTCTCAAATCTGCTAAATCAAATTCAGGGATGCATGAGACCACAGCAGAACCAGCTTCAAGACAAGAAACAACCGTGAACATGGCACTAGTCCATTGTAGCTCTACTTTCACAGATTGTTAATTCATAGTTTTACATTAAGCTAGCCTGCAGTTCTTGTGGGATATGGGAAGAAAATCTCTTGGGGGATATGGGAGGAAAATCCATACAAATATGGGATCGGGACACACAACTGCAGAAACTTAGGACAGACTTCATCAAACAAGGATACACTTCCAAATCAACAGACCTACACATCAGGAGAGCTACGGTTATACCCAGAGAAAACCTTCTGGAATACAAAGGTGCAGAAACCAAGAACCGAGTCCCACTAGTTGTAACTTATCATCGACATCTGGAAACACTTCACAAAATTCTGAAAGAGCTTCAACCCATGGTACAGAAAGACAATAAACTGAAGGATATATTCCCAAAACCTCCCCTCCTTGCATACAGACAAACACCAAACCTAAAACAACTGATTGTCCGAAACTCTATGTGTGGCTCGGCAGCAAGTGGCACATCTCCCTGCCTACAGAACAGGTGTGGCACCTGTGCAGATATCTACATGACAGATCAGGTAGTTATACCACATTGCCAACAGGAGCATAAAATAAAGGGTCCGTTCACATGCAAATCTGCTAATGTGGTCTACCTATTCATGTGCATAAGGTGCCCCAACACTGGACAGTACTGATCTTCCGGTGGCAGCACACAGTAATGGCCACAGCATAAAGGATGTGAGGGTCACTGTGCTTATGGGTAATTTCAAGGCCCAACAGAGCGGAGAGAATGGGAATACAAACTTATGCTTAAATTCAACACTCTACAAAATGCTCTGAATACAGACAAGAGTTTTATGACCAGATATATGGACTAACAGACTGATTGACCAGCTGACTACATCAGAGGCCTATCGTACAATGCACTTCAAAAAAACCTTACAGGACTTTCTCTAGTGATGGTTATCATATCTCTACATTTTATTAGTTCATTGTTCTCTTCTTTTAGGGTTAATTCATCTCAGGTGTATTCATTTTGCTAACATTTGAACAAAAAGGTTGTTAAGATGAAAGAAAAAAATCACTTTGCTCTCCCAATATAAGCGAGAGTATTTTTCAGTTTCTTTGTTGCACCTTGCCTGATGAAGGGGCCTTAGCTGCCTCGAAAGCTTAAATTTGTAATCTATTTAGTTAGCCAATAAAAGGTGTCATTTCACCCTACTTTCTCCTGTATCAACGGTAACACGGTACAACACTCTACTGCTATCTATAAAAATGTAAAAGAACAATTTGCTTAATTTTACTCATTGCTTTCTCTTATCTGCTTTCCAAAGAGGTTGCCGGTGTTTGTTTTACTTTCTGATTCTGTGTACTTTGCTGGACCTTCAGAAGTACATTTCATTTCATAGTCTTTTATGTCTGATTCATCCATCCATCCATTATCCAACCCGCTATATCCTAACTACAGGGTCACGGGGGTCTGCTGGAGCCAATCCCAGCCAACACAGGGCACAAGGCAGGAAACAAACCCTGGGCAGGGCACCAGCCCACCGCAGGTGTCTGATTCAGTGTGCTTTAATTTTGCTAGCACATTGTGGCCAGGTGCAGGAATGACAGGCTGCCAGAAGAAAATTTGGGGCACCAACCAGGTCATCTAATTTAATGCGCAGACAAAATAAACAGTCAAAACATTCCTTTGGCATCATTGCCCTTATCTTTGGGCTGTAAATTACAAAAGAAAACTTAGCTTTTTAGCCACTGGGTCAGTTTGCTTGGGAGCTCCACCCAGGCAGTTCGCTCTTACCAAAATTACACTTCCTTCTAAAAAACAGGGTTCTTATAGATGGGGTATCAGAAGGGGTAGAGTCAAGTGCCCCCACTGGGCAGTTTCTTAATGCTATAGGGAGAAATGGAGAAGACAATGTTAGTGATTGCACCCCCTCTTGTCCCAATGGGTTTTTACATACTTCAATAGAGCCCATAACGAGACCCTCCGATGCGCATGCATGACAACACCAAAGGAAGAGAAGACAATCATCTGCCAAAAGTATATGGGCAAGAAACAAATGTTAGACAAGCAATGCAGTGCAACAAGGAATCATGAAGCCCCATTTAGTTAGTTTCAGACTGATGTGTGTTTAGTCTGTATACTCAGTTATTTTAATAAAATGTGTGATTTATCACAAAACGGTAAAATGTAACTTGTTTAAGCATATTTTTTAGTTTGCAAGAGACATCCCTGAGTGGTGAAATGATGGACAACACCCTGTTTTCACTGATATGGATTCCAATGAGATCATTAGAAACCTTTCCTAAGTGTATGGTGACAGCTACTGTACGCTAATAATTATGTGAAAGCTTTCTTTAAGGCGGAATAATAAACAATGGTATTTTGACACAGTACTTGCTAGCAGACATGTGATTTGTGATTATTGTGGTGCCAGGAGGTATGTCGCCACAATCCAAGCATTGCTATTATTAGGGGTTAAATAAGGTGGGCATTGAGAAAGTTCCCTGCAGAAAATATATGTATGTTCCACTCACGCATACACATATAGTATATGCGTAAAGCTTTGTAAAACACAGTATCACCATTACTAAAATGTCTGTAGGCAGCATGACAGCTTATAATTAGAGATTATAACATGAATGTGTGAATTGTTCCCTTCTCTGTATCTTGGCAAGTCTTATGTATTCTTCCTAATCACTAAATAGCTATCGGAGAGTTGAAGTTTAATCATTTTTTCAAGCTATTGCCATTTTTAAGCGGATTAGAGAAAAGACTAATAAAATACAGTGGATGTTGACATGATAGACAGCATTTCATTGTAAAATGTCATACAATTGCCACATGTCATTTAAAAAGCAATGCATTTACAGTAAATGTTTACTGGAAGGTAGACAATGTACTTGAAGAGCACAAGCTGTGCTGGTTCTGGGTAATGATTATTGTGCTGTCCAAAGTGTACAGGCAACTAACACCAAATAATTATTAGGGGATCAGATCTCAAAACTAAGCTGCTTAAGTCATTTGTCCTATTATATGTGTGATGCACTTCATTGATACATAATTACTGATCTGAAACCAAAGTCCTGTAGTACATTCTGTCCAATTTATTAAAATATAATCCACCACCTGTGCAATTATTAGACTTGTTGCCAGCCTTGCTTTGACACAAGCTTAATGTGTCATTGCTGAATTAGGTTATGTACTTTATTATTATTATAAGTAACAATGTTCACACAGTCTCTGCACATGAGCTAATTTCAGGGCATTGTTATGGAATATTGAAAGTAGGACATTTATTCATTCATTTATTATCTGTAGCAACAGAATCTCAGTTTCGGTCCTGAGGGAGCACAGTGCCTACCAGGCAGGGCATTCAAAGCTCTGTGAGCCGAGTTAAAAACTGGAAAAACAAAGGATACTTTTCAGTAAAAAACGGAAAAAAAACAACCTTCAAAAGCTTTTATATCTTCTTGCCTACCACTTGATCTCCCATATTGGCTGAGAGTAAAAGACAAGAGCCTAAAGCTCCTTTTACCCTAGCACACTAACGGAGACTGTAAATATTGTTAAAATCAACTGTGATAACCTGGCCAAACTGAATAATTTTTACAAAAAAAAAAAACCCATCTGAGTCCTTTACCATAACAGTAAAAAGACAACACACAAAGTACAAAATTCAGCATGTTGAAGATACTGTGTGCTGTGATAAACATCACAGTGTTGGCCAGTGAAACTTGTGTTTTCATCTAATACAGCCCTTGCTGATAACTTCAACTCTTGTTCTTATGCCACAGGAGACGCCATCACTATAAGGGGCCTTGTGATTTGTTCTTACTTTAACTTCACCTTGTGATTACTTTGGGCCCATGCATTGATCAGTTTTTCAGTCTGTTATTTTTGGAATTTAGGAAGAAATGAATCCTTGTATACTAATACTGTAACATGAAAACTCATCGCATTCCATGCTAAAATCAAATGACGTCACTTTATACAGTCATTATTGATTCATCTAGAGAATACAACAAAATTCTTACTTGCATGTGCTAATCAACATGCAACACGTCACTACTCTCCAGATTAATGTGAATGGAATTACCTTATCTGTATTCTTACTTCATAGCTTTTGTCTTCTTTACCTTAAAGAAAACAAAACATTTGTCATAACAGATACAATATTAGAGAAACAGCATCAGAATAATAAACCTTGCATTCAATAAGAAATAAAAGAGTCTGCTCAATGGCAAAATGGCAGTAGGCTCATATGAGTGATGCTAAATTTGTGTGTATAGCTAACAAAGCATCAAAGATTTTATCTCTTTGTCCTATTAATGATAGGAGAATTAGGGGATCAAAAACAGTTGCCGACAAGCTAAACTGGTGCTGAATCTGGTAATGTGAAAAACTTGATGGCAGTATGAAATGTCACCAAGTTAAAGCATATGCTAATATACAGTAGTGTTTTTCAATGCCGAACTAAACAAGGTAACATCTGCAATATATAATGAAAAACAAAAATTCAAATAAAAATAGATCAGAGGCATGAGAAGAGGTAGGTGCTACAGATAGAATCTAAATTTGGTTAGCATAATTACACTTACATTTTTTTATATTTTACAGAAATAAACTTAGGCATGATACACCGTGCTACATTCACAATATGTGCATATAAAGAAAACAGAATTATAATTTATGCTATTTTGTTTTAAATACTAAAGTAAAAATTTGTAACTGCACTACAGGATCATGTAAGAGAAAAAACTAATTAAAAAAAATCAACATACAATAAGTTTTCAGTATTTTCATATTAGTTTGTAGTAGATCTAATTTTACCCTAAGAACAGAATAATGCTGTATGTATTAGATTCCTTATGGATATGCAAATATTGTCTACTATTGTAAGCAGCATCAGAAACAGAGGAGAATTTTTAAAACATTAAATACACAAAATGATGCCCCACCCTTGGGATATTTTGAAATATTATTAAAATTGCAGATGCTCAGTCCAGGGTCAGTTCTCGCCTTATGCTCAGTACAGCCAAGATAAGCACCGACTCCAGCAATGAACTGGTTTGTAAAGAGGATGGTTTAAATTCTACACTGTAGTATAAACAATAATAAATTAAAATAAAATAAACCTGTCTTACTTGATATGAGTCCTTCTAGACAGAAATTTGCTTTCTTTCTGCCATTTCTCTGAATTACATGTTATGCTTGTGCTCTGCCTGTCACTTATGTCTGTCTGGGGCCACATTCCCACTACACAGAGTATCACAGTGGGTGGTTACATACTTTTGACTGGTGGTGCTGATGTTCTGAGTTTCTGTATTTTTTATTTATTTAATAGTAATAGGATTAGTAGAAGTAATAGTAATGCAGTGTGTGCAGAGTGCAGTCAAATTACATCCACGTCCAACCAAAATTCAATGTGTCTAGCATTGATTCCTGCCCTGGATAGGCACAATTTCTAATTGCCCTGAAGTGGACATTGACCAAAAAGGATAAATAATAGGTGTGTGGATGGATATAATTTTTGTATAAAAAAAATTTAAGAAATGTGTCTCTCACCAGGCCCGGAAACAAATGAGGTAACTCTGCTTATATGCTGTAATGCCAATAATAGTTTGTAAATTAGCTGTGGCTCAAAATTATGTTCTTTCCATAACTATATAACAAGAAAATTCTCCAAGCCTCATCTCTCTTTTATAACTAAAGTAAACTATCCATCCATTCATCCATTATCCACCCCGCTATATCCTAACTACAGGGTCAAAGGGGTCTTCTGGAGCCAATCCCAGCCAACACAGGGTGCAAGGCAGGAAACAAACCTCGGGCAGGGCGCCAGCCCACCGCAGGGCACACACACACACACACGCCCACACACCAAGCAAACACTGCGAGGCAGCAGCGCTATCCACTGCGTAATGTAAACTAACATTAGTCAATTTTAAACCAGCTTTGAATTACTTTCCTACTTCTAATATGAGGACAATATAATCTATAAACCTCAAACTTTAGTGGCTGTGTCCCTCAGCAGGGAGTGCTGTATCATTGTCATGGCAATGGACCGATTCCACTTGGCATTCCTTTGACTCACCTCACCATTGTTAAAATCAATAATGACAACCCAACCCATCAGTATGGGGTGTTGAGGATTTTCCAAAGCTGTCAACACTTTTCTGCTATACATATTTCGAGTGCAAGTTCATGTAAACAAGGTTACTTTCAAGAGTTTTTGGTGACACCAAGACAGCTATCCTAAAATCCAAAATTTTGACCTATAGTTTAAAAAAAGTTTTTAAAATGGTTTAGTGAAAACTGAAAGTACAAGTACCAAGTGGACATTACAAAAAATATGCATAAATGAATGCTCTTGCTAGATGTGTGTTAATACTCGTAGCAATAGTATTAATATTGTCACATGTTTAGAGCCAGTGAAATTCTTTTTTGCTTGCTAGACCAACATGCAACATATTGCTCCTCACCAGTGCCATGGTAAACAAGAATGTTATAAAGAGAGAACCACATCACCACCATTTCAACTGTATCTACAGTAGCTGTCACACTGTCTCTAAAACATTCCCTTCCACTTTCCTTCAGTATACTGTTTGCCAACTCCACGTCCCCCCTTTTAGTACTTGATTAACCAATAAGAAGGGAAAGACTTTCAGTGTGCTCTGTGTGTGAACAAAGCACTCGTGCAAACAGATTTTATAAACCTGGACATAAAATACAAAAATGGTTAGGCTGCCTATTAGAGAATAGATCTGGTGTACATTTGCAGCGAGGTGACTGACTTTAATTTGTTGCTGTTGTCCACAATGGTAGCACGTTGCTAAGTTGTAATCATATCAGCACAATACTGTGAAACAAACAAACAATGCACCTTAAGACTTGATAGGCTGTTCTCTGTATCACATTACTCATACCTTGTAAACATAACTGTTTCTTCAGTTTATTTTATTTTATTTTCCTAATGAGTACCTATTTTAAACCACTTCCATAATGAGTATCTGCATTAGCCTGTTTTTATAGTGCCAAATTCATTCAGGTACTGTAGTGTAGCTTGTCTTTATATAAATATCAACAATCATTCATGTATTGTTTTCAAGTCTAATTTCCATTTTTCTTTACAGTTTTAATGTCTCCTTCATGGCGAGCTTTAAAGTCTTGACCTCAAAGAATCTAGTATAAAAATTGATGACTAAATATATTTGATTCTAATATTCATATCAGCAATAATGCATTTATTAGAGTTGGTAAAGACTCCAGGAGAGCCGTATGGTTATTACATCCACATGCAGTATGTGAAGGGAGAGCATGATGAGTAATTCTTGTACAGAATTTGTTACGTAGGGTTAGGGGATTGCAGCATTTTATTTAAGGTCTTATTAGAATGCCATTGTACTTTCCAATCTTGGTGATATGGGTAAAATATGCAAATTCGAAATACAAATGTGATGGGTCTGAATATTAAACTGCAAGATAATTTCAACATTGATTTGCCACTATGTTTACAAAGAAATCTTTCATCAAAGTGAAAGAGATCAATTTGTACCTTCTCGCTTGGTGTGTCAGCTTTAAATGAAGATTTAATTATGATTCTTCCAATTTTTCGCCTTTTCATTTCCTTTGTCAAACAGAGTGCCTTGTTTGAAAATGCAAAAACTCTTATATGAATTTTTAGACCTGGAAGGCATTTTGAAGTGTTAAGTGGAATAAGCACAAGGCAGGTCTCAATATGCTTTTAAATGAATTCACAATTGTGCAAAATCATTACCGGTACTTTTCAGTTTACTTGCATCCATTACACAAATTAAGGGTTGCATGCTTTATTTATTTATTTATTTTTTGGTACGGTATTTTTTGGGAAAAAGTCAAAATATTTTGAAATGATTCCACGTTTGAATTTGTAAAATAGTAAATGTTCTTATTCTAATGTTAGTTTTATTTTTAATATGTATTTCTAATCCATAACCAGTATGCTGATTTTTTATTTATACTTGATTTCTTAGCCATAAACTACAAAGGGATATGTCATACAGCAGATCATTAAAAATATAATATGCAAAACCCACACAAAATAAACTATTGTATATTATATAGACAAAAGTATGGTGTTGGATATTTGCAGTGTTGACCAAAAAACAGGAGAAAGAGCTGCAGGTGGTAGAGTTAAAGATTTTAAGATGTGCATTGGGTGTAATGAGGATGGACAGGATTAGGAATGAGTACATTAGAGTTCAGGTTGGATGGTTTGGAGACAAAGTCAGAAAGGCAAGATCACGTTGGTCTGGACATGTGCAGAGGAGAGATGCTGAGTATATTGGGAGAAGGATGCTAAGGATAGAGCTGCCAGGGAAGAGAAAAAGAGGAAGGTCTAAGAGAAAGTTTATGGATGTGCTGAGAGGGGACATGCAGTTGATGGGTGTGACAGAGTACGATGCAGTAGACAGGAATATATGGAAGAGGATGATCTGCTGTGGCGAAACCTAACAGGAGCAGCCGGAAGAAGAAGAAGAACAGACAGCAGTGAGACAATCAGAATGTCTAACATTCGTTGTTGATAACATCTATAGTAGCACTTGACCATCACCACTGTTTATAGCCCATCTTGTTTGCCTTTGCTGCCATTGTGTTGTGCATAGGCTAGCTGTAATGTTAATAAAAGGCAGGGGCTTTATGAAAATAGTGTTTGGAACAGAGCTCTGCAATTAGAAGTGGAACCCAGGTAGTGACACAAACTATGTAATAATTTGCAAGAATCAATAATCAGTAAAATGCTTAACATAGTTAATGAAAATATCTCAATATAGTAATTATTGATCTGCCTGCCTGTTGTCCTACCTACCCACAGTAATCCTATTCAGGTCATGACAGGAACACTTTAAGTATACTGAATGACATGAAAGCTTGTCTTTGGAATTTGGGTGGAAACTCACATGAATGTCGGAGAACATACAAACTCTGCACAGAAAGCAATCTTTGCTCATAATTGTATACCCATAATAACATTATTGTGAAGTGGTAATCCTCTTGTTGTAGCATAGTTTCACTTAAATGTAAACTGTTCAAAACATTAATGGAACACTTTGAAAACACATAAGGTCTCAATGGGAAAGAAAATCCTTCTGGATATGGACTGGGTATTGTGTTAGGAACAAAAGGATGCCACATCGTTTGAAGGAAATGAAAATTATCAACCTACTGAGGGCTGAATTCAAAGACACCCCGAAAATCAAATGATATGGCAGGGAAGTCCATTTTGCTGAAATTTCATTACAGCAACTCAAAATTGTACTCAGTGATTTCTATGGCCCCCATGTGCTTGTATGCATGACTGACAACATCGAGGGATGCTCCTAATGAGATAACGAATGGTATCCTGAAGGATCTCCTCCCAGATCTGGACCAGGACATCACTGAGTTCCTGGACAGTCTGAGGTGCAACCTGGTGGCATTGGATGGACCGAAACATAATGTCTCAGAGGCGTGGAGGCCAGTCAATGGTATCAGTTCCTGCATCCTCCAGGAACTGCCTGCATACTCTTACCACATTAGGCTGGACATTGTCGTGGACCAGGAGGAACCCAGGACCCACTGCGCCAGCATAGGGTCTGATAATAGATCCAAGGATTTCATCCCGATACCTAATGGCAGCCAAGGTGCTGTTGTCTAGCCTGTAGAGATCTGTGCGTCCCTCCATGGATATGCCTCCCCAGACCATCACTGACCCACCACCAAACAGGCAGCATAATGTTCTCCACAACTTCTCCAGACCCTTTCATGTCTGTCACATGTGCTCAGGGTGAACCTGCTCTCATCTGTGAAAAGCACAGGGCGCCAGTGGTGGACCTGCCAATTCTGATATTCTATGGCAGATGCCAATCGAAGTCCACAGTGCCAGGCAGTGAGCACAGGGCCCACTAGAGGATGTTGGGCTCTCAGGCCACCCTCAAGAAGTCTGTTTCTGATTGTTTGGTCAGAGACATTCACACCAGTGGCCTACTGGAGGTCATTTTGTAGGGCTCTGGCAGTGCTCATCCTGTTCCTCCTTGTCCAAAGGAGCAGATACCGGTCCTACTGATGGGTTAAGGATCTTCTACCACCCTGTCCAGCTCTCTGAGAGTAACTGCCAGTCTCCTGGAATCTCCTCTATGCCCTTGAGACTGTGCTGGGAGGCACAGCAAACCTTCTGGCAATGGCACGTATTGATGTGCCATTCTAGAGAAGTTGGACTACCTGTGCAACATCTATAGGGTCCATGTATCACCTCATGCTTCCAGTAGTGACATTGACTGTAGCCAAATGCAAAACGAGTGAAAAAACAGTCAGAAAAGATGAGGAGGGCAAAATGTCAGTGGCCTCCACCTGTTAAATCATTCCTGTTTTCACAAAAGCAGCTGAAACTGATTAACAACCCCCTCTGCTACTTAACTGACCAGATCAACATCCTAGAAGTTTCATTGACTTGATGCTATACTCTGATTAAAAATCAAAGTGTTCCTTTAATTTTTTTGAGCATTTTATAATGTGCAATTAAATACCTTTATTGTATGTTATGTTCTTTATTTTATTTGTATACATCTATTCTTCCCCAAATATGTATGTATTTAATATACATACTTAATGTTTACAAAACAAACAGTCTTCTTAAAATGTTCAGTAAGCAGGACTGATAGAGCATTAAGTGTGCAATTAGTCTCTGGGGAAAACAATGCTTTGCATATCATCTTTGAAGCTGATGCTATTTCTTTCTTTTGTTTATTTTGTTTACACTGCAATTGTATTTAGCCAGCTGTCACAACAGACTGTGACTTACTGACAATAGTATGTGCTTTTGTGAGAATGCTTCTAAATGCAGAGAAATAATTTGCCAGTCAACTGTTTTATGTGAAATTTACAAGCAGAGATTCAGTTATTTTTACAGGCACAAACAGATATTGTTTAATAGACCATTTGAGAGAAATGCTTGACTTTAAAAGCAGAAATGGGGGGAAAACTTGATGGTGACCAGATTGTCCTGTACTCACTTTTAAATGTAAATTTTGCTGCTGTGTAATTTTTGAACATATAAAAATAATGCCATTAACTTGATAATGTTTTTATTTGAATATTAAAAGATAAATTATTAGAAATCGATTTATTCCTGTAACTACTGAAATTTTGTAAATTTTCATAGATATTGCATTGGGGTAAAGACATCAGTAATGCACAGCAATGTCTTGCAATTGAATTGTTAAGGGCAAACACTATAGAAATGTTACCTAAATAAATAACAATCTGTCTAGATAGTAAACAAATTATAATTACACTGCCTTGTCTATTAGACAGAGTTTGAATAAAGCAGAGGTGAGATATTCTGGAAAAGTTTCAGAAATGATTGAGAGCCAGACATCTGCAAACCATTAAATAAACCCTACTAAAGTATTGGCATCAGTAAAAAGGCATATGAGAGGATATCCTTGCAAATGAAGAAGATTCCATTTCATCTGCCAAGAAGTAGTTGCTGTAAAACTAATTCTGCTTTGCATGGATCTTTGAAAGAAACACTATGATAGAGAGGCTGTAGACAGGAAAGTGGCAGCTAGGAAATGACCCAGAGGATCACATATATGGAAAAATGACATACTGGACTGTTTTTTTTATAAAAATTGTAAACAAAAAAAACAGCTTTAAACGGTTGGGGCGCCAGGGTAACCCCATTTAATTTCTGTTGACAAGAGTTTTTAAATTTACTGTAGGTAGAAACGCGGCAGTGTAGGGTAATACTGGTGTGCTTTCTTATTAATGATAAGGATGTTCTACTGTTCTGTGGATTTTTGACCTGGAGGACTGGACGAAGCATGGTCAGTGATGAGGTCACTGCTTTTCATCTAGGCTAGCCTTTTTGGGTATTAGGGTTAAAAAGGAAAATGCCCGAGTGCATCATGCAGCCAAATGCTTCAACTGTACAAATCAGATCTTGAAAGAGGCAGACTATGCCAACGCATGTGACAGCATTTTGCAAGTTTTTTGGAACAGACACAGTTTTAAAAGTACATACTGCATGCATCATTCATAGTCACTATGCCCACAAACCTGAATGGAGGTTTGGGTGTTTGAGAATGTTACATTATCTATATATATATAAAATTCTTTTCGCGTTTGAAACGGAAATTACATATGACCACGCGAAATGGAAATTGTGTATGACCACAGAACATATTATAATACAGGAACTAATCACTTTGTTTGTGAACGTCATTTTTTATTTCGTTTTTATGAATTGTTATTATTTTTGTGAGAGTTACTTTACTGATATTGAAAAGAAGTAAACACAAACACGCCAATCTATCCCATAGAAGTGCACCCCGCGTCACCCTCTCCCAGCCCTCCTCTCTGGACTCCAGCGCTGAGCCGTTCATGTTCTGACAAAGAAGTTTTATTTATTCGTCCACGTGACTGTCGCAGAAACTGCCAAATTATAACTTCTTTTTTAATTGGCAGTACTTGATAGTAGAAGAGATGAGGAAAACAACTTTGCGTCTTTCTACTTTTTAACTTCGCCGAGCTGTAAACAATGTGACGACGACACCACCTTCAGTGGCGAGGGGTCGTGAGAACAAAGTGGACGCTCGGAGGCGCGGAATGTCGGGCTGCTCTGCCGGGTCGAGAGCTTTGCAGTTTCGGGTAGCATCCTCTCTTCTCGCACTGTTTGTTACACTTCGAGTGCCCTGTCGGCTCCTGGGAGAGTGGAAATCATTGCAAATGAGTGTGATCTGCGCCATCAAAGCAAAACTCTGTTTGTAAATTGCACTTCACGACTACTTACTGTCCCTTAAGGTGAGTTCAGGTCACTAAAACCCCACAACATTCAAGGTTGCTTTTGTGATAAATTATTTTAAGAAGATGGAGGGTTTACATCTAAGAAGATGTACCGACCTCTTCATGTTAAGTTTTGGACTTGGGAATTGTTTGGACCTTCTACCCGTTAAGCACGGAAGGGCAGCGTCCACATTTCTCAGAATAATTTTTCTCTTAAATCACAGGCACGTAGTGCAAGGTTGTCAGGCAGAAATTTGCAGGATCGCATAGAAAATGTTATTTCTATACCACACCGGTCATGTAGCACCTTTCATAAGGGATCTGCTACCGAGAGTTGATCTTAATACATTTAAGCTGCTGTTAGTGCTACTTACCTGTTGTGTTATAGCACCTTTAAAATGTACTTTACCCGAAAACACTCCAGTACTGCTCAATGTATCTTTACTTTTTACATGTTAATGTTTTACTGTTTAATCTATACTAATAAAAGGCAAAGTCCTCACTGACTCACTCACTCACTGACTCATCACTAATTCTCCAACTTCCCATGTAGGTAGAAGGCTGAAATTTGGCAGGCTTATTCCTTACAGCTTACTTACAAAAGTTAAGCAGGTTTCATTTCGAAATTCTACACGTAACGGTCATAACGTTCGACAACGTCTGCCATGTTGAACTTTCTTATTTATGGCCCCATCTTCACGAAATTTGGTAGGCGGCTTCCCTGCGCTAACCGAAACCGATGTACGTACTTATTTAGATGGTATGACGCCACTGTCGGCCGAGATATTGAACTTTCCAACGTCACTAATTTTCCAACTTCCCGTGTAGGTAGAAGGCTGACCCCATCTTCACAAAATTTGGTAGGCGGCTTTCCTGCATTAACCGAAACCAATGTACGTACTTATTTTGGTGGTATGATGCCACTGTCGGCCGCCATATTGAACTTTTCAACGGTCTTTGTTACTTATGGGCCCATCTTCAAGAAATTTGGTACGCGGGTTCCCAACGCTAACTGAATCCTACTTACGTACATATATACGTCCATAGCCTGCAGCTCGGTCACTGTGTGAGACAGAGTTGGGTCCCCGGTCCCAACGCCTCCCACATTGTTGGCTGCCTGCCTATATAAGGCCATCCGTCACTCCAGTCTCTACATTCTCTTCCTTGTTTCGCCACGGGATTCACGTCTCCCTGCTGATAACTACAGCCTTTTTATTTAATCCATGGCTTCTCCGGTGTTTTATTGTTCATTTATTACGATTATAGTTATTGTGTGGGTATTTTAGACTTACTTTACATTGTTCAGGTACCCATTTCCTTTATCATTCCAACCATACCCCCATTAACATGTCTATCGAGGTGATCACCATCGATCAAAGAACTGTCACTTACCGAGTGGTTTCCATGCCCGGAGATGCCACCTACCTTTTCCATTCTCTTTGTTACATATTGCACGGCCATATCAGGCTCACTCTTGATATCCGGAGGAACATTGTGTCTTATGTATTGAATGACAGGGACAGGTTCAAGGTGTGGACTGATGACGGTACAGGAGATAATTATACTACACAGGAGCACTAGAAGAGTGAAATGCTTAAGCCCTTCACCTATGCATCTGCATGTGAGTTGATGGCTGCCACTGAATTGTTCGGTTGTCGCTTTCAAGTGTACCGAAATGGCCAAATATTTTACACCTTTCGACAACCGCCAATGCCTCTTAAGCATCTTAGATTGACAGGTGACGATTTCAGTAGTGGACACTTTGATGTTTATGAATGTTTAAACTCTCAAAAGCTGGATGTGAAGTTATCGATGAAACCGGTTGTATGCTTACAACGCTTGACAGATGCCGAATGTATCTTCAACACAAGTCCTGCAAATACTGTCATAATTTAAACAAACCATGAAACTCACACCGATTATGACAGCAGCAATCCAAGCTATGAGATTTGAAACGATTACTGTTCACATGGGCAACTGTATGTTGCATGCTCAAGAGTAAGCTCAGCGCACAGCCTGGTCATATTACAACCGGAGGGCCGAACTGACAATGTGGCATACAAAGAGATCCTTAACAAATAATTATTGGTATATTTTCCCTCAGTTTAAAAAGGTTTAATTTTGTTCTTAATAAAAATTTTAAGGCAGTACTTCGCCGCTGCGAAGCGCTGGTATTTTGTTATATATATATATATATATATATATATATATATATATCTATACTAATAAACGGCAAAGCCCTCACTCACTCACTCACTCACTCACTCACTCACTGACTGACTGACTGACTGACTGACTCATCACTAATTCTCCAACTTCCCGTGTAGGTAGAAGGCTGAAATTTGGCAGGCTCATTCCTTACAGCTTCCTTACAAAAGTTGGGCAGGTTTCATTTCGAAATTCTACGCGTAATGGTCATAACTGGAAGTTGTTTTTCTCCATTTACTGTAATGGAGTTCAGCTGGAGGGGCGGAGTTTCGTATGACATCATCACGCGTCTCACGTAATCGCGCATTACGTAGAAAGCCAGGAAGAGCTACAAAACGCGCTTTAGAAAACATGCATTATATAATTAAGAAGGCAGTGAAACAATTAGAAGCGAGCGAGTGACATATAAAACCATATTCAGCGGCTCACGTGAACTGACGCAGTGCGCAGACAAAAAGTAACAGTTCCAAAGAGTGCTGAACAAAAACCGAATTACACTGCTATGCTCAAATACATAAACCACACGCAGTGGCGCGATAGTAAAGAATTCGCCTGTAGCGCCCACGTCCGAGGTTCGATTCCCGAGAGGGGATGCACTAAGTATATATGCGCGCTTCTCGATTTATTTTAACCTCGCATCCCCTTAGTTTGAGACGTATGAAAACGCATGCGGTTAACGCAGAAAGACAGATCACCTATTCACCTATTGAAGCTTCATGAATAATGGATACTTTATTCGCGATCAATGATTGTTTTGGTAAAGCCATACTCAGTGTATTCATTAGATGAACGGTAAAAAAGTAAGAGCGAGGGGACGGTAACTTACTGAAGCACACAAGCAAAACCACAATAGCACGCGGGCTCGATGTACTGACTTTCGCGATCACCTTCCAAAAAATATTTCTTTTCAAGTTCAATTAAGTCCATATGAGTCAAACTCAAAGCCCATGGGCCACATCCGGCCCGGCGTGTAATTATATCCGGCCCGCGAGATCATTTTATATACTGTATTATTGTTATTAATGGCCCGGGTATATGAAGCGCTGGTAACACAATAAACTACAGATCCCATAATGCAGCGCTTCAGCTGCCTTGCCGAACACTTACTGCGTTGCTGCAAGTTATTGCGAAGCTAGCCCACACGATGCCGAAGAGAAAAGCTGATTCTGAAAATAGAGCCTTTAAAAACCGATGGGAGGCTGAGTATATGTTTACTGACATTGCCGGTAAACCTGTGTGTCTCATTTGTGGAGCTAATGTGGCTGTAATTACAGAATTTAATCTTTACAACGACTGACAAACACAGAATGTAACTTGAACACAACACATCGTACAAATACGACCCTGATTGAAACAAATAATGATAATCGAATCCTTGATCACAGCAACACTCACAAAGCAATTACTGTATATTGACAATCATGTTACGTTATTTTTAAAATGTTCCCTTTTCTTTTTCATAGCTTCTTTAACACACTACGTCTCCGCTGCGAATATATATATATACCTCGATCTACATACTCTCAAATAAATAAGCCACACACCGTGGCGTAATTGTAGAGGCTTCGCCTCTATCGCCTACATCCGAGGTTCGATTCCCGAGAGGGGATGTACTGAGTATGTACGCGTGCTTCTCGGTTCATTTTAACCTCGCATTTCCTTGGTTTGAGACATATGAAAAAATATGCGGTTAACGCAGAATCATGTTACGTTATTTTTAAAATCTTTCCTATTCTTAGCACAAGCACAGCTGAGAAGCTTCGATGCATGTACTCCATAACAAAAAATAACGCATTTAATCACATTTTCAATTCCAAGCAAAGGGGAACTTTTGTCAATGCATGATTTCCTGGTACATCGATTACACTGGTGCACACATCACAGCTACAAAAATGTTACACTCGGAATGAAGCGCGTTCCTGATCGGAGGAAAATTTAATTTCAAAAAACTACCCGAGCGAAGCCTTGATAAAAGCATGGTTTTGTGCACAGTGAAAACCAAGCAAAATTAGATGCATTACAGAAAGCGGACTTTGTGGCTCTTACTGGGGATCATTGGAGTTCCGTGACCGTTAGTAATTCTAATTACATCTAATTACAAAATGTTCAATGATCACACTGTTTTAGCCTAATGTACAAAATAATTTTGGCTAAGGTTACTCAGAGTTTAAAGATTAAGTTGGTCAAATTACCTTTTATGTTTCTGACTTATTTTTTTAAGAAGAAAAACTGCACTTTCTGTTGAAATTTTGGTTATTATTTAAAGACAATACCATTCTGAAAATGTACTTAAAGTACTTAAACTACCACTTTATTTTTAAGTCTGCCCA
>JANRMT010027041.1:74132721-74220342 GCA_026402145.1 Polypterus bichir lapradei
AGAGAGAGAGAGAGAGAGAGAGAGAGATGACAACAACACTCATATCAATGACAAAACAATTACATTAACAATCATGTTACGTTATTTTTAAAATATTTCCTTTTCTTTTTCATAACTTCTTTAACACACTACTTCTCCGCTGCGAAGCGCGGGTATTCTGCTAGTATGTATATATATAGAGATAGCTATAGATATATAGAGATAGATATAGATATATATACATAGATAGATATATAGATATTAGATATTTACATAGGTAGATATAGATATATATATAATGTATGTGTGTATATATATATATATAGATATATAGATAGATAGATATAGATATATATATAATGTGTGTGTGTGTATGTATGCATGTGTATATATATATATATATATATATATATATAGAGAGAGAGATATAGATATAGATATATAGATATAGATATATATATATAGATATTAGATATATAGATATATATAGAGATATAGATATATATATATATAATGTGTGTGTGTGTGTGTATGTATGTATGTGTATATTTATATATATATATACTGTATATATATGACAGCAACACTCATAACAGTGACAAAAAAATTACATTGACAATCATTTTACGTTATTTTCAAAATGTTTCCTTTTCTTTTTCATTACTTCTTTAACACACACTACTTCTCCGCTGCGAAGCGCGGGTATTTTGCTAGTAATTTATATACTATATTTTATTTTTTTCCCTTGCACTCAGTGAGCGAAGCCACTGGGTAATCAGCTAGTATTCTATAAAACGAATAGCTTATTTGTCACATAGTTTGGACAAACACTTCTGCCTAATCCTTTAATGGAATTATTTGAAGTAATACCAGAAGGAATGTGATTATAAGGAGTCTTCTTTGGTTTCAGCTTTCAATACTTTTGGAACATATTGAAAATATTTTATTGATTGAATTTCTGATTTGATGTCTTTTATGTGTTATAGTGGGAGATTTTAGGCCACTAAAGTTAATTTAAAACTTAGATGTGCTCTTGATTAAAACTAAATCTACATGAGGCACATGAGGTATGTTTTATAATGCATACTGTACTGTATATAAAAGATTAGAAGCCTACATGAAAATATATTCATGTAAGTGTTATGGGAAGTTTAAGTTTAGTTCCAATTTTCCTTTTGTATTTTGTGTTGCATATCTTGTAAGCTTTGGATCCCTCTACTATCGGTCAAAGCATACCAGAATTTTCTAAAGTAGATAACATTCTTTTTGTTATTAGGTACAGGTAAGATACACATTCATAGTTTTCATTTTATCCCATTGCTTGATCAAGATAGAGATTGCTCACTCTTTATAGCATCTTTCTTACATGGTGTACAATAAATCACAAAAGAAAACACTTATTTTTCCATTCTCCTGTTGGGTCACATGCCAAAACAAATGTGACTTTATAGAGTTGTTTAATAACCTTTTATAGTCTTTTATATTGGAGATTGAATACATTTTCAAATATTTAGTTATATTTAGTCATGAGTGGTTTAGAAAGGCTTAAGTTCTCAACAAATGTTTGCTATTCTGAGAAAACTAATCTTTCTCTATCCTCTGTTAATATGACTATGGTTACTGCATTAAAGGCTGGTGCAGAAACTTAGGAACACTCAGAGTATTATTGCCATACATTTTAATCAGACTTTCATTTGTTAAAATAATAATTCAAGGTATTGATTATTCAATAAAACAACCAATAGGCAAACAGAATTGTGAACTGCTTTGGCAGGTAAGACATATCAATAACAAATTACTTTAGATTCAATGTTTTACTTTATATTTTATTTCAAAATGTTTCTTGTATTAATATCATTGCAATAATAGTAACAGTTAATTGATGTCTAAGTGATATACAGTAACCTGGAAGTCAGAACTTCCAAGCAGCTCTACCATTATTAAAAATGATTTCTCCCCTTCTTTTTGGAGACAATTTGGCCCACATTTCAAAGGCTTCTAAAGAACAGTCTTAGCAAAAGCAAAAGTGGGCTTCAGTTTCCTAATGGGCAAAAACAGGTGAGTTTAGGGTTAGAGGTAGGGATAGGCTTAAGGTTAGGGATGCATGCACGTCAAGTTTCACACAGGGGCTGTTTTCAACCTCCCACACTCAAAACTGTCCTTAGACCCATGATGACCTCGACGAGTTCTTTTTTGTTATTAAATGTTTGTCCCAAGGCTGGGTGGGCCAGATAGTCAGGAAGGGCATTTAAAAAGAGGAGGCAAGAAACCTGCTCGATTATTTGTTGCGTGTTATTGAGTTCTGGCCGTTGCCTCACAGACAGTATGCCTGAGTGGAAGTGGGTTGCCCTGGATTGAACCACCACTTCAAAATTCTCCTGGCCTGCTGGACTGGCGCTCTCCCACCTTTCACAGAGGGTTCTGCCTCTGTGGGGTGTAAGTGGGTGGTCTCTTCTTCCAGAAGGTCATAATAAGCCTCATGTATGTCCTTCTCTGAGCATGGCCCTATTCTGTTCTTCTCCGCTGCTGTCTCCTGTTGACCCTGCCTTGAGCTGGTGTCGGTTCCCCCCGACCCCCTACAGACAACCCCCAACCAGCCACTCAGGTGCAGTGCTCTCCCAACTGGACCTACGAGGGCTGAAGTTCGTTGGGTTTGTGTGCCAAGGCTTCTTCTAGGTTCTGCTCCTGGTTCCACAAGGAGTCCACCGTCCTGCCGACTATGCTAATGTGGTAATAATAAAGCCTTGACACATAAAACGTTTTTGGGTCAGCCGCCTGTGTAATTGGAAAGTGGCTGAAAATTTGAAGATTTGTTTAGAAAGGTCTTTACAGACAAGAATCCAAAACAGAACTGAGGTTATGGTACAGACAAGGTGGTTTTAAAGGTGGAAGGGGAAAATCATGTTATCTGGGGTTGGAATTGGAAGTGATGTCTTCTGGGGTGGAATCGGTAGTGATGTCTTCTGGGATGGGGCTGGAAGTAACGTCGTAAGGCCCAGGCAGAATTTCCTGCATTTGGTCTGTGGGGAAGAAAGAGAAAGGATCAGTACACCCCCTGGTCTGACCGGGAATTACTTTCTTTTGAGCCCTTTAGCTGCCTCCCATGCGCACGTGTGTGACACTGTATAGTGAAACACCTCACGTGAAATTAAACTTTAAACTGCAATTTGTTTCAAAACCCAATAAAATAATTTGCATGTTTTTAAAAAAAAGTATCAATGTCAAAATAAATTAAGCAAAAATAAGCTAACGTAACACCATGTTTGTTAAAAGACTTTATAACCTTTTTTCACCAGTTCTTTCATTGTCTGGAGCTACAATATCCCATTTAGGATCATTCCAGAACAGTATAGTAATCCAATCTAGGGCACATTTACAAGACCAAATAAAAATGTTATTTATGTAGAAACAAGGGAAAAAACAGAAAAGGCCAAAGGCAGTTGCTGTGAGGGTGAAATGCTACAGAAAATGCTATAATTCCATTATACAGTATTTGAACCCTTGACAGCTTTTCTTTTTTCTCAATCCCTTATTTGTGGTATTTGTAATTTTTAGTAGATATTATATGCAAATATTTAAAAGTCATTGTTAATTAGAATGTGTGTTATACAGTACAACCAAAGTATTAAGACCAAATCTTTATCTTATTTAGTCATTGTTGTTATGACTTGTTAGCAGAGGACTCACAATGTTTACTAAACAGGTTATTTTGTGAAGGTAAAAAAATGGTGAACACTTTTGACTGCAATAAAAGATAATTTCGGGTTTTTCAGGGTATTTGTTGCAGGACCTTATCTTTTTACACTACCATAGTGGTTCTAGTAACTGTGTGCATTATGAGATTTTACCTACATTTATAATTGTATGTATAGTGCTAATGGATGTATTAGATATACAGAATAATAAATATGATATTTTATGTACTTTTGTATTCACTATAAACACATGGCACTACAGTATGTACATGAGGGCTAATATAAGGCCAGTTGGTCAATAAGTTGAGTCTTATTAAATATTATCCCTATTATGTTAAATGGAATTGAATCAGCATTAAAAATGCATGAGACAGAAAAATTAGAATTTGCCTTTTTCTAGGGGAAAGCAAGACTAATGGATTACCACCATGATAAAACTGGCTATGAATATCATCTTTGTTCATTAACTTACATAATGATCACTTATGTGTTAGAACTGCAAAATTTATGAATAAATAATCATATGTGGTTTTATGACCTTAGAAAAAGAACAACGCTGTTTGATTACTCTTTAGATCAATATTTTATACATCACAGGCCAATAAAAAAGGCAGCACAGAACCGCAGTGATTAGCACTGCTGCGTCATAGATCTTGGGTTTATATTCTGCACCCGATCATTGTCTGTGTGGCATTCACACATTCTCCGGAAATCTGTATGGGTTTTTTTCCAGCTACATTTGTTTTCCTTCCACATCTCCAAAGACATTTGTTTAAAGTGAATTAGGATTCCTAATTGGCCCCATGTATATGTGAGTATCAGTGTGTGAGTGTGGACCCTACAATGGACTGGCAACTTCTCCTCGGGTGGCTCTTACTTGCGCCTCTTGCGCCTTATGTTGTCAGGATAGGCACTGGCCCCACATAACCTTACATTGTATTAAGCAAGTTTGAGAATGTCATGTAATAATAATAAAAATAATACATTTAAAGCAGCACAATAAACGTAACAATTAAAAAGTCTGGTGAAAATTTGTTTTTATGTATGAACTACCTGTTGAGTCTTGTTAAAGGGTCAGTACTGTAATATTTCTCATAGGAATGTGATGAATAACTATAGTAAAATCAGAATTCGGCAGTAGAATGGTTAATGGTACCTTATATAACAAAACATATTTCAGTTCAACAAGGTGATATAAATCAACATGCTGTATACTTCAACAAAAATGACTTCAAAGCTTGCAGTTAGAGAGAAAAATAATTCCATAGCCTAAGGTGCAATACCTCTACAATAACCCATAATAAAGTACAGAGAAGCAGGTTAACCAAAATTAGACATGATAACTGCTGTCAATGTGCTACATTTCTTAGTGGGTCACTGGGCTAAATTGTTAACAATAGTCATCTACAATAGAAGATAAGACAGACACAAAGATTATTTGTTAAGCAGGTGTTAAGAATCATTTTATGTTCTCATGTGTGTCATTATTTAGTGAGTCTTATGCAGTAAGTGGTGGAGTGGTGGCTCTGAGGTTAGGGATCTGCGCCAGCAATAGGAAGGTGGCCAGTTTGAATCCTGTGAATGCCAGAAGTGACTCTACTCTGTTGGGCCCTTTTGCAAGGCCCTTAACCTACAGTTGCTTCATCCTCGGTATGACGTTAATCTGCATCCAGCCCTGCAAGCAAGTCCACCAACTTACAGGGAAAACTTGGGGGTTGGTGGCAGGATTGGCACTCCATCCAATGTAAAAATCTTCACACAGTTCCAGTGTGATGCAGAGGTGTCACCCGCTGTACTCGGGTCTCAGTCCAGGTGGTGCGGTATGTGCCTTAAAAGAAGGTGTCATTACATTGAACTCTTGGTGTGTCCTATACACATTAAACTGATTCAGACAGATTATATTTCAAGAGTGGCAGACATTTGGAAGCCTTCATTTGTAAGAAAAACAGTAAGGTTGTTGCAGAAGTCGGTAAACAAATATTAAGGTCAATCACTGAGCTACATGAAACTCAAAACTGATGAACAAAGTTAAATCAAAACTGGCAACTAAATCTAAATGTATGTATTGTTTCACAAGAAGTCTCTTGTGGTGTCATCCCATGTTTCCATAACGTTTGTACACCTCTTCGACTGTGTGGATGTGTTACATATCATAGCCACCATGATGACAAGGATCACATGATACATGTATCACATTCCTAGCAAGTATCAGTCTGGTATCCTAGAAACTTTCTTATGAAAACCCTAAATGCAGAATGTTGGTACTCAATTAAAAAGTAAAAGGACTGGGGGAGAAAGTATTTCCAGGACAGTTTCTCCCCTGGACCGACAGAGGGCAGCTCCCTTGGTTTCCAGCGGGGCCACGGGCCATGAGCATGGGAGCTCAACCCTGCTGGGGCCCATGGCCACCACCAGGGGGCGCATGGTCAATTTCAAGGCCCTATTTGGCCTAGTTACAGCACTACGGCCATGTGGCGCATTTCCCAGAGGGTGATCCAGCTCATAAAATCCTCATTGTTGGGGACCCAAGTGAATGGACCAGGCAAAGGGGCCGCCCATGTAACACCTGGCTGTGGCAGATAGAGGGTCATTTCTGAAGGGCGGGACTGGACTGCGTGTCTGCCTGGGGGGTTGCCAACCGGGATCCTGAGTTGTTTCGTCACGTGGTGGGTGCGGCAACGCACTGTACCAGTGCATGCTCCTCAACTTGACTTGACTTGATAGAATGTCAACGGAAATTGTTACCAGCCTCAACAATGGAAAAAGAACCATATCCAAATATTAAAAACAAAATAACACGGAAAAAAGCAATAAAAATGATGAAAGCATAATAGATTAATGGAAAACAGTATGCACAAATATTTCAAAACCCCTAGAATTATAAGAATTGTCATAATGGTTCAAAAACAAACAAATGCAAAACACATCCTGACACCCTGGACTGTGGTATAGCAGGTTTGTAGTTCAGAACAAGGCGGACAATTTTTAAATAAGTAGGAAATTGAATGGCCATCTCAATCTCTGTGAGTATGTGAATGCTCACTCAGCTGCGTGGAGGTTGATGAGGTAATTGGGGCAAAACGCAACTGCATGTGCGGGTTCATCTGCCTTCTGCCTTCTGTGGTGTCTGATTGAGACTCTGTGCCCACGGAGGCATATAAGGGGGAGCTGGCACAAGAGAAAGGAGGAAAAAAAAAATGAGACAGAGAAAGAGCTGTGAAAATAGCATCGGGGGAGAACCAGGATAAGCCATCCATGCAGGGTGTGCAAGGCAGCGCAGTGGGTGTCCCCGTGATGGAGCAAAGGGTCGTTGCTCCGAGGGCAGATCCTCTCCACGGATTTATTGTTGTGGAGTGGGAGCAATTGTGGTGGAATCCACCCCAGGGATCTCACATATTCCAGGGATATAAAAAGGAAGGCTGGAGACACAGCAGACCCCAAGCAGCCCCAAGAGAGGGGCTGCTGGAGTCTCTGCCAGCTGAGCAAGCAATGCGTGAGCTGGGGAGAGGGAGCTGTGCTGGGCTAATCCGTCAGACCATAAAGGACCCACTGGCTGATGGTTTTAATCTCCTTTTACTCTGGAATTTAAATTTCATGGATTGTCACCTGTTTTTAAGGATTATGTATTTATTGAAGATCTACACTACACTGTTTCTGACTTGTTTGAAAAAAAGCACCAAGGTACTTTTTCATACCTACCCCTTGCTATGTTTGTGTGTTGTGTCCTCATCCACTGGCTCATTCCTCGGGTACATTAGTGGCAGTAGCAGGTTCAAGTGACTCCCCAGAAGGACCCAGTAGCGTGGGGCCGACCTGCACCATCACATAGACATATACTCTATATTTGATAAAGATTTTGGAAAGATGTAATATCCAGGTTCTAATTTTCAATGGTCACAGTGACCAGGGCATCTCTCTGGCCAGCATTCCTATAATCCACCCATATCACCCTTTTCGTTTTGTGAATCCATTTTTTTATTGCAGTATCACAGAGGAGCCACATGACAGGGTATTATGGCAGTCATTCACATACCTGCACTCACTCACGTGGGGCCATATTTGAGTCATCAGTTATATTAGTAAAAAGCAGAGATTCGGAGAAAGTCCATCTGAGCGCAGAGAGAATGTACTGTGCAAACTGAACATAAGCAGTAACCAGGCCTCTAATGAACATATGAACTGGGAGGTAGCAGTGCTGGTGAATATGCCACAGCTCCACCCATATTCTTGTAATGGTTTTGATTATATTCTATATGTAGTGTTTGGGTTCACTAATAAGACTGAAAGGTACAGCTTGAAAGGTCTGGATGAAATTAATTTAGTTATAGGGTGATAGAAAATACAATAACAACTCAGAGATCCCAAATTTAAAATATTTTTGGTACTGAATACTTTTGCTTTGTTATGGTATGGAGACTGTTAATGAACATTTTGAATCCTCCTCTCTCTTCACCTGTACACTATCGGAAACATTCACCTTGAAAGGAATGAGGTGTCAAACTGGAGCATGACTACTGATGACATAAGTCAATAATATGTTTATTAAATAACATTTTGTTTGTCTGTAATTAAGCTTCTAACAGAGTATTAATTCAAGAAAGGTATAATACTGATTTCTTTTACTTAAATTAATTGATTAAGCTCAGACATTTTTATATTTAAGACATTTTTCTTGCTCAAGTAATTGTTTAATCCCTGAAAATGCTGAATGTTCTGTTTTAGTCTTTTGAATGAACTAATTCTTACAGCATGTGGTTTTATTTTTCATGATGCATAGTTAGTTATTTTGTTTTAAGGCTAATTTCAGTAATCGGTCTCCCATTAATAACATCTTTTAAGGTAATTAATTACCTGTTATTACCTCTGCCAATTCAATGTAAACATGTATACTACAGCCATAGAACACGTGTCAACAATACTGCAAACGTCTGGTAACTGCTCGTATCTAAGGGAATAACCTTTTATTTTTTTGCGCTCATCACTATTTGCCTATCTCAGTCTCAAATATACTGTTTAAATATTTAGCATCTGTAGCTTTAGCAATTATGAAATAGTTGTCAAAGGAATGAAAAGTGTTTCTGTAATACCCCAGTATGCAAATTGGCTCAGTGTAGAATTGATTTGAAAAATTAATAAACAGTTACTGCTTCAGGAATCTTAATGAGGATTGATCAAAGCAAATAATAAGTTGCATTTTCATGACAGTCAGAGTTTGTGGCACTAGATTAAAAGACTAATCTTTTTAAAATTACTTATTTATTTGTTTATGTTCGGCTGTGTCTGATATCTGTCTAAACTGTCATTTTCTGCTTGTTTTGATACAAATAAAAATAATGGCTGCTTTAGAAGAAATAACAAAGAATATGAAAACAACTGTACTGGTTTGTATTATAGACTGAGGACAAATGAAGGATTAAAATAAAGAAAATAATCATGGCTTGTCAATCTAATGCTTTATGCATTTCTGAAGGATTCTTAATTCTGTATTTTTGTGTCTGTACCACCCTTTGGTATGAAATAACTGAAAGGTCAAAGATGAATATATTAAGGACATATTTACAAATGTGCATTTAGAAATATAGAAGGTCAAGGTGTATAGGTATTAACAGACAGAATAAGCAGCGTTAAGACCCAGGGTGTTGGGTAGGCACTCAGATATGGGTATGGGCTGAGCCAGGACATTTATCCATCATAAACAAACTTTTTACATTGTACAAATTACATATGTCAAGTTATTTAATTTTCTTTATTAAGGTGGCAGCTTTTATTCTCCAGAGTGCTGGTTTTCTATTCAAGAACTCTTTTCTTAATTCTGCTGTTCTAATAGAAGGCATTCCCTGATCATCCAGACTATGGTGCCACTTTTTTGATTAGGTGACTAGCTTGAGTTGTATTAGCAGACATTCAAAAGAAATGTTTAATTCTTAGCAGGAAAAAGTATGGTTGTCATTGAATCATTCTTCAGTGTGCCTGAAATGTGTATGCCAATTTATTTAAATCTGTTAATATTTATTTAGTTTGCACAATGGTTAACTCTTTAGCCTAAGAGGTTCAGGGCCCAGAATTTGATTCGGCTGTACCTAAACTTTTGGCTCTACGAGATCACATAATTGATGAAGCTTTTTCACAAAATGCAGATGATCTATTTAGGGCGATGACCTTTCAATAATATAGTATTTGTTTTGATATCTACCGATATCTTCTTTTTCAATTTTTTGCTTAATCACTAATTGTCAATATTTTATTTCTTTCTAATTAAGTAAAATAATAACTTTCATCACTTCACCAGTCTACACAACATTAAATACCTTTTTAAAGTCTACAAGAAAAAACAGGCCATACAGTATTTCCAAGAGGTTGACCTAAAATGATTAGCCCTGAAGAAGAGCTGCAGCCTGTTAGAAGTAATTAATTGGCAAGACTTTATTTTGCCTAGCTGGGAATACATATTCTGATAATGAATATTTGTTATGGGAGTTGAATGTAATTATAATATTTATTTGCTTTTACGGTGTCTATAAAAAGTCCTCACCAAACAATCTGCTACACCAACTCCTCATCGGCCCTGTATTGATTTGCACAATAGGATAAGGATGCTCTGGAGGGATTATGTCTCATAACTGACTTGGGGGAGGTGGAGAATTCCTGAGAAGTACATGGATACTGCTACTAAGAATAGAGTAGGCTGATCTATCCAAGTCAGCATGTTGGTACCATGGCAATCACTTGGATGAATGAATGGAGAGTGAAGAAGCATAATGAAATGAATAATGTGTTACATTGGAGCTTCATAACTGGAAAAGACCAGATTCAAATTCTTGCCTGGTGTATGTTCTGATAGCTTAGCATGTCTTGTTGTGGGCATTACTAGGATGTCATCATGGGTTGGTATTTAGATATGTAGGGAGTATAAATAAATGCCAGTTTATTTTTACTGGTTTTTCATTGGGTGGGCAAATAATCATTTGGGTGGATAGTGCCCACCCCCGCCTACCCATAGCTACACCATCCCCGCTTCGGTATGAATGAGTATGACTGTCTAAGGTTGGTTCCTTCTTTGTGAATGATACTGCTGAGGTAGACTTTGGAGTCTTTGAACTTAAAATTGGATTAATGGAGTTCAGTACTGTTTGGAAGTTTTGTATTAATCATAAGAAAAAAATGCAATCTCAATCAACCAAGACTTGCATTTCTTTGTTACCCCTGTATGAAACTGAGTATTTGTGTACATATGTGATGCCTCATCCTAGGCTGTTTCTGCTCTCTTTGATTGTGAATTTGTTTAAGTGGGTTTGAGAGCAATGATAGTTTTACAGAATCGTCAATAGCATTATACTATTTTAGAATAAGTTACTGTCAGCTTTGTATATTGAAACAGTGCATGCATTTCTGACCGTTTTTAAGATGTGTTCACATGTAATGCAAAACACAAGCACTACAGTTGCCTTGTCTGTCTGTCTACATTAAACAGTGGACCGATTTTTTGGAAGGTTGGCACACTTATTCTTCAAGGAAATTTTTCAGGAAAATTTTGTTTTCATTTCAAACTCATCTACCCTAAAGCAGAAACATTCTCTACGATTACAATTATGGATTAGTTTACCATATCAAATTTACCTCAAGAGGGTTTGCTTCAACTTATATATTTTTCTACTCATTAACCTAGAAATGAATTTAAGGGGACAGGAATTATGCCGCTCATAAGCACAGCATACTGTATGTACTCAGCATATGTTACACTAAAAAAAACTCTTGACTGCTTCCTCTGCCTGTCCTTATTATTCAGTAATTGTCTGGCACTATGATTTATCAGCAAACTCTATATGTGCTCTCTGCTCTCCATCATGGTACAAAGTAGCCGATAATTTTTCATTGAGGTTTTGTACAAATGTACATTTAATTGGGTACTTCTTTTTAAAATGTTATGTTAAGAAATTTGAGATACGAATAGATAGATAGATAGATAGATAGATAGATAGATAGATAGATAGATAGATAGATAGATAGATAGATAGATAGATAGATAGATAGTGTGGGGGAGGAACGATCTCCTCAGTCTGTCAGTGGAGCAGGACAGTGACAAAAGTCTGTCACTGAAGCTACTCCTCTGCCTGGAGATGACACTGTTCAGTGGATGCAGTGGATTATTCATGATTGACAGGAGTTTGCTTAATGCCCGTCGCTCTGCCACAGATGTTAAACTGTTCAACTTTATTCCTACAATAGAGCCTGCCTTCTTAACAAGTTTGTCCAGGCGCGAGGCATCTTTCATCTTTATGCTGCCTCCCCAGCACACCACCGCGTAGAAGAGGGCACTCGCCACAACCGTCTGGTAGAACATCTGCAGCTTCTTACTGCAGATGTTGAAGGATGCCAACCTTCTCAGAAAGTAATTAATCTTAGACCCTCCAACAATTAACAACAGGACATCAATTGGTAGCATTTTTACATCACTTAGTTTGAATCTGCTTTTTATGAAAGCTACTGACCCACCACATGCCTATTTGGTCAGCATATTAGCTACATGACATTGTAAATTGCTGTTAAAAAGCATGTATCTAGTGTATTCTATTAATACATGAATTTCATTCCATTATTACTGTTATTTACTGTATATAAATATGACACACTGTTAGCAAAAATATTTAAATAATATCATGATAATTGACTGTTTGATGAAGTAACTACAAAAATGTTAAATGCCCGACTTTCAAATCTGTTAACTTGAGTTCCCAAACACATATGTTTGTGATGTACTATTTGAGAAGAGTGGTACTTAATGATTTTGACACTTCCCAGATACTCCTCAAATATGGACAGCCAAAAAGTTTAAGGTTCAGTTTAATTATTTGAAATTTGTATTATGTTCAGATCTATTTATGTTCTGGTCCTCAATAGGACCAGAATGTAGACATTTAGCGGATTATTCTGTGTTTTTACTTTCTGAACCCACTTCTTGCAGGCATATGGTACAAACCAACCATGAACTGGATTCCAGTCCACCAAACATTTTTGCATTTTTTTCTTCAAAAATGAGTGTGCATCATCCAAAAATACATAGAAAAGAATTCAAAAGTATGTATTGTATTGTATTTCCTTTATAATTGCAATATTTTTAGTATTGCCAAAAGAAGTGTGCCTTCCTCTTTTCTGTGTCATGCTGTTCCTTCCTTGCCTTGGAAAAATTCAGAAAAGGTCTTTATGTTCAAAGTCAGGGACATCAAATTCATTAATACATGAATTGTCTTATTTTAGCCATATATCACTTGTAATTGTAACATTCTAAACTTTTCTCAATTATTTTGCTTTTCTATTCCATTTGATCTCATTTGAGCAGAAAATATGACTCAGAAAAAGCATCTTTATAAATCACAAGGAAATACTTTGAGTGCTTATGACCATTTTTCAGATGTTGAAAGACCCTCGGGATTGCAGATGCTTCTGCTTATGTGTGTTTTTTTATGCATACTCCATGTGTAGAAGGTATAAATCATATTATGATAGCTTTATAACAAATGAGGTCAATGCTTCAGCAGTGGTGTGCATTAAGAGGCTAGCATCGTCCAACCAGATTTATGAGAGAGCACCTCAAAGCCTAGGGCCTCAGCGGAAATGTTTGATGATTTATGAAAGAAGGATTATGGTGAGAAAACATGTGCCACTCTTAAGATGTACAGTCAAATCTGTTACATGAAACTTGACTTGATTGACCATTATGTTGTAGTGTTTTTATTTTCTTGTTTGATGGTTTTATTATTAATGATGTGTTATGAAATTTTCTATAAGACATCAATCAAAAAAGAAACATCCATCTGTTATCTGACCCCCATAATCTAAATATTTATGATTTTGGGGAGCAATTATGGACAGACTGCCAGTAGTAATGGGACATACTCACTTATATGTAGGACCAATTTAGAGTCACCAATCAGACTGTCCATTATTACACTATCTGTACTCAAATTAGGATTTGGGGATTTTACACGTTATAAATTCTAATCCTGAACTGAATATTAAGGATTCAGAAATATTTTCTTGAAAAAAAAAAACAGATACATAGTCAGTATGACCAATACGATTCAGCAAGTATCTCAGCTTATTCACTTACAGTGTAATTTAGAGTCCATCATGCAGGAGGTGAAAACAGGTAAGGTTAGTCAGTTGTGTTTTTTAGCTGTATGTAACAAGGACAAATACACTGGAAGTTCCATGAGCATCAGTTCTTTTTACTAAGAAAATACCAAACAATAACAATTATAATAATTTATAAAACCATATAAATGAACAATGCTTATAGTATGTTAAAAAACAAAACAGAGAAATAAAAAAACACACAGAGTAAAATATATGTTTAGCAGTTCTAATTTGTAAGCTCTCCAGTTAAACTGACACAAGCATGCCTGCAGCATTGTGGATTTTCAAGAAGAATACTCTCTGAATCTTCTTTCAGAAATCTAAATCAATCTCCACATTTGCCAGCCATTTGACTCTCTCATGCCACATAATTGTTCCCAATCTGATGACCTTTTAGTCTGGATTGTTGTAGAAGGTGATCTTGCTTGATCCTAGACGGTCCATTACCAACAGGGTCATTCTTCATGAAACACAGTGTTGTTCCAGACTAATCCCCACAAAACGAACTTATATGACCAGGCATGGATCAATGCTGCACCTGAAGAAGCTTGAGTTTTGTTTATTTCTAAAGATACCTGACCTTTATTAAGTATACTTGTGTCAGCCATTTCTTACATTGTCAGGCATATTTCAGAAAACAAACGATAAAGGAGTGAGAAACAAGACTACTGCATTAAAAGCACGTGTTTGCTCTGCCTTAAGAACTCTAGTCAGACCAGAGGGGTATCAGGTATGTTCTGATAAGTGACAAGTTAGTGGGGAAAGGTATCATGGTTAATGTAACCCTCCAAATCCAAGAGACTGATTTCTGCCCCACCAGCCTACTTCATTGAATGACTAGAATGCTGTATAATTTAATTTCATGCTTCAAATATGCTTTGTTTCTCATAGTTGGAACATATTCAGTTGCTAGAGTGTTTCTGCCTCAGGGATGTTTTCAATTTGTTCTTCTTTTTGTGTTAAGATAAATAGATATGGTAACTTATGTTGGTGGCGCATAGGAAAATAAGACCACACACAACTTATTTGTTTCCCAACATTAATGTTAAAGATTTTTTGTTTTTATTTGTATGGTAAATATGAGCCCAGTTTGAATTTTGAAGCCTTTCCTCTCTATGTATTCCTCATTGTTCCCATTAAGGAAGGTCTTCCTCTCTCCCACCCAGTCAATGAACTCATATAGGCTTGTACCATGACCTACTGTATGTGGAGGCCTTTCGGGCACTGCCATTAATTCCAGCCATAATCTGTTTCTAGATTAAGCCCAATTAACATTTTTGGAATGACTTTCATTTTCAGTTCTCCTTGGGAACAGTCTCAGAATGTGTTATGATTCCCAAGCAAGGTATCCGTTCGCAGGAAATAATAAGAGCAATACAAAAATGACAAGAAGATGGAAGGAAGTAATGAAATCCTTCAGAAGCACTGCCTAGGTTAAAACAAGTGTCAGAAAAGCAAAAGAAACAGGCAAAATAGTCAAAACTAATACCGCCAAATTCACCAAATGCTTAGAGACTGGATGCCTAACATCCAAATAATTGTGACACAGTGGAATACCTGACAAGAGATCTATTTAAAGTACATAAAAAGTTAAATGAGAAGCTGAAAAAAAAAAACAACCAACAAACAATTTGTTACAATCTACTCCAGTAAAAATATGATAAAAGAGAATTTCAGAAACCTGAGCGGCACAGAATGAGAAATCATTGATAAAGAGAAGGAAATAGTAAATGAACTGGACAGATATTTCACTGAAGTATCTACAAAACAAGAAACAAATGGAATGCCCCATGCAGAAGTCAAAATAAGCTTGGAGTCCATAAATTTTAACATAGAAGAATCAGATATGCTTCAGGCTCTCAATCCATAAAATCTCTGGACCAGATTGGATTTTACCAAGTATACTGAAAGAAATGGAAAGCGTCATCTATGAACACAATTTGAGCAGTCACATGAGAAAGGAGAAGCACCATAGGGTTGCAATTGTGACTCCAGTTTTCAAGAAGACAAAATGGATCCTTGTAATTACAGACCAATAAGTGTTACCTCTGTACCATACAAATTTATGCAAAATGTAATAATATATACATTAGAAAAGTACTTATATGAAAATGACATACTAAATAACAGCCGGCATGGGTTTATGAAAGGACTATCCTGCCAAAGCAATCTTTTAGGTTTTTTTTTTTGGTTTTGAGCAGGCTACTGCAGTAGTTGACAAAAGCAAGGCATGCAACATAATTTATTTAGAATCTCAAAAAGCCTTGTAAAACAAGCACAAAACACTGTCAAAGGTTTGGGGATCTACCCAATATACCATAGAACAGTTGAAAAAAGGAAATGACGTCTTTACAGACTGGAATTCACAACAGAACTGAAAATTACAAAAAATGGAGGTTGTATATATAGTCGGAGGAAGAAAGTGATGTCATGGGTGAATGGCATTCTGGAACCGGAAGTGACATCAGGCGGAGGCGGGGTCTTGAGGACTGGAACCAGAAGTGACATTGTTGTTTAAGGACCAGAAGTGGATTTGTTGGTTGTTCTGCTGGGAGGGAGGAGAAGGAGTTAGTAAGCAGCGTCAACCCCTGGTTCGACCAGAAAATGCATTTATTTGAGCTTGTATAATGTCTCCCTGACGCACGTGTGAGACAACCTTTGATACAGTCCCATGCCAAAGATTAAGTCTGAAACTAGGAGCTGATGGCATCAGAGGTAAACTTGCAAAATTGGATCTCAAGTTGGTTAACCATCAGAAGACAAAAAGTACAGATAAACAGAGAATGCCCCACATTGGGTCATCAATGGAGGCCTTCAGGGGTCTGCCTTGGGGCTGTAACTTTTTCTGATCTATGTTAATGACATTAAATCTGCTATAGCTAGTAAACTTGTGAAATTTACAGATGGCACAAAAACAGGATGAATGGCCGATGAAGCAGCAAAGACAATTCACAAAGACTTGCACAACTTTCAGAACTGTAACATTGAAAAGTGTAAGGTGATACTAAAGGAAGCAACAATTGAAAAGGATTTAGAGGTTTATTTTGAAACAAAACTTTCATCATCTATGCAATCCAAAGAAGTTATTCAAAAGGCAAAAAAATGTTAGGTTATATCATAAAAACTGTTAAGTATTAATCAAGGGATGCCATGCCCAGATTATGCTATGTAGAAGTGAGACTGCATCAGAAGTACTGTGTGCAGTGCTGTTCACCATGCAACAAAAAGGACATAGCAGCACTTGAAGCTGTGCTGAAGAGAACAACCAAGTGTATCCCAGGACTTAAAGATGTGTTTTACTCAGCAGCTATTTCTCTGAGTTAAAGATATTCTTGAAAAATGACAAGAATATGTTGTTGTCTGCCTATATATAAAGGTAATGCTTACTATTTTATTGCATGTACCATTTATTCGTATTATTTACAGCAGCCAGGTGCATCACAAGACTTAAGGACATGTCCTACTCTGACAGGCTCAGAGAATTAAACCTGTTTGCTTTTGAGTAGAGAAGACTGCTTAGGGACCTAAAGGCAATGATAACGTGGATTCAGAAAAATTCTTTCAGCTTAATTGTGCATCAAGTTTTCAATGTCACCAGTGGAAAACAAGAGGTAGCACATTTAGAACTGAAACAAGAAAGTATATTTGTATACAAAGTTGTATGAATCTGGAACAAACCTCCAACACATGTAGTTGAAGCAGAAACCCTGACAACCTTTAAAAAGTAACTGGATGAGATAATGGGACAGCTTAGATACTGTATTAGCTATAACAACTAACCTGATGGACTTAATGTTCTCCTCACTTTTGTAAACTGTTCTTATGTTCCAGAAGATATGTACTGCCATTTATATAAATGGGCTAAGAAGATGCCATAATATATCTCACTACTGGCAATGGGCATAGAACTGTAAGCAGTATAGTTATTGTCATTCAGAGATTCACTCAAAATGAAGGCAACCATAATACAACTTGAAAAAAAATGACATCACCAGAAAAAGATAAATCTAAAAGTTCCAAAAATGAAATGAACAAAGTGTCAGATGGCAAAAACATTAGGTGTATGAAATGATGCTGCTTTAGGTTTTGCCTGCCAATTTTGTCTGGGGCTGGACAAATATGAAAATGTTGTTTATTGTATATCTGTCATGATAAAATAACTGATTATCCAATATGTGCAGCATACATTAAAAAAAAGCACTTTCTTTCTGCTATTCTATGGAGTGATGGGATGTCTTTGACAGTGGTGGGTTAGCCATTGTGGTGACTGAGTGCTCTGTGGTTGTGGTTTTACAGATATTTTCCTTCTAACAGCTCTAAGAGCATGCAAGTGCATTTCAGCAGACAGAGATGAGACACTGGCCTGGTAGTTGGAAATAAATATGCCTGATCAACAGAGGTTTACGTGAAAGTTTTGTGTTTGCTATTTTTTTTATATTGGTGCTTACTTGTTCTGTGTGGAACAGAGCAAGGTTGATTTAGTTTCTTGAGGGGATCAGGAACAGTGCAAGTCAATACCAGAGGCATAGCTAGGGTTTTCAGCGCCCGGGGACAACTGAAGATTTCACGCCCCCTCCTGTTTGCCAAAATGCAATGGGGAAGGGAAAGAAAATGTTAAAAAATGTATTTAAAATAATAGTATTTTAAGAAAAAAATTTTATATAAGTCACCGAAAATGATAACGCCGCCTTGTGTTCTTTAAAATTTAAATCCGTCATTAGTTTTTGTAAGAAAAAATTTGTTTTCTGCATTGAAAAATGATTTTAAAGAAAATATATAGCAAATTATAAAGCAAAATAATGATATATTTATAAAAACTGCATTACTTACAATGTATTCATATGAAAATATGATGGGGAAACGTCTAGACTTTTGCAGTCATCTACTAGAATACTTCACCACAACCCAATCAATTTTCTATCAAACACATAAACACAAATCACTTGGTACACAGAAATGGCGTTTGCAACAACTTAGACAATGATACACTAATGCCTCATGTCAGTCGCGCGACCTGTTTAATAACGTCAAAAATGTTTCTGTGTGGGAGTCAAGCATGTTAGAGTAGTGGAGGGGATAAATTATTGTCTGTTGGGTATAGAGAACTAATACGTGCTTCGAAATCAGAAAGAGACAAAAAACATAGGAAAAAGATATCCTCATACTGATGGGGTGATGGACTGAGTATGCAGATGTTTTTTATTTACTTTTTAGTGCATTTAAGAATAGAAAACATTTCATTCTAAAATTTTGTAACATCAATTTGGCAACCCCTGGATGCTGCACCCTGGGACAGATGTCCCGCCGGCCCCCGCCCCCCCCCCCAGCTATGCCACTGGTCAATACTGAGAGATCAGATAGTCAGCAGCAAAACAAAATGCTACACAGATATGTAGCTGGTGAGAATCATTGAAATTTGAAATTATAAATCAAAACCAAAACCAACCCAATAAGCAAACGTGTGGTCATAAATATAGAGTAGATTCATAGTCTATAAATTCAGAACAACAAAAAACATTTTCTTTAACACTCCTTCATCACGAATGCTGTGAGGCATGTAGCACCACCACCTTTTGAACAGTTGTGTCAACACAACGCAACATGACCCACGAGGCACCAAGCAACCAGAAAGTCTGATTGTGTTTCTTCAATATTAGCTTCTTTACACTGGCTGCCTGTCAGTTTTCAAATTGATTTTAAAATCTTGCTGCTAGTTTTTAAATCTTTACATGGCCTTGCTCCTGCCTATTTATCTGAATTGTGTGTTTTACACCAGCCATCCAGAGTGCTTAGATCTTCTGGTCAGTTGTCTCTTGTTGTCCCTCGTACCAAGTGTAAAACTAAAGGGGACAGGGCTTTTGCAGCTGCTGCTCCTCATCTGCGGAACTCTTTACCTCGTCTCATAAAGGAGTCGTCTAAAATTGAACTGTTCAAAACAAGATTAAAGACTCATTTCTGTTCACTTGCTTTCCGTGACCTTCAGTAATACTGATGGTTTCCTCATTGTGATTATGTAATCTGACTTCTATTTATTTATTTTACTTATGTTTATTTATTTTATTTCTATTTATGTTATTCATGTTAATTGTTTGTTTTTCTTTAATTTTGCTATTGTAAAGCACTTTGGCCACATCATTCCTATGTTGTTTTAAATGTGCTAATATAAATAAATTGACATTGACATTGACACTCATAATGTCGCCCATGGAAAAACAATGCCATCATAGCAAGGCAATAACATAAAATTACCAAATATTAACAAATGTCTAGAGACAATAATTTGCAAAACTATACATACAGGGTGAATATCTGGTGTTTAAAACTTTCAGAAATGCCAAATAACCTTAAAACAAAAATGTATTCAATGCAAAGAATTATTTATTCTGAATCATAATACTGACACCTGTTTTTTTTTTTATTCTCCTCTAATTTTTCTTTGTGAGGATCAATATTCACATATAACACTTCTCTAATGTTTTAAACATATTCATATTAACCTGTAATCAATGGCATTTTGTCTTCTGCAATAGCTTGAACATACCTGCCATCCATCCATCCATCCATCCATTTTCCAACCCGCTGAATCCGAAAACAGGGTCACGGGGGTCTGCTGGAGCCAACCCCAGCCAACACAGGGCACAAGGCAGGAACCAATCCTGGGCAGGGTGCCAAACAGGACACACACCCACACACCAAGCACACAATAGGGCCAATTTAGAATCGCCAATCCACCTAACCTGCATGTCTTTGGACTGTGGGAGGAAACCGGAGCGCCCGGAGGAAATCCACGCAGACACGGGGAAAACATGCAGACTCCACGCAGGGAGGACCCGGGAAGCGAACCCGGGTCTCCTAACTGTGAGGCCATACCTGCCATTCAATACTAAATTCTGAAGTCTTTACTTTGCCAACATTTTGTTTAAATTATATTTGAAACCCTTATTTTTTATTGTCAATTCATTTTTGTGGTTATAATAATAAAGCCTTCTTAATTATTAAATAATGCACACAAAGTAGCATGCTATTTTCTTCAGTAACAGTATAGTGGCATCTTGTTGCAACCTTCCTGGCACAGAATGATGCAAATGAGAGTAAAATATAAATGAAGTAGTGAATTGATTTAACTGAACAGACAGTCAATGAGTAAATACAGAACACAATAGTACAAACAAAACAAGCAAACCAAGAACAATGCTTCCTCTCTGGACCTTTCTTTACAGATTGTGAATCCTGATTACCAGAGAGGTTGGCTTGCCCGCCTTCCCAGCTCTCCTGTGGTGGCCACAGAGCAGCCTTCAACCCCCTAACTGGGGTTACTTGGAATCAGTTCTAGGTAGTTTTAAAGTCTTAGGGTCTTCTCCTTAGAGATTTTTCTAGCAACCACATGTATTCCAGCATCCCTGAGTTCCAAAGTACAGTTTAAGTGTCAGGCAATTTTAATAATTTTCAGGCTTCCGCCATAATATGGAGCAAGAGCGCATTTATTTCTCCAAAATACTTTATGCAGTCATCTTTAGGATGGTGAGAGTTGTTCCACCTTCCCAAACATACACCACTGTGCTCAATGAGTAATTCCTTCTGAAGCATTGCTTCAATAAATATGTCACATCATCTTCAATGGCATTCCTCCTTTTTCACTGGCCAGGTGACCTTTGTCTTCTCTAACAGCACTCTCCTGTCCTGTCCTGTCCTGCCTTCTGCTGCCTTTTGCTCTTTTGCATCCAGACAACCTATTACATTTAAAAGAAAGTCACTTTTACATAGTAAGTTATTAAATAGTTAAAAAAATAAATAAATATAAAACTGTGCTTGTTTTAATGATGAAAAAGTGGGATTTTATTCCTTGTTTATATGATCGTCAAAGTAACCTTAAAGGCATATGTCTGAAACAAAGTAAAAGTTCAGAGAGTCACAAATTGTACTCAATATCTTTAGGGCACATTTGATTTTGAGCATTTCTAATATCAGCTGTGTAATTTTCAACTATACAAGAAATAAAACATGCATTATTAAAAACCATATGCATATATTATAGACTATTTATGTAACAGTGCTGTTGGGAATTTCGCTAAACTGGTTATCAAGAAATAAAAAAAAAATCATTGTGTTAATGAGGCTTTCTGCTACTGGGCACAGTAAACCTATGCCAAGTGTATCTTATTAACTCCTATTATAAATGTGGTAAATTAAAAAAAAAATTATGAAGAAAATTAACTAAAATAGTCAGGATCATTGAATTTCTAATAAAGTAATATGGTCATCTCTCACAACAACAAATATGTGTGGTGGCAGTGAAAAGAATCTAAAACACAGAGTACACAGAAGTTTGTATCTTTTTTATGCTTTGTCAAGAATAATCAAAACAAACATGTACAAAGGAATAACAAATGCCCTAAACAAAGGCTTTAAAAAGAAGAAGGATTTCATGCAAAAGATGGCAGTACCACCGCAGTATTCAATGGCTGCAAGATGACTATAAAGACTCCTCTCTGCTGATTACATTCAATGCCTTGTTCCAAAATACAAAAACTAATAAATAAAGTAAGGAATAAGACAAAATAAAAATAGGAAAATTGGTCTGAATGAGTGTAAGTCACTCTGATTTGGGATGTGCATGAGAAATGTAATGATTTAAGATAGTAGTATATAATAAACAAAAATAGATGAAACATTACAATGTGTGCTTCAGTTTAAATGGCTAAAAATCTAAATATTATTGAATGTAATAGAAATTTGTCATTTTAACTTTGACCTTTTGTATCTCGTTACGGGGTGAGGCATGCTCAACTTCAAGTCTTTCTAATTATTTTTGGTGAAGTCACTTTTTGGTTTACTATTTATCAAGAGTATAATTTCCTGCACAAGATATGGTCCAAAAATAGTCGGAAAAGAGAGTTTTTCAGGTTTGAAGGGCCAAAAATATGGGGAAAACCTCATAAAGTTCAATGTTTTGCAGAACTAGACATGAAGACCAGGTGAAAGGTATATCATATGAGGGAGTTTTGTCATATCTGGGAATCAAGAGACACCATACGAAAAAAAAATGAAGTGATTTTAAAGTGTTGATAAGTAATTCTTATGAACGTTGTAAAGATCAAGTAAAGTAGTGGGAAAACAATAACAAAAAACTAAACCTGGGGACAAAACAAAGCAGAAATCTTAGCATTTTCACAAATGAAGAAGGATATTTGGAATTTGTATTTCAAACTGCTGTGTATGTATGCATATTGTAGCTAGGCACCTACCTGGCAAGGCTCTGCCAAGGTTCAATGAGGTAATAAACAGGGAAGAACAATTAGACCTGGTGTGACCCAAATGTTCTTAAGAGAACCCACTAGCTTTCTTACCATTATGCAGTTAGTCAATGGAAACCACACAGTACTGTAGAAAGACAGTTTGTAATACAAATGAGTGCCCTGGAAGTAAATATTCTGCAGGCAGTAGACTACCTGGAAGGCTATGGTAGTCAAGCAGAAGGCTGAGGGTTGTATGGAACAGGTGATGGCCTCCTGCAGGTTCTACAGGGCAGATAAGAATGCCATCTCCAAGGCTTTTTGCTGCTGGGATGTGCTCTGACTTTCATAAACAAAACCAAATAAAATATGCAGAGAAAATAGTTTTAATGGTTTCTTTTACAAATTTTTTATGAGCTGTATAAAATGTTCTGTGATAGGGCTTGTTGATTTTTGATCTATTTAGTTGAAGCACAATACATACTGTAAAACTCAATGTGTCATTTATTTTGATCTTCTCTGTTTCATAAATCAGTATGTCTGTATTAACAATTTTGGACTTTATGATACTGTTTACGAGACAACTTTCCATCTTACCGTCTAGGCCTTTCTCTGATCCCTTTGAAATGCAGATATATAAATCGTATCAATGTAATGACATTATCGGCTGGGCTCTTGGCTTACACAGATTCAAATATACTGAATTCTTCTGTCTGTACAAATTGAAAAGTGTGGTATTTGGAGAGTAAAGCTGCAGCTTGCCACAGCCTGTTTCATCTATGAACAGCAGTCTATAAACTGTTTTTCAAGAAAACAGGAATTAGGAAAATGTTTGCACATTTAATGATGGTGTTGGGTTTTAATTTATGCCACAGACAAATTCCTTCCTACAAACTGAGATATTTCTGGATATATTTTTCTTGTTTCATTGTATTGCTGTAGTGGAATTTCTAAGCTTGCATGAATTTTGCCTGACCATAATTATTTCTGTTAACTGAAATTCGTCAATGCTGACATTAATAGAAAGATAACAATAAAAAAAGGTATGGTAGTAGAATTTTCAGCATTAAAGTGTCTGTCTTAGGAATGTTCCTTTGTGCATATTATTAGTCAGGAGAGAATGAGCACATTTTACGTGGTTATTGCTGTTGTCCATACTTTTGACTATTTAAGCTCATTTATTATGTTACTCTTAAAGGAGTACATAAAGTGCAGGGTGTCTCAGTAGGCTTTCTGTTGGGTTCTACAGTTTACCTCCTTTATCCCCAAAGATCTATCTTATGTTGGATGTCAATTCCAAATTAGCACTGAGTGTGTGAGAGTTGATGTGAACATGAGTGAACCCTCAGGTGGTTCTGGCCTTGTACCCACTGCTGCAGGAATAGACCCCAGTCACCTGTGCCTCTGAATTGGATTAAGCAGATATGAAAATATTATGCTTTGTAATTTAAAAAATGAGAGATATGCTCAGTTCAAAAAATAAAAAGCTAATATAGAGCTGCAGGAGGCCCAGGCCCCTCCTGGACCCCGTGATCATCAGAGGAGACTGTGTGCAGAGGGTGCAGACCTATAAATACTTGGGAGTGAAGCTGGATGATAAATTGGACTGGACTGCCAATACTGATGCTCTGTGTAAGAAAGGTCAGAGCCGACTATACTTCCTTAGAAGGTTGGCGTCCTTCAACATCTGCAATAAGATGCTGCAGATGTTCTACCAGATGGTTATGGTGAGTGCCCTCTTCTACGCGGTGATGTGCTGGGGAGGCAGCATAAGGATGAAGGAAGTCTCACACCTGGACAAACTTGTGAGGAAGGCAGGCTTATTTTAGGAATGAAGCTGGACAGTTTAACATCTGTGGCAGAGCGAAGAGCGCTGAGAAGGCTCCTGTCATGGAGAATCCACTGCATCCACTGAACAGGATCATCTCCAGACAGAGGAGTAGCTTCAGTGACAGACTGCTATCACTGTCCTGCTCCACTGACAGACTGAGGAGATCATTCCTCTCCCACACTATGCGACTCTTCATTTCCACCCAGGGGGTAAACACTAACATTATTCAAAGTTATTGTCTGTTTTTACATGCATTTTTATTACTCTTTAATTTAATATTGTTTTTTGTATCAGTATACTGCTGCTGGATTATGTGAATTTCCCCTTGGGATTAATAAAGTATCTATTTATCTATCTAGATAAGATCATGTGCTGTATAATGTCAAGTTCTGGGAAGACCCACTTTTTGCATAAAATTATTGTTATGTCTATAACCAATATGCATATAAAGTCTCATCAGCATTGTTATTAAGATTATTTTAAATAATTCAAAGGTAAAAAACGGGCGGCACGATGGCGCAGTGGGTAGCGCTGCTGCCTCGCAGTTAGGAGACCCGGGTTCGCTTCCCGGGTCCTCCCTGCGTGGAGTTTGCATGTTCTCCCCGTGTCTGTGTGAGTTTCCTCCCACAGTCCAAAGACATGCAGGTTAGGTGGATTGGCGATTCTAAATTGGGCTTGGTGTGTGGGTGTGTTTGTGTGTGTCCTGTGGTGGGTTGGCACCCTGCTCGGGACTGGTTCCTGCCTTGTGCCCTGTGTTGGCTGGGATTGGCTCCAGCAGACCCCCGTGACCCTGTGTTTGGATTCAGCGGGTTGGAAAATGGATGGATGGTAAAAAACGCTTTTAATCTTGCTTAAGCTAATTAAGAGAGGTGACAAAAATGGCATGAAACTTGTGAAAGTTTGCTAAATGGAAAAAAATTGTCTGAATAACACAGCCAATAACCCCCCTCTGTCAGCTAAAGCGGAGTAGCCCTTATCATATAATGAATATGTAAAATGGCTACAAACCAGAAGTTATTTAACATCCAGACAAATAATTTAAGATAATTATGCATCTAGTATTGAGGTGGCAGTGAAGAGAGAAGAAGTGAGAAAGAGAAGAGAAATAAAGAAGGAACCAAGCAATTGTTGGTTGATTTGTGCATTGTGTGTTGTGTAAAGGGAAGAAGAAGCAAATAAAAGTGTGTTGCTTTTGCACTTGTGTGGTCTGCCTGTCCGTGCCGGGGCTTAACTTCCACAACCTATGAAGTTGGTTTGTTTTAGAAGTTTGCTCTTAGGGAGATTACCTGCACTTAAAGGGGATGTGTTTTTAACTATATGGGGTGTTTCTTCCACAGGTGCATAAAATTGCACAAAATTGCATAAAATGTGAAATTGTAAATAATATGTATGCATTTACAACTTCTTGCTTTTGATGAGCGTAGTACATAGACACCATGTCCAAGTGTATTTCTGTAAACCATACTCATTTCTAATTTTAATGTTATGATGTTACAAATTTGCTTTATGTTGTGTAGCACCCATTCTTTCACACATCTTCCAGGACCTCTGGTCAGATGCGTCATCCTTCATGTCATTAAAAAGCACATTAGTACGTACTGTAATGTAGTGCTGACCAAAAGTTGTCTACTGACCTAACCGCTTGCTTTCCACATTAACAAATTTTGGTGCTCCGCTACATTCTTGATTTCATTTTCTTGACATAGTTTTAAGCCAGTGATTCCCTGTACAGTAAGATAACTGACAATAAATTCAAAGAAATTTATAGTGATCACTTTGGCAAAATATTTCCATTCTGATGCTAGTGGGGCCTTGACTCAAATGAATAGGCAGTCAATGAACGTTTTAAAGACAATCATTTCATACCATGGCTCTCCTTGTCACTGGATCTGAACCCAACTGGGTAATCCTGTGAAATTCCCCAGCAGTACATAAGACAGTATTTTCCACCATCATCTTTAAAACACCAAGTGAGGGAGCTTTTTATGGTATCTTGTCCCCAAAATTCATACCCAGACATGTCTAGAATCTTTTTCAATCTTGAACAGTTACTCTAGAGAAAAGTGAAGGAAGTTAATATTTTGGACACTTAGGCTTGGGATTACATCACATTGCCGCACACATCACACAACGAACCATCCTGGATTGCGACCCATGTGCAACTGTGCAACGAGTGACACCTCAGCACCACGCTGGAACAGTGTGAGTTTTTTTTATAGTGGCTGGAGTGCCAGTCCTGCCAGCAACTCCCACGTTTTCCCTGCAAGTTGGAGAACCTGCCTGCAGGACTGGATGCAAGTTAACGTCATACCCAGGATGGAGCAATTGCAGGTGCCCATACCATACACATTAAAATGTTATTAGCTTGAAGTGTGCCTTGTGATAACATTCCTAAAACTTTTGAAGAGCTTCTGAATATTTTTAAACGTTAAGAATACTGTATCACAAAAGAAAACAGGAAATGTTCATTTATTTCCATGTATTAATGTCTTAAAGGTAATGTCTTTGTATATTTCTTGGTGATCTGTGTGTAGTAAGTGAACCTAACTTTTTGCCATTTAAGAATATTGCATATCCTAAAGGAAAGTGAAAAATGTGTTTTATGTTGCTATGTTAATGTCTCAAATTTAATTTCATTTTGTTATTACTTATATGTGAACTATATTTAATAAGTGAGCAAACCCCATTAAGGATACCCAGAGTGCTGTGCAATATGAAGCTGGATCAGAGACAGTAAAAAAACAGAACATTAACAAGAATTTCAATGTACAGACAGGTGCACCTGTGTGCAGAATATATCCTTAATGCAAGTTTTTTGTTAAAAATACATTTCAGTTCGCAAAGTATATATATACAAATACATTAGCCAGAATCTCCCAAAGCCATTAGAATGTTTAATTATGCCCTGATGTGGAAATTTTGGTCATACTGCTCACTTCTACATATAAATCAAGTTATATCCAGCTTAATCATTGCCTGAAGCAGTAAATGCTTATATATGGATGTGTGCCACTTTTAGACTTGTTGTTAAAGATTGCACAGTATAGGTACATGGTTTTGTAGTCTTTACATTACATGTTTTGTTATGCTACATATGCATTTCATTTATATTACTAAAATATATATATTCTTCCATCAAAAGAACCTAACAGCAAGTTGGGGTTACTAACTGTCATAATAATTACATTATTCTCTGCATGCATTTGTTATGGAGCTATTTTTTTGGTGCTCTTTTGCCAAATACACGTTAACAAAGTGTCAGAAATTAAAGCTACATGCTGCCCTACTCCAGAAAATAACTTGTAGAGTTGTAATTTAGTGAAGGACATGGATCTGTTTCTTTGTATTGTCTTTACACTCATTGGACATATGAGTGCTAAATCAGTCTTAATGTTCCCTGATATTGGAGCAAAACAGAACTGTCTCCACTAAAGTTGCCCAAAATAATGTTCGTGGAAAGTATGAAATGTTATTTTTTGTCTTTTAATATGACAATTGCTCAAATTAAATGTGAAAATGTCCAATATTTTATGTTATTAAGAGTGAATTCACTTTTTAATAGATAAGACATGCAAGGGAGAAAATGCACTTCTTTCATATAATGTCTTGAGAGTGGCAGTATTTATCAGTGGAATACATAAGGCTGTAATCTCTCAAATGACAAGTTACATTAGGTTTAATTGTCTGAAAAATTTCTTCTTGCTTCACAATAATATTACATTTTGCAGTGATGGGTTTCACAGAACTTACTCAAGATCATTTTATGGACTGCTCTCATTTTCAAAAGAGACTCATATATCTTATAGAGTTTGACATTCTCCACTTCCTTTAGTAAACTCCCAAATTCCACTTCACGTATAACAAGTCAAACTTATCATAGACAACATAGCATCACAGCTCCACTAAATTATTTTCCATACAGTTCCTCAGTTGGGACAACTTCTACCTTCATGAAATAACATACAAGGAATGTATTTTTTGGCAAAGAGAAAATTAACAATCCCAGATGAACCAGGCAAAAATGTTTTCTTTCATAAGAAAAGGTCATGCCTCAGTCCACTTTCACTAGAAAAATATAATTATTCAGATTTGGCTCTGCATTAAAAGTGTGTTACCAGAAGTTCTGCAAGGAAGAATGACTGAAGGTTTAATACAAGTCTCAAGCCAAAAGTTGTCAACTTAGACTGGATATTTTAAAATATAACATTATTATTTTATAATATTTTTAAACTTGCTTAATCCAGTTTAGAATGGTAGTGCCAGCTGGAGACTATCCGAGTAGCATCATGTACAATGCAATGCAAGAACAGACCCTGGGCAGGATGCCAGTCCATCATAGTGCACACTCACACACATACACCCCACAGGCACCAAGGACCAAGAGAGAAATAGTAGCTAATGTATTGCACATGTACTTTATATATAATAAGGGAAGAAGACCAGAAGATGTTTAGAGGTAGATATGAAGAACATGCAGACAGCTGTAGGGTTACCTGAATTAATCCTTGAAAGCGTAAATGTGTATATTGTATAAGACAATTTTTTCTTAAGGAATACAGTGAAGTACCTGATTATTCTGTATTGGGTTAATAACAGCTAACATTATGGTATAATTTTTAGTATAATTTAAATACTGCATCATGTAGTGGCCTGGCTGCCCATCCTGGGTTGATTCCTGACCTGCACTCTTTGTTTCACGGTTGAGTTCTAACACATTATGAACCCGACTGGACAAAAGATGAACACATGGATAATGGGGTGGCTATGCTTGCAGGAATATGTTTCAGCCCCTACTACAAAACAGTAATGTTGAAAAATAGATTGTTTTTAAAAAAAATAAAATGTAATACGTAAATAAAATAAAAATAATAAAATTGAGCTGCCATGTAAATAAATGAAAAGTAAAATAGGAACAAATTGTACTCAATATGCACTCTTAACTGTAATTATTTAAAAACTGTCTTGCAACACACTACACAACTATTTATGCATTCCAAATAAAAACATGTTGTGTTCCAGTGGCATTACAACGTACTTCCCAGCTATTCAGAAAAATGCCTAGCTAGAAGTTTTTTTCTTCAAGTTCTTTAACTGCCTTGCTTTTACCGTTGCAGACACAGAGTTTACATTGTATAACATTTTTTGTGCCAGTAGCAGTTATTGTGCTTATTCTCACTGGTTTTACATGTGCAATCAGCAAAAATGAGCACATTTATGTATATAGGCCCTGTTGTAACCCTGCATTTATTAAGTCTTACTAGTCAGTTTTGTTTTGCTCCTGCAAGTGTCATGTACATTTCTTCAGGTGAGTCATATTTAATGCACAATGCAAGTGATCCTCAGAACATTAGAACTATCTCGATGAGAACAGGCCATTCAGCCCAACAAAGCTTACCAGTACTATCCACTTAATTCTTCCAAAATATCAAGTCTAGCATTGAAGGTCCTTAAAATCCTAAAGTCAAGACACTTCTTGTCAAATATTCCATGTGTCTGTGGTTCTCTGTGTGAACAAAACCTTCCTAATGCTGGTGTAAAACTACCCATCACAACTTTCAAACAGAGCCACCCATGTTTTGTTGAACTCATTTTAAAGTATCAGTCTTAATCCACTGTACTAATTCCCTTCATAATTTTGAGCACTTCAAATCATGTCACCTCTTTATCTCATTTTACTTAAAGTGAAAAAGCTTAGCTCCTTTAATATTTCCTCCTAACTCATCCCCTGAAATCCTTGAATCAACCTGGTCTCTTCTCTGGACCCTTTGTAGTGTTGTTATGTCATTTTGTAGTCTGGGCACCAAAACTGTACACAATACTCCAGATTTGGTCTAACCATTGTGATTTAAAGCATGAGCAATAACTTCCATACATCATGCTATATACCTTAACAACAACAACAACAACATTTATTTATATAGCACATTTTCATATAAAATGTAGCTCAAAGTGCTTTACATAATGAAGAATAGAAAAATAAAAGACACAGTAAGAAAATAAAATAAGTCAACATTAATTAACATAGAATAAGAGTAAGGTCCAATGGCCAGGGTGGACAGAAAAAATAAAAAAAAAACTCCAGACGGCTGGAGAAAAAAATAAAATCTGTAGGGATTCCAGACCATGAGACCGCCCAGTCCCCTCTGGGCATTCTACCTAACATAAATGAAACAGTCCTCTTTGGATTTAGGGTTCTCACGGAAGGACTTGATGATGATGGTCACGTAGACTTCTGGCTATTAATCCATCCATCATTGTTGGAGCATCATGATGCTTTGAGTAGGTGGTTGTGGCGCAGGCCACCACCACAAAGAAACCGGAAAAAGAAACAGAAGAGAGAGTAGGGGTCAGTACGGATTTTAGAGCCACCATAAATAGTTATTATGATGAATTGAACATACAGAGTATCAGGATTAAGTTAAAGTGAAGTTATGAGAAGGCCATGTTAAAGTAATGTGTTTTCAGCAGTGTTTTAAAGTGCTCTACTGTATTAGCCTGGCGAATTCCTATTGGCAGGCTATTCCAGATTTTAGGTGCATAACAGCAGAAGGCCGCCTCACCACTTCTTTTAAGTTTTGTTCTTGGAATTCTAAGGAGACACTCATTTGAGGATCTAAGGTTACGATTTGGAATATAAGGTGTCAGACATTCCGATATATAAGATGGGGCAAGATTATTTAAGGCTTTATAAACCATAAGCAGAATTTTAAAGTCATTCCTGAATGACACAGGTAACCAGTGTAGCGACATCAAAACTGGAAAAATGTACTCGGATTTTCTTTTCCTAGTTAGGATTCTAGCAGCTGCATTCTGCACTCATTGCAAACAATTTATGTCCTTTTTGGGTAGTCCTGAGAGGAGTGCGTTACAGTAATCTAGTCGACTGAAAACAAATGCGTGAATTAATTTCTCAGCATCTTTCAATGATATAAGAGGTCTAACTTTTGCTATGTTTCTTAAGTGAAAAAATGCTGTCCTAGTGGTCTGATGAATATGCGATTTAAAATTCAGATTACAATCAACAATTACCCCTAAGCTTTTTACTTCCGTCTAACATTCTGATAAACTTCTTAATAGCTTCTGAACACTCAGCTTGCTGAAATGCATATTTAAGTTGCCATCTTTAACAAAAGTGCTTATTTTTGAGCTTTGTATGCAGGCTTTCTGCAAGATTCGTAATGTATTCATGTTCAGAATCTGTACTGATACAATTTAGCAAACCTACCAAGGATTTCATATCTGCTGTGTTCCATTTAGTATGTATGTTTTTGCATTTTACAATTTGACTGTAGAGACATTTGTGGGAAATATTTATTTAGTATTAAAACGAGATGCATTTTAAATATGTACAAGCTATAATCAATCATTGATGCATTGGCTGATTAAAGAAAAACATCACACTATTCAATTTGAACTAAACAGAAGCTTTATTTGAAGAGACCGTTACAGTAAAGTGAAACCCACCCTCATTATAAGGCACACCTTCAGTGTAAAAGAGTGCTTGCTGTCTTCCTCCACAATTCATTTCTTCCTTTCTATAGTTTCCAAAGAGCATTATCTTACAATATCACATTCTAGTTATATTACTTATATAGTATTATCACTTTGGTCTTGTTCCTTATATCTTGAATTACTTATCTCAACAAACCAGAGAGCAGAAGGGGAAAGGTCTAATGACTTGGAGAGTTAAAATTGAAAAGTTGTTTTCACTTTCTTCAACTTTATCATATATAGTTCAATTTGATCTTTACTCTGTGCTCACTCTGCATTCCCAATCCATCTTCTACTTCCTTCTCCATTTTTCGATTTTCCAGGGTACATCTTTCTTTTTGAATAATTCAACAAATACAGTAAATACCCAGGTCCCTTATCTAAAAAATGAGTGTGACTCTTATATGCATTATCCTGCTGACTGCCTGAATCTCCCATCTTACCACCTATTAAGTGAAATGTAAAATGTCACATTACATTTACTATATGTTAAAATCAAGATATTACTGTACAAGCTTTCGATTCATAAGATGAAGGCTCTTTATCAAAAGAATATCTTAGTTATGTCATACCACAATAGTTGAAGCCAGAAGGTTAAATAGGTACTAGAACTAGAAAGCATTAAGTGAGTTTTTTGTTCATGGCTCATGGTGGGTGGCCACTACAGTGGCACACTGAACAGTTGTCTCAAAAACAACCTTGTTGCATTTGGCACCATAGAGCAGGTTCATCTTAATGATCTCACTGTTTTAAGGCAGCCCTGTGTGGTCTTGTTATGAAGTGGCAGTCATTTCACAGTCCTACTGTTTTAAAGCCTAAATAATAAGAGAACATTCCCTCAGTTTGATGGAAAACATTTTTCCCCCCTCTGCATGGAGGGCAGCCAGTGCCATTAGACCTGAGTTTGGATCCCATATGTAGAAAGACACGTGGCAGATACTGTATAATACTGTAGGAAATGAATGACATTACACAAATGCAAAAAATTACCTTACATCATATAAAAAATATACTAGCTATATTAACCTGCCTGGCATGTTTCGTAAAACTATGGTGGTCAGTTATGCTGCTGTTGGTTAATTGGATGTAACAGAACTGCTATGTAACTAAGTATTTTTCTGTATATTTTTATGAAAGGTTAATATTATTGGCAGGTATTATGGTGTAGTGGTTAACACTTTGGACCTTGTCTGAGGCTGTGGGATCAAATCCTGTACTCTGAAACTGAATAAAACAAAGAAATGTTATTAATTGTACCACAAATCTTCACTTCCTGGGTCCTCCCTGCGTGGAGTTTGCATGTTCTCCCCATGTCCGCGTGGGTTTCCTTTGGGTGTTCCTGTTTCCTCCCACAGTCCGAAGACATGCAGGTTAGGTGCACTGGCGATCCTAAATTGTCTCTAGTTTGTGCTTGGTGTGTGGATGTGTGTGTGTGCATGCCCTGCGGTGGGCTGGCGCCCTGTCTGGGGTTTGTTTCCTGCCTTGCATCCTGTGTTGGCTGGGATTGGCTCCAACAGACCCCCGTGACCCTGTAGTTAGGATATCGCGGGCTGGATAATGGATAGATGGATATTGTAGTCACTATGGATAAAGGCATCAGTCAGGTAATCCACCTCAATTAAAGGACAAGTATCTGTTTTTCCATCAGGTTGCTATGTCTCTGTCATTCCAACAGATGGTACATCAGAAACATTTGTAGCAGTGCATTTAATGCATCTGTTGGAAGGAGAAATGTAATGCACTCCTGTAGTACATGCATAACAAAATACATTCCAATAGATGGTGCACTGCAAACGTTTGCGTTCTTTATTTGTTTCATTCACTATACTATTTGTTTTTGTGTTTTTCATCGGTTGTATGTGGTTCTCCTTTAAAGTCTGCAGACACAAATGTATATATATATATATATATATATATATATATATATATATATATATACACTTTTGAACAGCGGAGGGGTGGAAATTTCAATCTAAAGTATGCAGACGTGCATGCAGATGTAAACCATTTTTCAGGTTTTCCATTGCAGGCCAGTAGACGTGAATATATATATTACAATGGAGTAACTCATGTGGGCAAACTGATGGCATTTGCCAAGGCTCGTCTTGGATCTGAATACATTTTCATCTCTACTTCTTTCTCTCTCCCTCACTTTTTTCTTCTAGTAAAGGAAGAGTTACGCTTACACCTGGCACTTTTTCTCTCCATTTCACACCTGACTGTACATGCCAAACAGGATCACGTCTCTTTTCTCCTATCCAGGACACCTCCCCATCTTCATTCATCCATCCATCCTTCATTTGCATAAAGCCCACTCTTTCAGCAGTGCAGAACATGTACATATTAGCATAATTTTAATAAATATCAACAAATAAAAACTTTATCAACAATTAAAAAAACACATGTTGGCCAGTTTTCTTTTTCTTTAACATTACACACATTCATGCAAGTAATTTTGGGATTTTGTATTGTTTATCCCCTAAATATTGATATTGTGAAATATAGCAAAATGTCCTTGCTTAGTAGATGCCAACTGCCTGTATGCACAATCCTGCCAAATTTCAGCTTTTTGACTAAACTGGAAATGGTGTTTTGTTAAAGAGTGAGTAAGTCAACTTTTCTTATATGTGAAAAAAAATCTAGCCAACTATAATTAAAATTACAATCCGATGCTTATTTGCTACTAGTGTGTTACTTTGGTACAAAAAAGCTGTTTGACAGTTACAGGATATTCCTCAGTTCACCTTACTGTCTGCTTTTTCAATTCATTAATTATACATCTATAATGTTTATCCATAAACAGATGAACAAATACAAAACAAAAGTAATAAGTTATCAGTTATTAATTAGGTTGAAGGTGTCCACAAATTCAAAGATTAACTACATTCATTTCTGTTTGTCATTAATACTGCTTGAGTGTTGTTTGAATGTTTTCCCAGGATTTGATGGTTCAGCAATGCAAAATTTGCCCCTGATGTGGTTGTGTGTGTGCGTATATGTGTTCATCCTGTGAATGGCTAGCACCCTGTCCAGGGCTTATTCTTGCCTTGTGCCTGGTATTTACTGGGATAGGCTCCAGCCTTTCCACACCCCTGCTCTAGAGTAGTGAGTTAGAAAAAAGGATGGAATGGGTGGATGGATTATGTTTTTTTTTTAATTGCATGAAAGTCTCAGTGATTCCATTGCATACATAGCGTTTCCCACACTTCAAGCACTTCATACATTAAATCCAAGTTGAATCTTGACCTACCAACCTAGTTAGGTATAATTCATTTCCTTAGTCACAATACAAGGCTGCCTTGGAAAGTCTGACAATTAGACCACTTGAGCAACTGTAGACTTATGTATATGCATTGTACACTCAACATGGAGCCATTCAACTCCATCTTACCGGTGCAAAGTGCTCATGCCCTCCATTTAAGATTAATTATGTAGACTATGAACCACACATATTATTTTTGTCAGGTTGCCTATGATTTAACAAAATTCAAAATAATACATATCTTATTGATGCTAGTCTTTTGCACAATATCCAATGTGACAGTGGTGAGGTCTGCGGTAGGAGTGACGGATGCATTCAACATGGAGGTGGGATTATATCAGGGATTGACTCTGAGCCCTCTCTTATTTGCAGAGGTGATGGACAGGTTAACTAACAGGAGTCCCCGTGGACTGTGATGTTTGCTGATGACATTGTGATCTGTAGCGATAGTAGGAAGCAGGTTGAGGAGACCCTGAAGAGGTGGAGATATACTTTAGAGAGGAGAGGAATGAAGGTCAGTAGGAACAAGACAGAATACATGCATGTAAATAAGATGGAGGTCAGTGGAATGGTGAGGTTGCAGGGAGTAGAGTTGGCAAAGGTGGATGAGTTTAAACACTTGAGATCAACAATACAGAGTAACGGGATTGTGGATGAGAGGTGAAGAAGAGAGTGCAGGCACGGTGGAATGGTTGGAGAAGAGTGTCAGGAGTGATTTGTGACAGACGGGTATCAGCAACAGTGAAAGGGAAGGTCTACAGGACGGTAGTGAGACCAGCTATGTTATATGTACTCACAGAGACGGTGGCACTGACCAGAAAGCAGGAGACAGAGTTGAAGGTAGCAGAGTTAAAAACGCTAAGATTTGCATTGGGTGTGACGAGGATGAACAGGATTAGAAATGAGTACATTAGAGGGTCGGCTCAGGTTAGACGGATTGGAGACAAATTCAGAGTGGTGAGATTGCGTTGGTTTGGACATTTGCAGAGGAGAGATGCTAAGTATATTGGGAGAAGGATGTTAAGGCTAGAGCTACCATTGAAGAGGAAAAGAGGAAGGCCTAAGAGAAGATTTATGGATGTCATGAGAGAGGACATGCAGGTGATGGGTGTGACAGAACAAGATAAAGAGGACAGAAAGATATGGAAGAAGATGATCTGCTGTGGCAACCCCTAATGGGAGCAGCAAAAAGAAGAAGAAGAAGGATGACTGTACTGTAGTATTTCTCCTAATAGTTTTCCTTTTATAATCAAAGCCTTAAATGCACATTTACAGAGTTAAAACTAGTAGTTTAATATTTATGGAGAATGTCGTAGGTTAATTTTGGTAAGACTAATGGTTGTTCTGCATGTAACACCTCACAGTACAAGGTCAAGATAATCGTTGAGATTCATACTTAACATTTTTTGTGTATTTTCATTTTTTTTCTTACTACATATCATGTCTTATATCCCAAAAAACTGTTTCTTCTCTTGTTTGCAGTTTTGTTTACAGGGTTTTCCTGAAAATATAACACAAAGTATATTTTGTTTTAAGGGCAGCATGGTGGCGCAGTGGGTAGTGCTGCTGCCTCGCAGTTAGGAGACCCGGGTTCGCTTCCCAGGTCTGCCCTGCGTGAAGTTTGCATGTTCTCCCCGTGTCTGCGTGGGTTTCCTCCGGGAACTCCGGTTTCCTTCCAAAGAACATGCAGGTTAGGTGCATTGGCGATTGTAAATTGTCCCTAGTGTATGCTTGGTGTGTGTGCGCGCCCTGCCCGGGGTTTGTTTCCTGCCTTGCGCCCTGTGTTGGCTGTGATTGTCTCCAGCAGACCCCCGTGACCCTGTAGTTAGGATATAGCTGGATGGATGGATATTTTGTTTTAATAAATATTTACAGACTATTGAGGTTTTGATTATGGCAGTTTTGTAGTTATTCCGTGCCATGTGAATTTGTGAGATGCACTGCTTTTACAAAATATCTTAAGATATTTTAAAACACAACTGTAGTTACAACAAAAGGTTTACTTTGTTCTTGCTACTCTCATGACAACTAAGGTGTAGCTTTGGTTTAGTAAATTCAAATAACAACAAAACGTTGCTTTGATGTTGTGTGAATTGTTCTGTTTTGGCAATATGAAGTGATTCAGGTCAGTATGCTGGCAGTTTAATAAGTGGCAAGTGAGCACCTTGTTGAAAGGTAATGCTGTTTGTAGTCAGCTGAAGATGATGATGTACCCTGCCGGAGGATAAAGCTGTGAAGTTTGGCAGATGAGTGTGAGGCATATCCAATTTAAGGTTTTTACTTAAATAAACCTGTTTAGCGTCTCTATTATTTGAGTACACATTCAAATTGAAAGAAGCATTTCTAGAGTAGCACTTTTATACCTGCTTATGTTAATAAGGAATCAAATCTATGGCCCAAGGGATATTAAGCTCCCCTTTTAGAGAGATTTTAATGTCTTTGCCACACCAAAAAGTCTCAATTAATTGATCTTTAATAAAGAAATGCTATACCACTAACAACAGCAACATTGATTTGTTTAGAACATTTTCATACTAAGGATGTAGCTCAAAATGCTTAAAAGATGTCAATGAAATAGTTAAAGTAAACAAAAAAAAAACCAAATTGATAAGAATAATAATGAATAAATAGCATACAAAAATAAATAATGCACAAATACATAAGATAGATAAAACTACTAATTAAAACTACTAATGGAAATAATTAAAATGTTTCATACATTCCACTCTTTGTGTAAACAGCAAAAAAACATTTCTGAAGATTGAATTTTAATAATATTTCATTCCCGTATTCTGCAATGAATGAGGCACTGTTTTCCTGTGTAGAAGTTAATTGGCTGTTTACTGTTGGAAGCTCAAATGATTCTGGATAAAATTTTCAAAATAATAACTTTTAATAATGAATGCATACAGAAATAGTATCAATGAATATCAAATACATTAAAATACAGTAGAGTAAAAGCAAAGCAGGATAACAAGGGGACTCCTGTAATCTCTCATTACCCAACTCACAGATGTTTACTGTCACACCCTTCATTAGAGGTGGCACACATGTTGTCTTTGTTCTTAAAAGATATTTTTCCTAGTAATTATAGTTATAATTCACCTATGTACACTCCATTGCATCATGTATAGCAGGTTGGAAATAATCCACAGTTTAGAATGCAATACCTTTTTACATAAAAAACTAAATTCTTTCTTCTTTTTTATAAAGTATTTACATTTCATGTGAATTTTTAACAAGTCTAAGAGTGTTGATCATTTTTTTTTAGCTCTATAGCAATGGCATTGCTAGACATAAGTTTCCAGAAAAGTTGACTGGTGACACTGGGAAAAATCATTTTCACTTTACTATCAATTGTTTGGGTGCAAATTGCTAATATACAACACTTGCCCTCATATATCCACTTCAGTTTGAGAGTCTTTAAAGGTATATACTGTACACATATTATTATAGATTCTTTACTTCTTTGTATTTGCTCATAATGAAGTCCTTTGCATCAGACATGTATGTAAAATTAAACTCAGAAATGTTTCAATTGTGAATAGTTATTTTTAGGGCGGCACGGTGGCGCAGTGGGTAGTGCTGCTGCCTCACAGTTAGGAGACCTGGGTTTGCTTCCCGGGTCCTCCCTGCGTTGAGTTTGCATTTTCTCCCCGTGTCTGCGTGGGTTTCCTCCGGGTACTCCGGTTTCCTCCCACAATCCAAAGACATGCAGGTTAGGTGCACTGGCAATCCTAAATTGTCCCTAGTGTGTGCTTGGTGTTTATGTGTGTGTGCCCTGCGGTGGGCTGGTGCCCTGCCCGGGGTTTGTTTCTTGGCTTGCATCCTGTGTTGGCTGGGATTGGCTCCGGCAGATCCCCGTGACCCTGTAGTTTGGATATAGCGGGTTGAATGATGGATAGTTATTTTTATCTGCATTCATGAACACAATAAAAAATATAAATAAAATGTTTACATCATGTCACACATAAGTACAAAAATGAAAAGAAACTAAAATTTAGCAAAGTACACAATTTATTAATGTATACAATATTGCTGTAATCAATTGAACATGAACAACAACAATACATATTCATTGACTTACAGACAGCTTATAGTTTTTCTGATCCATCTTTGTTTGGTCGCCTGTTGTTTGTACACTTTTTCTGGTGCATCCTTATGAATCACCCAGAAAATCTGCCAGCAAACTGACATCCAAACATCCCCGGTACCTGCTTTCCATATCCTTAATATCCTAATGGATTATTTTACCCTGCTCTTCACTCGCTGCTCCAAGATTTTCAGGAAAAAATTCCAAATGTGAATCCAAAAGGTGAACTTTGAGATTCAAGTTGCAAACCAATTATTTAATCTTAACTAATGTATTTTTCATATTGTTATTAAAAATATTGAAATTTCTTTTTTGAATGATATCCAAGTCTCTCATTCCAGGTCCTTTATTGTACCATCAGATCTGCATCAGAAATCAGTTTTCTAATATCAGGTTCAGCATAAATGTCGTCTTTTAATTTATCCTGAAATAAAACTGGAGGCTTCTGGCACAACTACATTAACCAGACTCCATCTTTTGAGAGAGCTTTGACAATCTGCTTCATTCAGTAAATTACACTTAATATGAAGTGGTGGTAGCAGCACTTTATCTGGATCCATCTAAACAGATCTGATGATGATTTTGGCACCAAGCTGTAGCTTTTTCCTAGTTCCTTCTGATTCCAATGTAAATTCTTGGCTCTGCTGCCCCACGCGTAGAGAAAAAATGGAAATTGTATATGCTCTGACTGCTCCAATGACTCATCACTGAGTTCACACGAATAAAATAACTGTTTTGCTTTAAACAAAGATTTTAATATTAGAAAATATTAAACTGAAACACATTATTATCATTAAATAAAAATTGATATCTAATTAATTATAGTGCAAAAATGATAAAGAAAAAACTACGTTCAACAGCTAAAAATTTCTTTTGTTAAAAAAATGTTTTACAATGGAGAAAAAAGGTTTTCTCTTTTTAATTCAGCACCAGAAAATATATACAAATCATATTAAATAATAAAAACAGTTTTACAGTATACCTGTGTTATGTGTATGTCACATCACTTTATAATAAAGTGTCAGCATAGTGGAGCAAATAATAAATTGACTATATAATAAAACACTAAGATCTGTATGTGTAGTGCTTCTGAGCACTGATTGGTCAGTTTGTCTTTGGTGACTTTCGATCAAAAGAGAAAATAGTGTGAGTAAAGGTGCATGAGGCATGCTGAGAGCGTCACCTTAAAAGACAGCAAGTATAAAACAAGACAGGAGGTGAGGAAGGCAATTCGGAAATAATGAGAGTCTAAGAAGCAGGCTTTATGCGAATGTGCTCAGGAAAGTGAGCACCAGAGAAGCGACAGTCACACACATACATGAATACAGAGAAAAGGTACACATACAACATGAGAGACCAAATATTTTTAAATCATTCTGTTATCTAGTATCTGTCTTTGACAGGTACCATGACTAATATAATTTTGTAGTATTTTGTATTTTTCAGGCTTTAAAACTTTTGGATAGTTTACAGTTATTTCTAAATACATTTTTCATTGGAAAACACAGCTTAAGTAATTTGCTCTGGGTCAGACTTTGAATTGGAAGTGAGCATTGAACTGAGAATACATTGTGTACCCAGTGTGCTACACAAAATAGTCTGTAGCAGAGATTGATAGAGGTTGCTTATGTACACAAATTCCCACAAAGGCAAATGTTTACCTGGAGTATGGTCAACTTTTGGTGATTCTGCCATTGTACCCATTCAGGAGTTCCACATGAACTAACAACGTACAGTATATGCATTATTGTATGTTACAAGTCTGTACTTCACAGCAGCTATGCATTTTCTTAATTCCAATAAGCTGTAAATTTAGTCTGAAAAAAAGGACATCAAAAAGTAAGAAAGTGACATTTGTTACACTAATAGCATTCATATGTCTTTAATTATTCAATGGAAAATTATATATTGATAGAGATAATGTTTAAAATGTATATGGAAAAAAGAAAAAAAACCAGTTGCAAAATCTATAAGGTGTCTATATTCTGAACGACTTCTCTCACAATAAAAATGATGCTTATTTTGCAGATGCTTAGGGAAACCATTCCAGAAGCTTTATTGGTAGGCAGATTGTAAATTCCTGACTAATTTAATTCAGTTTTGGAAGTAGTTTCATGTTATTTTACATAACATCACACATATTTGTGGCATACAAAATTACTGTACTTTGCTTTAATTAAATTTATAAGCATTGCTTGGGTACAGATTTATTTCAAACAAAACTTTGCAAGCAAGGTTGTGGCTTCTAAAAGGCAAGCATGGGATATGCCCAAAATAACATACAAGACTCCCATGTTTATTTACATCTTGACACGCAGAGAATTTGCATTATGAAACCAACAGAGAATTGCTGTGAATTTTAAATTAAAAGTCAAGTTGCTCTGAACTTTATATTAAATATGTAAATATGTAGTAGATTTAATTTGCAGTGATGAAAGTTACTGTACTGTCTATTCATGTAATCGGCTTCTTTGCACAAATATTTGGTAATGTACCAGTGAGTTTTGTGATTGTTTATCACAAATACATGCTCATTAGAGGAAGGTTTGTGGCGGCCCTCCAGCTCCCAGAAACACCTTTGTTACAAGAGCATATATGGAAAAGCATGGACTCAAAGTACAAAATACATGTAAATGAACAAAACCTGCTGCCCCTCTGGGTCTTCACTTTTCAAATCAATTTAATTTTGTATAGCACCCTTCACTGCAAGCAGGCTCAGAATGCTGTAAGAATTTCACATTTAAAATTCAAATACAAGTCACATGCTCATAAAAACAGGTTTGAACCCGTGTCTATCAGATGGGGCAGCTGCGCCCACTATAGTAGTACACCAATGTTTTCGTTTACCCTGGTGTCTCTACCTCTTGCCGGATGGACATTTGCCCCACTCTCCTTTCAGTTGTGTATTCAGTTTTTCTGCTGGTGAGGCAGTTTTAAACCTCATCGTAAGTTCACTTCTGGCCGAGGTTTGGAGTCAGCCCCAGGGTCAGCCTTCTATGTTCTCCAGAAGGACAGAAGACTAAAACTCCCACTAGCAGCTCCTGAGGCTCCTGCACTCCTGAGCCTTAGATGTTCATAAAGAGCCATCTTTCCAAAATTGGTTACATTTGTGTGTATGTGTGGATTTCATTTTAAATATATTTTGGGCAAATGTCTACTTTTTGAGGTTTTTTTATATTAAAATATTTATCACTTTTTTGTTCCAAAAATAATTTAGATATATTCATTGTTTCCCATTTTTCCTAAAGTCCATTACTCTGAGGATTCTTTGTATTATTTTTTTTTATTTATCATTTAAGACCTATTGTTATGTTCTGTGCATATTTTCTGGCTCATTCATAAGTCCATATAAATGTTCAGTTATGGAATTTTGTGCATCGATGCAAAACAGGGAATCCCGATTCATCTGTAAATTGGCTTTACCCACCCCTCATACTGAAGGCCAAACAGACGGCTTAACAACACACAATACTAGCAGACCAGTTTTGTCCTTCCTGTTAGTTGAGTTGAAAGACTTTTTCAACTGGAAATTAACAAAGCATTTTTAAAAGTCTCATAAGGTAACGATAGAACACGAATATGAAAATGAATATATGCAGGGTGTGTGACATTTTCACGTGTTTACATTTTGTATGTGCTTGAGGTAAAGGGCACCAGTGGAGCTGGCATCTATGATATGAATAAGTTGTTTGTCTCACCAGCTTAACTGGTGTCACATCTGTAGATCTGAGTAAGTCCCAGTGTTTGCTGATAAATGTGAAATAGAAAGAGGAACCTTGGCAGTGGATCTGGGACAGCTAAGAGTGTTACTATTATGAAACTAAGCTGAGTCAGTTACTATTATGTTTGAAATGCTTAATAAATAATAAATAATTTGTGCAAGTAACACAATTGATAAAATAAATACAAAAAGGCTGAATTAATGAATAATTGTTTTAGTTACAAAAAGAGAAAGCATTCTCAAATAAATGAAGATGAATTTGAACATAAAGGCCATCTAGGAACAAAATTAAAAATAACAGGGCACAACAAAACAGGACAAAACTCTTAAACAAATGATCTATACAAAGAATATTCACAATCTTAAGTTAAATAAACTTAATATTTCACTTTAAATATAGATTTTAAAGATTGCAAACCACAGAGAAGATGACTAAAGAAATGGAGTGTGGAAACCAATACTCAAGCATTTAGACTGCTTTTAAATATATGGTCAGATAAGTGGCCCTCCCCTCTTGGGCTCAACAAGAAGAAGAGAAGGCAATAGGGACAATAAAACAAATAAATTATGAAACAAAATGAATATAATTACTAGGCTATTAATAAAAAAGATAGTTCATTAAAAATAGTTAAGTATTAAAAGAAAGTAATTAACACCAAAAACTTCACAAAGGAACGAACTAAACAAAATAAATAAAGAACAGTAAACAAAACCAAAGCCAGGGTCAGAGCCCCAGTGAAAGTTATGTAGAAATGCTGTTTGGTTCCTGTCAGCAGTATTTTGTGCCAAATGTAATCTGTCAGTGCTTCATGCCTGGCAACTATTGCTGGGAGAGCAGCAGCATTTTAGTATTTATGAAAGCCCGACATGCTGTAGCAATGCTTTAGCCATGAACTACAGTTTCTGCACACAGCTTCTCTGTTGTGCATAGCTGTCAGACTCCACAGTTTCTGAACACATTGCACATGTTTCAGGATAACTAGAAGATGATTTAACCTTATAGCTTCACCAAGTGTTTTTAAGTCAGGTTGGTTCATTGGTGTGTTTCCCTCATGACTGAGTAAGTAACACCTGTATTTGACAAAAGTTATAGTAGTGTAAAACCTATTTAGTATTTCAAGTTATACAAGATGTTCAGACCTCTTCATATTTTTAAGTTGACCTTTACTATTGGAAAGGGTCTTCTGCTAGAAGGCTCAATTTGATATTTTATTGAATTTATTAAAATCAAGTAGCATTCCATATACACCAGTCAAACTTGACAAAACTAAATTCATATTAACCCCCACCCATGAGAAAGAGAGGAAGGCCAACAGCCAGAGTAAAACTTTAAGAGAAGAAAAGAAAAAGGGGTGGGTGGGGGGGAATCATTTTCCCCAATGTAAGTACTTATTCTAAAATGATATTGATTAGATCCTGCCAGGTTTTAAAAAGGGTTTGAACAGATCCTCTAAGATTAGATTTTTTCCAATTTCAAATAGTATATGACATCAGTTGCCCACTGACTTAAAAGATGTGAGCTAGGATTCTTCCAGTTGAGCAGGAAGTCTGTGTGCCAATAATGAAGTAAAGGCAATTACAATTTGTTTGTCCTTAGAAGGCTCAATTTGACTTAAATGAAAATGTGATAATACTTTTTCCTTTTTTTCAGTGTACAATATGAAAAACTGCCTAATTAAAGACAGCATCAGTAGTCAAACAGAAGCCTGTTTTGTTTTTTTCTATTCACAATTTATAAAACATAAAAACTTACTTAATAACAGACAAAATAAGTAGTCAGATAGAAACCACCAGGAGCAGCACCAAAGAATAATTTGAATGCCTTTTCTGTGCATACACAGTGATTAATAACTCTTTGAAACTCTTTTAAATGTGGTAATGATAAAAATATATTTGTTTTAAAAGTGAAGATATTGTTTTGTATTGAAAAGTTTGAAAGCATGATTGGTTGATTTTTTCTAGTGTGATATGTGAAAAACTTGTTTAGAAAGTTGTGTGCTTTTGTATTTTTTTGAGTTTATTCATATCTTTTTTTTTTTTTTCTTTTCTAAATTTCAGCTCACAATATCCAAGGGAATCTGTTTATTTGGAAAAACAAGCAATAAAAAATAGTTTTGTTTGCTATAGAAAACATTTCTTTTTTAAAAAGCCTTTAATTGAGTTTTGCTGTAGGGAATTGTAATCCTCATTGCTGCTAAAATATGTAGCTCTTGAAACTTTAGAAAGCTCCCAAGTGTTACCCAAGGCTGTTGTTCCAACATAGAAATAAGGGTCAAAGACAGCTCTGTTTTGGTATAATATGCTCCAAATTATTTTTTACAACTTTCAAAAGCTCAAACCACTTGAACTTTAGGAAAATAAAAAAATAACAGCTGACACAAACTAAGGTCCAGACGAAGGCCTCATTCTGGCCCATTGGCTGAATTAGTCTAGTGCTGCATGTGTCTTGTGAAATTATGCTGACGTGTAAGACAGTTCACTTGCAATAAAATGTAGTCGACCCCATATTATATTTAGAAACCAATGCAATGAAAGAGATGCATATTATGTGATTCATGAATAATATCACAATAAACTGTGATTCAAAAAGAACTGAACACTTTCAAAAATGTGTTATTCAGTAACTAAGTGTTATATGGCCATATGATATGTACCAAATTGTTGAGTTAGCCTTAATAAATTTTCAGATTCTGCTGCTTAAGGACATAAAGACATGTGTCATGTCAATACACTGCAAATGATCTCGGATGAACTAAACTGAAGGATTGACAGGTGACTTGTGACATTTAATTTATTTGGCTGATGCCTTTATCCAAGGAATCTTACAAAGTTTCAGATACAATTGGTTACCTTTCTTTTGTTTTTCCAGTTTGAACACATGCAGTCTAGTGACTCACTCATGGTCACAAAGTCAGTAGCAGGATTTGAACCCACAACCACAGGATTTAAAGCCCAAAGGCTTAGCCACTGTGCCACACTGCCTATTGCAAGAAGCATGGATTGATTAAAAACAAATTAAGAAAACACAAAGAGAGTTCCTTTACTAATTGGTTGAGAATACATGTTCATATGATACTCAGCCACTAAGCGATACATTTTTTAAAGTTTTTAGCTCTTTTTGAATCCCCCTGTGTAATCTAATGATAAATAATGCTAATGTGTAAGTTGCCAGTACAGATGTCACACTTTATGTTGTTTGACTTTACCAATGTAGGTGTAAAAATGATGCTGAGCTAACTTGGTAGTCTTCAATCTAAACCCATCCTGCAATGTGTAGGATGGTCTTTCTTTCCTACAACATTAACATATGTGGCAAACTGTTTTAAATTCTTAGAAACCTTCAGATTTTTTTAATGAAAAATGTGTAGCTTTTCCTCCAGATTGTAAAGGTCTAGAGGTCGAGATACTTGTCTCATTAATTTAACAAATATATTTGCTGCATTTCTTGCATTGTTCATAAGTTATACAGAGAGACTGTAGTAGCTATTGTTATATTCTGAAGAGGTCTTGTGTATCTGGATTCTCATTTTGCCCTTATACCACTTTGCCTCGATTAAGATGTGTGGAGTTTACATATTGTCTTTTTGTCCCCTTCCTCTTGCTTGAAGGAGTCCAGTTTTCCTCCATATACATAACAGTATGTGCAGGCTGACTGAGTCGCCTGCCTTGCAATGCTTAGGCTTCACTATGAAACTGAAGTAGTATTATAGGAAAGAAAATGGATGGGTAGGTATTTTCAAATGGGGCATTTGAGTAACGAAGCTGAACTGTTCTTTTGGAGCATTGATGAGATATAATATTCAAAGCATATCATTAGAATGACTAATACTATACAGAGCAAATTAGGAAGAGTGGCTTGTAGCTGTAACACCAGACTGAACTGAGTTTAAAATGTAAGTGTAAATATTTGTGTACATGAGCAACTTTTCTCAAGCACATGGTGTGAATGAAAATCAGACCGGGGCACTAGCACTTAATTCATCAAAGATTAAAGTGTCACTTCCCTGATTACCTGCATAGTACCTTTTTCATTCTGGAAACAACTTTTGACCTGTAATTTGGTTTTCAAATCAAATGAGTTTATCCAGTGTGTAACCATGTGGCAAACTCATTTTCAGAAAGCAATTGACTTCATGTTGGTAAGTATGGGTTTGTGAGTGACTGTACCCTGTAGTGGCCAACCCTCCTGTCTACGGTAGATTCTTCTTGGTCATTGTGACCTTAAAATTAGATTCAATGAGTTCAGTAAATAGATTAATGGATTTTTGTGTTAATCAACCAAACAAAATCTGTAATGTTAAAGTGTGTGCATGGGTTTCCTTCCAACATCCAACATAACGGTGTGCCTGTCGAGTTCATTTGCATTGCCAAATACCTTATGGGACTGTGGGACACTGCAATTTACTGGCGCCATATGCAGAACTGAGTCTGATGTTGCCATAACAGGCTGTGAAATCCCACAATCCTGAATTGGTTTAAGCAGGTTTAAGAATATTATGCATTATATTAGGTCAAAATAGCAGTGTATATTTATTAGGGTAACTTTCTATAAAGCTAAAGCAAACTAGGAACTGAATTTATTCAAGCTTTACCTGCTTGTAAGAAAAGTAGTTCAATAAAGAACTTTGAAAACATCTATGCCCACAATAAGCAACATTAACAACTCAGTTACTTTCTAACATGTAAGCATCTTCCTAGGGAAAACTGTTAAAGTGACCACTGTAGATTGTAATGATGAGGAAGAAAGATGTAGACAAAAGTTGGTGATAAAGAAAAGGACTGAGCATTATCTTCTACTGCACACCTGTAGCTGTCGCAAAATATATGTGTGTATATACAGTATGTATATTTGATAGTTGAGTTTGTTGATAATATTTTCTTTTCTAATTGTAATTTTATTTATTTTATGATCGCAATGTATTTGTACATAAGTTTACAAAGTTGGTCTGAATGGAAGGGCGCTTTGGTCACGTGATAAAGTTCATTGCTGGAGCGGAAATGCACATAGTGATACACTTAATGGATGCTGAGCCGAAGAAAGGTGTTTGTTTTAATAAGACAGTCATGAGTGCAGTATCAGACTGTAATAAAGACTCCTGAATTTGTGGTCAGGAGGCGCACACAGTATGTTTTACTTTTGTTATCCCTATGCCTGTGTAACTCATTTATTGTTTAATTTACTAGTTTTATTTTATTTTAGTTTTTCACGGTGTTTGAGAGCTGTAAAAAAGAGAGAGGGAGCCAATAAATACTCTTCAAACATCAGTCGGAGCGTGGTCTCATCTGTACCAGGAGAAAACTTTCAGGAGCAGCTACAACACCTTTTTAATGTCTTTCCTAAAAAATGACAATATGCTTCACTTAATAGCTCCTTCAGTTTTATCACCACTGCAGTGCTTTATGTTGAAATTGCTATTCTATAGGCATGTCACTGCTAATGGTTGAATATTAAGCTCTACAGGAGTATTTTGTTTTGATGTAGCATGCTCCAAATGTGGCATATTTACTTAAAGATAATGGTACAATTAAATACTTAGTAAGCCATGTATAGTAAGTGTGGCCACCAGAGGGCGCTAAAGCCGGCCAAACCCCAACACAGACAGACAACGACACAAGTCTGGCCACACAACACATCTTTATTACTGTAGGGAGACGCTTTTGTCTTGCTCCCAACTGCACAGAACAGTACAAGCACCAATAAGACAACGCAACACAGTCCTTATTTCATCCTTTATCTTCCTCATTCTGCTTCCACTCCTCCTCTGGCAAGCTTCGTCCCTCTTTGTCCTGACTCTGACTCCCAGAGTGAAGTGAGGCGTCTCCTTTTTTGCTGCCCCCTAGAGTGCTTCAGGTAGCTTGTTAGCCAGATCTGGAATCACTCCCTGGTGTGGAGGAAGCCCAATGTAGGGCTCTGCAGGTCCCCCTGGCAGCCCCAATGGAACCCAACAGTGCTGTCCTGAACTCCAAGTCCCATGAAGCCCTGCGGGAATGCATGGAGCCATAGCAACCCAGGATGGCTGCCCTCTAGAACTACGGGGGAGACAGTGTCCTGTGCGCATCTGTTCTTACAATATACAGGAAGGGGCCATAGCCATCTGTCACATAAGTTACCAAGAAATTGCATACAATATTTATATAGATTGATCATGAGTGACTGTCCATTTCCACTGTTCCACCAATTCATCTGTTTTTTAGCTTCCTAATTTTTGAGCAACCAAAATGCAGCTGATACTGTATATAAAACATTTTAATTTCCTACCAGATCTTATGTCACTTACTGCCTGTAGTTCTGCAAATCCTCTCACTGCCAGAAGATACACAGTTTTTGAAAACTTGGTATCTGTGCATGCAATAGTGCTAAGAAATGAAAAAAATGCCGGTGACATATTTAATGTGCAATTTTAAATATGGGCTGTAGTCTATTTACTCTTGCCTGGTGGTCTCAAAGAAAGGAAGTCTCACACATTTGTTTCCCTGTAATATTAGGACACTATACTGTATCATTAACTCAAACAAATCCAACATGTTGGGCTGTCATTTGCATTGTGGAGGCATAGCACTTAAAATGCCCTATATTTTTCCATACCATCATTTTATAAACTCCAAATAAATGGAATGGTTGGAGAAGAAATGGCTCTACTTTATACTTTCTGTCTTGTTCTTTAATTTTCAAAGAACAGATTTTTGTGTAAGCTTACCATATAATAAAGTTTTTACAATTTAACCAAGCCATCTTTTCAAATATACAGTGTGGTAGGAGTCATTAATTCTTTTTTGGGACCAGCTTTGTTGTGAGTTATTGGTTATTGCTAACACCTAACAGTTGTAGTGTCCCGAGATCAAGTTGTTGTACCCCAGTGTGGAGTTTTCACCTTCTTCTTTTGTCTGTGTGTTTTTCAAGTTTTCACAATTCTAAAATGGCGCTCTTTTGATTAACTAGCATGTTAAATTTATCCCAATGTATCATTTGACAGACTGTCATTTCACAAAGGGCTCAGCTAATCCAACTTTGTGCCTAATGCTACTGGGATAAGCTTGGGCTCCCCAGAATGTATCAGTGGCTGCTTCATGAAGTCAATTATTTGTATGACTAGGAAAAGTGTATCTCTATTATAATTTGTACATAATAGATTTGGTTCTCATCTAAACTTTTTTTTTCTAAATATAATAAAAAAAATGTTTGTTTTTCCCTTATTGTCATTTACATATTAAATTTGAGAATGTCCAGAAAACTAGAATGGCAATCATGTATCTTGACTCTTCACTGTAAAAACATCCCTCTCCTCCTTGCTTACAGGCAATACAGTGCCCACTTACTAAAACTAGACCTCACTGAGATTATATGAATGTATCATTAATTTCAGGGCCACCCAAGGTAATTTACTACTTCTTTATACATATGTGTTATTGTTGAGGAAGGAAGTATGGGGTCTGCAAAATATACTCTGACTTCCTTTCATTTGGCAGTGGATTAATTAACTCAGATTAGTTACTGGGCAAGGAATACAGGTCTGGAAAAGTTTATTAAGAAAGTGCCCTGTGGATGAGGTGGGTGGGTAAATGTCATGTGTGCAAGACATGTCATCTTTATTGTGGCTAAATATCAAAGATGTCGTGTGTCATAAAGGTTAGCATGATGAAAGGTTAAGGTTAGCAGTGCCTCAATCATTGTAAATACCACTTGAAATGCATTTTCACTCAGTTTTAAAATCTTGGGTGACTATCTTAAACCAAATATTATTAAAAACATCAGCATAATATTTTGAACACCTTAGGGTAATCTATGAATGTAGTTGTTTAGAAGACTTAGTATTGGGGAAAAAGCATAGAACTAGAAAATATTTACATAATCATGTAATCATTTAATTGTACTTATTTATTTGCTTTAGACATTACACAAAGAGTAATTTAACCTTTAAATGACAACTATTTAATCCACATCAATGAGCCTAATTTTCATTTATTCAAGTCCGTGTTAATACAATAGTAACAAATAGGCACTCACGTCCCTTTTTGTGTGTTACTTTTGGTGTATTTGTGGTTTTAAAGATCAGTGGCTGACACTAATCTCTCAGTACTTTTCTATTCATTTCCCTAACAAAATGCTTTACATACATTGTTTAGAATGAAATAATGTTTTCAATTAATAAGAAACAAACAGCTATAACCTTGGCCGTCCTACAGTCTGGTACGTTATACAGGTAGTGTATTCCTACTTATGCAATACAATTCATACCACAATGATGAGGGAATAGTAAGCATTACAAATTTAAAAATTCAGTATTGCCTACATTGAAAATGTGATGTCTCACTGTTTGTTTTGAGATTACCTGTGAACCACTGAGACTAGAACCTTGATCCTAATAGAAAACTTATGACATGATATGCACTAAAGAAGCAAAAAATGTACCTCAGCAAAGGTATCTGGGTTTGTGTTTTTCTTACGGCTTACTGCTCAAGGCTGTGACATGGTGGAAAGGAAAAGAAACATGTGAAGCACATACAAAGAAAAAGAACAGCAGCTCACTATCTGCTGAGTGTCTGGTATGACAAAAAGAATGCACACGTGACAAAGACAGACAACTGCCTGCATAAAATGACCTGTGCCTGTGTCCTTGCAGCACATTGTGATAGCACAGGAATGAACTCTGGCAGCAGCATCTCCCGACCGTCAGGCCAACACAGGAGATGCTTCAATAATGAAGAACAAAAAGAAGTAAGTCTGAAAATAGAAACTATGGCTTGTTGGCATGCCACACACACTGCACGATACAGAATGCAAGAATGACAATGGCAAAGAAAAGCAGACAAACAAAAGAAAATAAAAGGAGCAACAAATTGAAAAACAGAATCCAAAAGAAGATAAAGAAAAAAAAATATTTAAGTGAGGCACGAAAACACTGGACAAAATGTCCAAAAATTTGATATGCCAAAAAGCAAAAAAACATCTGGTTAACAGATTGGGAACAGACTAAAAGAGGAAGGTAAGTAAAAGGAAGTACTAAGGTGGAGTCTCCAGTTGAATAAAAATGTGTGCTCTGATTGAACTTGTGTCTCTGCCTGTCTGTGTTGGGTTAGGGCAGCTGTACCCCTAGTGGGGAAAACAAGTTTTGAATGCATCAATGTTTAAATCAGTAAATATACTTCTAATGGGTCTATTGACATAAACTTTTCACCAGATTTCGGTAACAACCCAAGTAATCCACACATACAAAGAAATCAAAACAAGTAAGTCCATGAATTAAGTTATCTGTACATATAAAAGGCAAAGCCCTCACTGCCTCATAACTAATTCTCCCATTTTCCATATAGTTCTGTAGCTGAAATTTAACATGCTCATTCCTTGCAGTGTACTTACAAAAGTTTTAGGTATGTTTCATGTCCTATTGCAACAACCAAAGGGGGGGAAACAGGTGTACCCCCTAAACTGTATATATAGATAGGGGAAACCCCTCTTCACTGTTTCTGCGACTTCCAATATATCATTTCGCACCATGCCCCATAACAAACGTTCGAAAATAACGTCTTCTTTTTGGCGGTTCTCACCATTATGCCATAAGGAACTTTCGGAATTGACCTCTCTTTTTGGCGGATTCATTCCTTGTTTCCATTAACAGACGATTTATTTCACGGCAGAGATGCACAAGGGCCGCCCCCAGCCCCCCTTCCTTTTTCCATACGGCTGCTGACCGTGCACCTACCACGTGGTTGGCTCCCTGCCTATATACGTTAACAACATCCCGCGATCATGTGCCTCCTCACTCGCTTCCTTATTTTCCTCAGCTGTTCATCGTGCTCACCGCTTCAAGCCTGTTATTGTTCAACTTCCTTCACGTCTTCCTGCTGGTGACTCCAGCCTTTTCATTTACTCCACCGCTTCAAGCCTGTTATTGTTGGCCTCCGCATACTCTACTTTTAAAGGTTGTCGCACCAATTATGTTACCACGAAACTTACAACCACCAAAACTTTGTAATGGCACCAGGCTTCAGATCAAATCTCTGCACAAGAACCTTATTGAGGCAACTGTCTTCACTGGAACTGACTCTGAAGAGACTGTTTTTTATTCCTCGCATCCCTCTCATACCCTCTGACCTCCCATTCCAATTCAAACGCCTCCAACTTCGTTATGACAATGAGAAACCTTTTTATAGGCCATCAATTAGGACTAAACCAGCTGATATTAATCTGCACTGAAAGGGGGCAGGATTGCTTTCTAAATACTGACAGATTTCAGCTGGTTTCTTGGCTTTCCTGGCCTTTTTGCACCTCATTTTCTTTATGTGTTCAATACTTATTCACTGTGTCATTCCTCCTTATTACACAAAACTTAATTTATGGATTTGTTTTGATTTATTTGGATGTGTGGATTACTTGGGTTGTTACCGACATCTGGTGAAAATTTCATGTCAGTAGCCCAATTAGAAATGTATTTACTGAGAAAAATGTTGTTCTGATCAATACTTATTTTCCCAGCTATATATATATATATATATATATATATATATATATATATATATATATGTTGTAAACGACAAACAGAAACAATCACAGAGGTTTGAGGAAAATGTTCCTGTATACTTGAAGAATTGTGTGAAAAAAATAGCCTTTACAGACTGGAGTCCGAAACCGAACTGCATAGGTTAGAAAAAATAGCAGAAATATAGTTGAGTAACAGAAAGAGCAGGGATCTTGGGACTGGAACCAGAAATTACTTTATTAGGCTGCAACTTCTTCTGATGTGGAAAATGCATCATTAGGATGTGGGTTCTTCTACTGGTCTGGAGACTGTGCCAACCCCTGGCTCAGTGGAGCAACAATTACGTTGCTTATAAACTGTCTCCCATGTGCACTTGTGTGGCAATGTGTATATGAGATCGCAATCTGACTATTTTGGATGGTCACACAGGTACTATATGGCATTCTGTATACTATATAAATATATATATATAGATAGACAGAACCCTAAGAAATATATATATATACACAGATATATATGTGATATATATATAATGCTAAGGGTTCTGTCCATCACGTGATTGCTTATGAATCAAAAAGGCTAAAACCCAGATCTTGTTCTTAATTGAAAGCTTATGATGTGATACGCTCGGATGAAGCAAAAAATGTTACAAGTGGCAACCTACATGCAGTTATTAGGGTTCACATCTTTCATAGTGCAAATTGCATTGGCAAGCTGTTTGAAAAGGTGATGTAGTAGAAAGAAAAGGAAAAACAGCAGCATCCGCTGAGCATTAAGTAAATTGCAGAAGTTAGTTATATGAAAGGAAGAAACAGAATGACAGCTCTGGCATCTGCTGCATGCCAAGCAGATGCAACATGTCAACCACCTGATAAGTGTGATCTACTAGGGCTGGAACCTTATCTTGGGAGGACCAGTGGTCTGTGTGTTTTATAGTAGTATTTTAAATCTGGACTTTTGATTCATCTATTCAAAAACTTCACATTATTTTTTCAGTCATTCTGTCATGATTGTCTCAAGTGTTTTGAATCATCTTCCACATTACCTTTAGCTTTTTGACAGATAGCCTTTGTTGTAAGACCTTGGTGAACAATATTACTTTGATTGGCTAAAAGTAATGCATCTTGGTAAGCTCAATAAAAGCAACTGGCTGAGAGAATACTGTATCAGTCATCAGTGCTTCTGTCCATTTTTAAAACTCACGTGCAGAGTTTTTTTCCTTTATTTCAGAACACAAAGTAACACGGACCTTAATCAAACAAATGGAAATAACATAGCAAACACAATAATATGCTTTAAAAACAATCCATGAAACGTAAGCCCCACTGACAAAGAGAGCTTTACAAATATAAAGCCTTTTTTAAAATTTGTTCTTTGCATAGAAGAAAACAGCATGTAAAATGGACATTTTCAGCACAGACCTGCCATGTTTAATTATAAATTACTGTAGAATTATACTCTGAAAACAATTCTTCATAAAGATATTTTTTTCAGTTTGAGATAATGTAGAGCATTATATTCCCACTGAGTTATACCTTATATGGTAGATAATGATTTTGTCAGTTAAGCAAAATTAGTTTTTGTGCAAGTATTGTGGTGTAGGATATTACAACTAATTTTCCACTGTTATGGCATTAGAGTGATTATCAAACCAAGGCTCTCTGACAGATATACACACATTTTTACCAGAAAATGGTTTAAGTACAGGACATTCCCAAAACACCTCAACTAGCGATGCCAGTGCTTGATGATATCTTTCTCTGAATACATTTTAGACAAGTTTAGACTGTGGTGTGCATGAAGCACATTGAACTAGAATGTAAAGAGTTTTGGGAAACTTGGAGGTAATGGACCTAATGTAGGAACCAACCCTGGATAGGATATCAGTCCATCACAAGGTGTAATCCTACGCATACATCCAGTCATACCTTTGCTGTTTCTCCCTTGACAATTTCCTATACCACACCTTTCCTGGTTACTATATACTCACATGTCTTGTTAATCTGTCGGAGCTGCCTGGTCTTTAAGCATTCCTTCTGGGTTACTATATTAGTGAGTTGCATACTGGAAAGGACAACTCGAAGCATCAGTAGAAAATAATTTTGTACTTCTTCAACTCACACTTGGCCAGTTTGTGACCTGTCTGGGGTTGAGATGGTATAATAATTTCAGTCAAAACTAAAAGGAAGCAGAATATAGAATCCATAATTTGACTTAGGAAAAAGACAAAAATATGACACTCCAAACTACACAAACTATGAAGAATTCTTAGGAATATTAAGTTAAGTGTGGTTCTTTGTTTTAAGATGGGCTTTAACATTATATTTTGTGTGCAGTACACTTAGAGTATTTTTTGTTATTTCCCCAGGATGAAGACATGTTGGCAGGAGATGAACAAGCCTGGAAAACAGTCAAAGAGTCCATCCCGAAAGTGGAGGAGCTTCAGTCTCAGAAGAGTATCCTTTAAATGGACTTAAATTCACTAGATGTTTCTATTTTTTTTTTTTAGATTTTTTCATATGCATATCCATATGAGGATAGCCATTCCAATAATATTAAACAAAATTGCCATTCAAGTTTTAAATCACAAGTGGCTTTCTTCCTTCTTTATCTACAGAAGGCTTTACAAACAGTTTGCAAACATTTGTGTAATGATTCTAATGATCCCATGCCCATAAATGTAAAAAGTACTTTCAATGTCAAAAAGCATCTGGGGCACATTGTTTAGAGAAGTGTACATGATAATCATATTACTCTTTTGAGAAGCATACTTATAACATATGAGAGGGCCAACAGTCATTAAATTTGGAGATCATTTTATTAATGGTGAATTAATGCTCATATTGTGTCTGTCAGCTTACATTGTGACACCACAGTGAGCACAGTTTTATTATGAGTTTATTATTAAATAAAAAAAAAAATAGATTATTTTTAAGATCAGCTCAGCAATCTCTTAGTGTGTATTTTGGTGTAACATAAGCATATATCTCGTCATTTATAACAAAGTATCATCATGTGCACTTGTGCTGCTGACACATTAAAGGATATAGTTAGCCCTTACAGCCCTTTTTTATTCCTGTTTGTCTAAAAGAAAAATATTTGGGGTTCAAAAGTCTGTGTGAAATAATTTTGCTCCCGACTACTCAAACAATTTCTAAGTCTTTAGACATATTTCAATATCTTGGTAAAAGAAAGAAAACAGTTAAATAATAAATACCTGCTTTTCATGCCTTCTAGCATTTACAACTTATGAAAACATTATGCTCTTTCTTTCATGTGAGTCCTTAACTAAGTTTAATAATAGATTGGGAAGAGGTCTTGGCTGTGTGCCAGACCGTCATAGATAACAATCAGGATGTTCTTCCAGACAGAAACATCTATCTGCTTAAAATGCTTGACTGCGCCCTGGACGCCTGCATTAATCTTGCCTGTTGGGATAAGGCCCTGCATTATGGCATCCGAACATTACAGCCCTATGGGTGAGTTCACAGGCTTCCCTTCTGTGTGATTTTTATTAAGGTATGGTCACTTACTGTTTGCTCAAGTGACACACAAAATCCAAGCCTTTATTGTTTATACAATATACTGTTGAAAGTAAAAAAATAACAGAAAGATTTACTTGTCACTTTTGTACGTCAATAACAAATTTCAGTTGTTTATTGCAAAAACAAATAAATCATGTATCTGAAACTGATTAGCACATAAACATATTCTGCAAGGCTGAACTAAAATAGATTGTATCCATCATTTCTGATATGGTGTAATTTACCCTAAAAACAATTAATTATTTGCTTATTTAGTATTTGTCGTTCACTTCAGAAACAGACTGAAAATGTGACAAAAAGAACAGCATACATGCCTATCATATTTTACATATGTGTTCAGTTTGATTATGTGAACTAAAACTTTAACTCATGTTTTCACAATGCCTGTGGCATAATAGCACTGTGAGTAGCACTCACAGATCCAACATCATGGATTTGACTTACATGCCTTGTTTTTGTCTGTGTGGAGTTTGGACATTTTTGTATATATGTTTTAGCTGTTAATCTGTTATACCCTTTAAGCCAGTATTCAGTCAGGAGTGATATACAAAACTAAATTGACTCAAATGATAAGATCAGTTTTTTTCAAGTCAAAATGATTTGTTCACAAATGTTGGATTTATGAGAGCTTCCTAAACTATGTGCCGCGGGTTGTTCAAGCCATTTTTGAAGGGGATGCTCAGATGATTGGCGCCGATTCTTGAAGGGAGACCCACTTTACCACAGCCTGCTCTGATATGGAACGGGTCTCGAAGACACTAAAATTGTGTCAAGAGGAAAACAAAAATTAAAAATCCATTGTATATATGCATTTCCCACATGAAATTGTGGTCTAAAGTTAATTCTTTTTCATAAATTTAAAAAAAATACATAACCTGTCCTGGCATTTAATAATGGAAGCCATGGGGAATGGGCCACAACTGGAAAACAAAAGTTTAAAAACCTACTGAATATCTCAATTTTTCAAGGCAAGAAAAATCTGGGGGGGTCTCTATTATAACTTAAATGGTAAGTTTTCAGTTAATGGTGTATAAAATAAAATACTGGAAATTTATTTCAGAGATTTTTATCATAGGCAACACCATTTCAGTTACACTACATATGCATTGGCTATCAACCTGAGGCTGCAGCAGCTACATTTTAAAATGGCATGCAATTTTTTTTTTGTTTTATTTTAATATTTTCAGATTGAAGTGCTTTTGGTACACAGAGAAAGCACTGTCACCTTTGACCTTCATTAATGGCTCATTTATTTGTCTTTCAAACACAACAATGTCAAAAAGAAAACACAGAGACATCTTGTTAAAAGCTAAATAAAGCATCTTAAGATGAGATGTCTGTTTGACCCTGTTAATGTAACAGCAGCAAATGCTGTTACATTTAGCTTTCCAGTCCACATATTATGAATTGTTGACCAGACTGCTGAGCTTTCCCAGCAAAATGGATCTACCTACCATATTAGCACTATACGTAATTGAGCCAATGCTGCTATGAGCCCAGTCTGCACTGATCTGCTATTCAAATTATGATCCCACCATGAGAAAATAATTAAACCCAAGACATTCTTTGTTAATAATCAAAAATGTGTTTTCCAGGGGCCATTCTAACTAATTTTGAAACTTCCTAGAGACAGGTGTATGTACCTTAAACTTATGACCCCTGAACTAAAGGATCCAAAGATGCTGCCCTTTGTCACTGAACAGACCTAATACATTTGGCAGTTAAAAAATGAGACAATAAATCCAATAGCTTCAGGAGAACAGTATCAACATTTTATAACTGTGGAAGCTGACCTTCATTTTAGCTTGCTAGGAAGGGAAGTGAAACATGCTGAGGGAAGTTTCAATGTCCATTAATTGCCTTTATAACTCATCTGCAGGCATATTGGGCCAGGTACTGTTTAACTGAGTCTCATACAAAGGCATTCCTCAGTTACGTACAGAATTTTCACTCAAGCTAGAAATATAGTTCAGTATTGCATTATATTCTGTAAAAATATTGAGAATAAATACATCCTTTAAGTATGGCACGGTGTGATGCAGTAGTAGATTCTGCAGCCTCACATCCAAAGTTACCCAGTTTCAGATTATTCCCCAAACATTAAATATGAGTTTTATCTGGTTTCTTCCAGGATTCATAAAACATGTATACTTGAGTTAAGTATAAAGCAAGTATATGTCTGCCCATCTTGGGTTGGGTCATGCCTTGTGTCCAGCTGCGGAGACTGTGGCCCCATAGCAGGCATTACCAATTGAACTGGTAGATGGGAAGAGATTGAGGTGCCACAGTATTTATACTTTATGTATATGCTTCATTATTGTCTTATCTTAGGCAAATTATTATGAACCATTTTGTCTGAACTCCAATTTTAAAGATCATTATTCAGAATAATAAACAGAAATGCAAAAACATGGTACAGTCTTTTTGGAAATGAAAGAATTATTTTTTATTAAATTAATCATATTTACTCTTCTTTACAAAACCATTTTAGCTGGTCCTGATTTATTGGTTGACTTGTATAATCTGTACAAAATTGGACTGAGCCATTCCAAATCAAGAATCAATTTATTACGTGATCATCAGAATCATCCCTGATGTTTCCTTTCACAAAATTTTTCATATGACTAGATCCATAGTTGCTTCAGTAATAGTGAGTTTGTTCATATTCATGTACAGACAAGCAGATCTGAACTATGACACTTCCATTACCAGATCATCCAAACGTCTTTTGTAAAGTTGAGAAAAGCGCTATATAAATGTAATGAATTATTATTATTATTATTATTATTATTATTATTATTATTATTATTATTATTAATGTAACCAGCAAAGTTTTATCTGTTTATTTATTTTAAAAACAAAGGTTTTCACTTGTCTGACCTGGCCATGGCTATCTTTTGTATTTCATTGTTGCGGTTTGAACTCAAATGGTCATCAGCTGTAGCAGAAGATCCCTGGATGTGATCCTAGGTTTCATATGGACAGCCTGTCTCTGCTTTTCTTTTGCTTTGTCAGATGATTTTAAAGGAACCCCACATCTGTTTAGAATTAGAAATAGAAATCTAAATTGTGCTATTGTATTATGTGAAAGAAATTATGTTTTATGTATGTATACTTATATATGTTGCTTATAGAACAAAGGATTTTTAAGCTTCATCTAAAAGATGGTGTAGATCAGCAGTTCTCAAACGTTCGTATTTCGCGGCCGCCCGCCCCCAATAATTCTGCGCCCCCTGCATAATATAAGATAGATGAGAAAAACCCATGATACAACTAACAAAGGCATGATATTCGTGCGGTGTCGTGGTATCCTGTTATTTTTACTTCCATAAGATTTGCATGTGTTCGGCTAACTTCGATGAAATATTTGCAATTTATTTTTTTAAAGTGCTTTAATAACTGTTAAAATGCCGTGTGTGGTTTTTGGTAGTAATTCTAATCCCAAAAGCAAAGAATAAATTCTTTATTCTTATTTACTTAATTTTTTTATGTAAAAAAACGATTAAATATGTTTTAATTTTTAAAAATCTCGTAAACGAGGACACCGATGAAGTCAATCTGCGCGAGACGAACGTATTTTCATCCGACAAATATTATATCACTGCTAGTTGTATCATGAAAATAAGAAAATAACCCAATACGTAGTAAATGATTTAACTCAATTTGGCAATATTGGCTACGCTGCCAATGTGGCGCAGTCGCACCGCATTATCACCTGATCTACTGTTACCCGAATGTTCGCGACAGATACCGATACGTCTCGAACTTTCTGGACTATAAAAGCAGCAGCGGCGGCACCGCTAGTCATAGAAACGAACTTCAAATAGAAAAGGAGCTCAGAGTGTCAAACCAAACCTGGACAGGCAGTGCACTTTAAAGCTGGCACATATTAGCCATTAGATATATGCTTTAGAAATGTTTTATTTTAATTTTAGTTATAACGCATTCGTTGTGATTATATGCTTGCAAATTTAAATTTGAAATAAAAATGTAAAAAATTAATTTTGATGTCTTGTTCATTTATTCGACGCTGCCCTTGTATAGCTTCAGCGGGGGCGCGCCCCACAGTTTGAGAACCGCTGGTGTAGATTGAATCATGTTGTAAGTTGTTTACCTTAAGTTTCTAACTTTCACATAAACTTTCCATACTCTATAGGATTATTTGCTACTTGTTAGCTGTCTTACTTATCTATGTCTATGTAAGCTTAGGAATCTCTTTGTCTAGTCAAAGTGACTAAAGTAGAATGGAGAATTCACTCGATGCTCTACAGTAAAGTTTTTAATTTAAAATACATTTATATACAACAAACCCTTTGCAGAGTGACTTCAGAACATTTATTTAAAATAAATCCTCAGCAGATTATATTTACCTAGTTATGCTTAACTTATTGACAGAGTTAGATTTGTGGTTTACTTTCTTTTTTTTCTACTTACGCTTGCGTATTTTTCTAAAATGTGCATATAATCTATTTAGAAGTGTTTCCATTTGAAAAAATAAGACATAATTGATTAAGGCATGTAGCTTTTAATGCACTACAGCAGGGCTTAATTACTTTTCAATGGTTAAACAAATCTAAGATTGATATACTTCCTTCAAAACATAAAATGGTTTACCTCATATTTGAAACATATATGCTTGTCAGGCCATTCACAAAACAGACGTAAAGCAGATTGGAGCTGTCATTTCTATTATACAATAATGAACCTTAAACATAAAGAATACTGTTGAATCTTACAAAGATATTCTTAACTCGTATATATTAGTTCTTATTTTCATCAGACTTAATAAACACAGCCCTTGAGTAACAGAGTCAAGAGCCGAAGAGTGCTGACCCACAACAGACTGCATATTTATTAATATTATTTTATTTATTAACAGCTGTCATCCAGTCTCTGTTATAACAGACCTTTTTACATCTGATAAAAATCACCAGTTAAGTCTTTAACGCTCAGTCAGCCATGCTAATCTCTATGTCCAAAACACAAAAATCTATTGAAAAAGCATAAGATTCGCAGTCTAATTACAATATCTTCTACATTATCTTGATTTGTCAACGTGCAATGTTTTTTAGTCTTTAGAATCGTGAAAATATTGTTTTCCAAGCCTTCATGACTAAATCTTTCAGTTAAAAACATTATTTTTTAAATGACAAAAATCACTTGTAATTTAAATGTTTTCAATCATATATGTTCCTCAAGGAATGCTTAATTGTTTAGCATTTAATTTTCAAATGAATAATAGTCCAATTGTTCTCACATTTAAATGCAAAGTTCAAATAAATGCCTTGCTGAAAGGTTCTGTCTGCATTTGAGTTGCTCATCAGTGCCACTTCCATCACTTCACATAATAACAAGCTTTATTTTTGTGCTTGGCTTGCCTCTATATATAATATTCTATTTTACAAAGAGAACAAGAGAGGTTATAAAGACAGTCATCCTTCTCCCATTGGTCTTTCACTTTCATTTTTTCTTTGTGACAGTATGGAAATATAATGTGGCTTTGTTGTGGCCTTTAATTAACACACAGACAATTCTTTGGAGTTTAATGTCCATGAACATGCATCATTTTTTCACTCATCTTTTTTCACACATTAAAAACAACAGTGGTATTAGAACATTGTTCACAGTTTTTTACTTATAGTGCAAAAGATGTACTTAATGTTACTCTTCATGTGTCTCACTATATACTTGTGGTATAGCAGGTCCGCGGCTCAGAAAAGATGAACAATTTTAAAAATAAATAATTAATTGGCTGGCTCATTCTCCATGGGTGTGCATGCTCACACAGCAGCAGGGAGTTGGTGGAGTAAATGAAGCGAGATGAGTCTGCACATAAAGGTGTGGTCTTTCTCAAATGCTACATTGGCTTCCTGAGGTGCACAATTGAGACGTTGCACCCACGGAGCCTTATAAAAATGAGCCGGCACGAGGAAGAGAAAAAGAAAAGGTCGATTAGAAAGAGTACTGTATATATCAGACCCAGAAAATTCTGTACCTGCAGTTTTAGCAGCACTCACAGAATTTCAAAAGATCTCTGGTCTCAGAATTAATCTGAATAAAAGTGTACTCTTTCCAGTGAACTCTCAAGCATATAATATTAGATTAGATACCCTACCTTTTATCATTGCAGAACAGTTTAAATACCTAGGGGTAAACATCACAAGTAAACATAAAGCTCTATATCAACAAAATTTCGCCGTTTGCATGGAAAAAATTAAACAAGACTTGCATAGATGGTCAACCCTTCATCTCACACTAGCTGGAAGAATTAACACTGTTAAGATGAATATTCTTCCTAAGCTCCTTTTTTTATTTCAAAACATCCCAATATACATTAATAAATCATTTTTTAGGCAATTAGATTCGACAATAACCTCATTTATTTGGAATTCAAAACATCCACGCATCAAAAGAGCGACCCTACAGAGACAAAAGGCAGAAGGCGGCATGGCTCTACCTAACTTCCAGTTTTATTACTGGGCAGCAAATATACAGGCGATAAGAACCTGGACACAAATAGAAGAACATACACAGGCTTGGTCCGCAATAGAATTAAATTCCTGCAGTACTTCTTTGTATTCCTTGCTCTGTGCTCCAATAAACACACGTTATCGGCAATACACTAATAACCCAATTGTGCTCCACTCACTTAGAATCTGGAACCAATGTAGAAAGTATTTTAAGACGGAGAAGCTTCTATCTGTGGCACCCCTGCAAGAGAACCACCTCTTTCAACCCTCACAAACATATGCAGTTTTTAATATTTGGAAAAAATTTGGAATTAACTTGCTTAGAGATCTTTATATAGACAACGTCTTTGCATCCTATGAGCAATTACACTCCAAATTTAACATTCCAGCTACACATTTCTTTCACTATCTTCAAATCAGAAACTTTGTTAAACAAAACCTTCCAGATTTTCCTCATCTTGCACCCTCATCCATGCTGGAAAAAATATTGCTCAATCTCAAGGATTTAGACTCCATCTCTACAATATGTAAAATCATTTTACAATCCCTCCCTTTTAAAGATCCAAGAGGACACTGGGAAAAAGATCTTTCAATTAATATATCAGAAAAGGAGTGGAAAGTAGCAATGCAGAGAATTCACTCGAGCTCCATATGCGCAAAGCATACAATTATACAACTCAAAATTATATATCGAGCACATCTGTCTCGACTAAAACTCTCCAAAATGTTCCCAGGGCATGATCCAACCTGCGAACGTTGTAACCAAGTCCCAGCCTCATTAGGTCACATGTTCTGGTCCTGCACCAAATTAACATTATTCTGGACAAACATTTTTAATTACCTTTCAGATAGCCTTGGACTTACAATCCCTCCAAACCCATTAACAGCTGTGTTTGGTGTTCTTCCAGATGGGTTTAAAGCGGAGGAAGACAAACAAATTGTGATTGCATTCACTACACTTTTGGCACGTAGACTTATTCTCATAAACTGGAAGAACCCAAACTCTCCTCTTTTAAGTCAGTGGGAAACCGATGTGTTATATTATTTGAAGTTGGAAAAAATCAAATACTCAGTCAGAGGATCCGTACAGACTTTTTTCAAAACATGGCAGGATCTAATCAGTAATATTTTAAAATAAGTTCAAAAGGCACAGAGAATTTATTAACTTAGGTATGTCTCCAAGCCTTAAATTTAACGCCGTTTGGCTTGCTCTCTCTCTCAGGGGTGGGGATCGATCTGTTCTTAATTTTTCTCTTTGTAAAAACTTGATTGCTTTGTATGGATTGTAATAAAATTAATAAAAAAAAAAAAAAAAAAAAAAAAAAGAGAAAAATTAAAGAATGGAAAAAAAGGGAGGTTAAAAGATGGAGAGAGAGGGCGAAGGCAGGAGGTGGAGAAATCTGGTGCAAGTGAACAGATGAGAGGCGGAGAAGCCAGACAGCCAGGAGGAAAGTTCCTCGAGGGAGCGTGTGAACAGCTCTCAGGGGCTGATGGTGCAGGAGTTGGAGGCTGAGATGGGTGTTCTGTGGGTGGTGCCACGGACCACAAGGTTGCAAGCCTGACAGTGGGAGTCAGAGGCTCAATGGGGTGCCCTGCCCGAAGCCAAAGAAGGCTACAAGGGGCCTTGAGCCTAGGAGTAGCACTGAAAGTGGCCTAAACTGCTGGATAGGCACCTCCTTGGCTGTAAGAGCCTGTATTGGGTTAATCCAAGGAGACATCAAGTATTTAAGGACTGTGCCAGGGCTCATGGTTTTAAGGAGAATTTCCTGCCTATGTGTTAACCTCATTTTTAAAGAATTATTTATGGATTGATTTTAATTTTCACTTTTATAGATTATTTATTTAACTAAGCACTGCACTTTTTGAACATTTTGTTTGGACTTTCCTTTAATAAAAGCATTGACCACTTTACACCTTCCCCTTGCTTTTTGTGAATGTTCTCATTTGCTGGCTCATCCCTCGGAAACATTATTTACGGTGACGGGTTCAAGAAGCCTACTTGCACCGCCACAATATTGCATATTGAAAGAACTACCTTTATGTTTAGTTTGATCATAATTAAATTTAAATTATCCTTCTAATTGTTCACTATTACTGTGAAATCAACCCAGTTGTACACTATATTTAGGATTTGTTTCATATTTATTTCATATTCTAATGATATGGCTTATTTTGCTCTCATCAAACCGTTTCATTGACTCCATAAGCACAAACAGCATTTTTCCCTGATCTCTTTATAATATCTTCCAAGGATCTTAAATTCCTTGCTTCTTATCCTACTGTCCTGAATGATGCTTTTTAATAACTGGTCATCTCAGAAACATCTTTATTTGGTAAATAATTGAAGGGCTGGTTGATTTCAACCCAAGCAGCAATTTGTGCAGTTTAGGCACCACTCCATTAGAACAATCTAGACAAGAACAGGCCATTCAGCCCAACAAAGCTCACCGTTCCTATCCACTTAATTCTTCTAACATAACATCAGGTCTAGCTTTAAAAGTCCCTAAAGTCTTACTGTCTACCACAATACTTGATAGTTTATTCCAAGTGTCTATGGTTCTCTGTGTAACAAAAAACTGCCTAATGTTTGTGCAATATTTACCCTTAACAAGTTTCCAACATTGTTCCTGTGTTCTTGTTGAACTAATTTTAAAATAACAGTCTCTATCCACTGTACTAATTCCCTTCAAAATTTTAAACACTTCAATCATGTCACCTCTTAATCTTGTTTTGCTTAAACCGAAAAATGCTCAGCTCTTTTAATTATTCTTCATAATTCATTCCCTGTAGCTCTGGAATCAGCCTAGTTGCTCTTCTCTGGACTTTTTCAAGTGCTGCTATATCCCTTTTGTAACCTGGAGACCAAAATGATATGAGGCCTCACCATTGTATTATAAAGCTTGAGTATAATCCTTGGATTTGTACTCAACGTGCTATATAACCTAACATTCTGTCTGGCAGTTGATAATGTCAAGTCCATTATGACTGCTAAATCCTACTCATAAGGTGTAGTCTCAATTTTTAGATCTTCTGTGGTACTCTCTATGTGTAATATGTTACATTTACTGACATTAAATTTCATCTGCCACAAATCTGCCCAAGCCTGTATACTGTCCAATTCTATCTCTAATGATTCCTGATAATCTGCCAGTCCACCTATCTTGGTATCATCTGCAAACTTAACCAGCTTGTCATTTATATTCCTGTTTAAATCATTTATATAAATTAAAAATAGCAGCGGTTGTAGCACTGACCCCTGTGGGACACCACTCTTAACATCAAAGATGGGCCACATATGCATAGGGAGAACAATCAAAGTGAAATTGCATGGTTTTAAGTGCATGTTGCTTTTTTGAGCTTGATTTCAAGTTTTTGTGGTCTTCATGATGTGTTTTCTAGAGGCCATTCTAACTAACTTTGAAATTTCCTGGACACAGTTGTATGTACCTTAAACTCATAAAATTGCTTATTCATAAACAAGTGCATTCCGTTCATCAATTTGTGCTACTTGTAAAGATAGTTAATTGTACTGAGTCTCTCTAAGTGTTTCATCAGAAAGGGATCAGTCATTTACTGCTTCTGTAAGTCAATGGCTGAGTAAAAGCTCTTTTATGATTGAAGTCACACAGATCTGTTCCTTGAGACTTGTTATTAGTAAATGCAAGATATTTGTGAAGTATGCAGCATATTATTTTAATTAATGAAAAAATACTTACACTAGGGAATTGAAATCAATATCTTAAAAACAACAAAGATTTCACACCAGAAAGCCTTTCAAGTTATTGTACAGGTTTTCCCAGGAAGCGATTCACTTAATGGTGATTGTTTTTGAAACTGCAAAGACCATAAAAATGATTAAAATGAATAGTGGGTCAGGTAATTACAGCAGGTGGCAATGCAGCACCTCATGGCACAGGACACATTAATTGCTGCAGTTTAAAGTGACATTTATATAAGCCTAACTTTACACTGATGCACTGCCATGTAGTCATTTACTTATCAAGCATTCAATATTTACGGAGTTGTTAGTACATAAAGTCATAAGAGGTCTGACAAACAAAAGGAGCCCATTCAGCTCATCAGGATCATTAAGACAGCTACAGTAGAAGCTTAGTGTTTCATATATCCCGTCCAGATTCCCATCCAGCAGCATCAGCTTCTGCATAATACATATAGAGTCATCAGCAAATTTTATGATGGACATGTTTTCAAATTTACTGTGACAACCATTAATTACTATAAATAATGCACAAAAGAGGAGAAGGAACACACTCCTGAGGGGACCCTGCAGATGAGAACCACATATTAACCATAGACCCTTATTTTAGTCTTGTTTGCTCTGTAAAGAACCTTGTAACTGAGTGTGATTTCAGAGACCCTACAGTATATGAAATAAATCTGAATAGAATTCACTGCCCACAAATTCATCATTGTTCAGTGTCAATTAACTTAACCATTACAAAGAAACAATGTATTTGAATTTATTTTTATTTTCTTCCTTCAAAATAAAGAAGGAAGCAGCTGCATTTTTATAGAGAAAATTCCATTTGAGTTAAACAACCACAAGGCATCTTCAACAAACTCTCTGCTTCTGTTCAGTGCAAGTGTGGGATTAATTTATTCAGAATGTGACGAAATTGTAAAAAATTTAAAAACACACTTGTAGTCTCAGTTTACTTAGAAAATAATTCCAATTTCCATATTCAAAACAGCTAAAATGTCCTAATTGAGACATGAATAACCATGAGCATGAAAAACAGTACTCGCTAAGATGCTGCTTTTATATTTTTCTACAGTATATCTTCATATTGACATGGAATCAGTATATAATGCAAGGCACATTCACAGAGGGAGATAACATAAAATACCACATAGTCCTGAGTGGGAAGCAATTTGCTAACAATATTATTTAAAATCAATCAAGAAACAGCTCGTTTGTGAAAACACTATGATTTCCTTTTGGGTTTTTCAGATCAATTGTGAAGTTGCACATAAAGTGTTTGCTCATTATCAGTTTACTTGTTAAATGATCTAGGATGAAAATGTCATGTTATAAATATATTTTTATTAGACATTACACACAAAGAGAAACACACTTTTCATACAGTAAAGATGGAATGTTTTTAATTTGCTGAGGTATAATGTAAAGAAGCATGTTTGCGCCTGTAAATGCATCCCAGTGTTAGGAAGTACTAATATAATAATAACAATGCGGGGCATAAGTGATGTCATGGCTCATGATGCTGTCACACAATCCCAGGGACCTAGGTTTGATTTGTGGCCTCACCATATACTTTACTGAGCTTGTACATTCTCCCGGTGTCCTCTTGATTTTTTTCCATATATTGTGGTTCCCACCATATCGCAAAGGTGCACAAAGTCGCAATAGATAGGTTAAATGTACATGTCTCTCATTCACACACTTTTGTGCCATCGCAATTCTTCATTAATATGTGTTTCACACAAAGTATGCTGTCATTTGGGGGAACAGCATGCAGGGAACAAAGTTAGAGCATACCTGACTCCTTCCTCAGGTACAAAACTTTTCTTCCAGCTATCTGTAATTATGCTTGTGCCCCCCTGGTCTGCATCACATCCTACTTGGGTGAAGACTTGAGCATATGCGCTCTAAAGGCTTGATTGGCTATGTATACTGTCAAGATTACAAACCAAGATGGGGTTCATATTTTCTGGATCTCCACACATTTAAACAAAGGTCACGTTAGCACTTACATCAAGCTTTATACATGCACAGAGTTTTTGCCTTCCCATGCATATGTGTGTCATTTCAAGAAGAGATAAAAATCTCCACTTATCATAAAACTGAAACTTGTTCCTTCAAAGTGACGTATGTGTCTACATCCAGTGATTTGGTTTTTTTTCACAGGAGCAGAGTTCACCCTGGAACAGTGTTTAAAATGATTTAAACATAGGACCCTACTGTCAACAAACGTATTTTTCTCTCTGCTGGGACTGTTAACTACCATAATGCTCATTTCAGCAAACACAACTCTACACACAAATGATTTACAAATGGCTAAAACGTCCACAGAAGTCTTAACGGATTGCCCTGTCATTTCAATAAAATAATGTTACATGTGAGAAGAACACACAATGAAGTACTGACTCCACGTTTCTTTGCTACTTTACTATAAGCATGCATAATGTTTTCTTTGTTCACAAAGTAATGGCTAATTGCAGTGCATTTTCTATATCATCAAAATCTAACAACAGATATGTTGAGATTTGGAAGAAGCAGCGAGCATTACTATAATTACAATAGTGTACTTAATTCTGACCCTCATGACAACTGCAGCTAATACAGGACATGAACATCTGTTCTAAAAAGTAAGTGTCTAGCCGCTGAACAGTAAGCCACGTTAGCTGATGTTCTCACCACTGTAGTAACAGAGACAACTGACAAAATTGTATCTGGAAATATGCACAGGTACAGCTCACTAAACTTTTATCAAATTGCGATTACCTTTGCAAGTGTGTGAACCATACCTCATAGATTCTTAGTTGGTGAAGACCTATCTTCAGTGCTCAGTTATATCAACATTTTATCAATTGTGAATTGCTTAGTTGTTTACAACAAATTAACAGATCTTGTTAATTACATATTGTACTTCAGCAAAAGTTACATCATCTGCTCCTTGAAGTTTTCTCAGTAACCTTTTCTCTTATAGATATGATTTTCCAGGCAGCGTTTGATATGATTGTCATGTGAACATGGCATAGTAGTCGTAATTTTCTTGCTATATGCACACAATTTTTCAAAGACAGAATTTGTTATCACACTCATCTAAAATTCCTGTACAATATTATTCCAGAATTGTATCTGTCAGAGATAAGTCTCATCTTTCTGTTTTCCTCATCAGACAAATAAATAGTCCCTACTGATAATGAATACTCTCTCCTGGCAGCATATAGGAATCATAAGCAGGTTAGCTATTTTTTGCAGTTATTCAAAACTACAAAATACTGACTCGGTGAGTTTATCATATTATTGTGTGTTTGTGATGGTAGTACAATGGAACAGCTGTCCAGGCCCAAACAGTGAGTATTGTGACTGCAGTAAAACGATTGCCTTTTACTTTTATCAATCACTATACAGTGACACATCCATTTTATCCTAGCTACTGGATAGAGGTCCTCCACCCTGAAGAACACAAGTTGAAATCTGGTCCAAAATGAACTAAAAAAAAACCAAAATAAAACACAAACTTACTTACCAGTAATGACATTTATTTCAGCTTTGATGAACCTCTCAACACCATGTCAGTACTACTTGACCCTTGTCTGGTTAATTTTCCAGAATGTTTTAGCTGAAGCAAACAGACCGGTGTTTCTTCTTCCTTGATATAAATCAATTTAATTTCTGTATTTTTCCAGCAGTAAACTGAATAGTAAGGTAATAATGCTGCTTTAATTCATTTTCATGAGTAAAATGTGAGAACACAAGTGTATTTTAATTGTATGGTGCATCTAGGTTTACGGTAATATAATTCACAGCAGTCCTGTCACTATTTTCCAGTATCCAGACCGAGTTTTTATTCTGCTCAGGTCATTTGATTCTACACCATTAGACTCTGAATCCAATTTAATTCGTTATCATTTTGTGTGACCATGAATAGGCACACTGAAAATACTGTGAAATGGCAGAATAAACAGAATGCGACTCATGCTAAATACAAGAAAGAAGCCCTTCCTATTGCTAGGAGCTTCAAAAAAAAAACATACTGTTTTTATTGCTTGAAATATCTGTTGGTATCTCAGTCTGCTAATGTTGTTCACACTGTAACACCTTGCCGTATGGAGTTTAGTCATAAATCTTCACCTGCAGAGAATAAGAAGCACCTAACAATTATTCATTTCTTCTACAATATTAGCAGTCCGAATGTCTAGCAGTTGCATTGGTAAAAGTGTTTGCCGGAGGACAATGTTATTCAGCCTGAACATTCTTATATCACCTTACTATTTATCAATTCTAAAGCTTCTTTTTATAGAATGACCATCCTTCTTTAGAAAGTACATTTTACAGACTTAACACAGTTACAAAAAACAAATTCTTAGGCTTGATCTTGTAAAAAGGTAAATATTTTCATTGGCTGTCAGTTTTAAAATTAGGAGTTGAGAAGTGAACACAAATTTACTTAATGAGTTTCATCAAATGAAACTTTAATGGCCTGCAGCGATGTAAAGTTTCTATTTTTTCCATAAGTAAAATTGCCAAAGCCTGTGTAATTTATAATGATGGATCTTAAGAAGGAATAGCTTTCTAATGAAGTTGCATTTCATTAACTTGATTGAGAATCTCTGTACTTGCCGGTTTATTCAAAAACTTCACGCCAACTGCCTGCCTGATTCAAGACAAGCATGCTGTGAGATCTCAAGCAGTGAAACATCACAAATGTGCCAGTGAGTAAATATCAAAAACAGGCATGCCTTGGTGATTTGAAACAGCTTACTTTTAGTTTTGATAAGTGATATTGAATATATGTAATAGAATAGTTTAAATAAGAAATTGGGCACTGATAATGCTGATGATGTTTTACTGTCATTTGTATTTTTGAAAGCGCCCGATTATACATATTATATCATATCACTCGCAAACCGGCTTAATGCAAATAAAGGTCACAGTGGGTCAGATTCTATCCTAGCAGGGCTTGTGTACAAGTCAAGAAACAGCCCTGGACAGGACAATAGATTATCACAGAGCCCACTCACACCAGAGCAAACAAAGGTGCACATTTTTGTGGATGTGGAAAGAAAACCAGAGTACCTACACAGACAAGGGGTCAAAATGCAAATTCCACATGGTCATTGTCTAGACATGGGTGTAAAACCTAAATGTTGGATCTGTGAAGTAGCAGCACTAACCACTGAATTTCTGCCCTTTTCCAAAATCTGTACCACCCCTTCCTAAATGTCAATTAATTTTTTGCTTAATTAAATGCATCACAGTCAATGAAGTATACGTCAATCAGACACACAGTGCACTCAACTATGATCTGAAATCAACTGCACCAGTCATCTTGTATAACAACAACGTGTATTAAGATAGCTGGATTAGGTATTTTTCAGTTGATCAAGATAAGGTACTGTAAGTTACTTCTATAGGTAATTTATAAAATTATGAAATGCCATTGGTTATTACTCCAGATGTTAAATGTTGACCTAAAGAGGCAAGTGCCTGATAAAACCATAACTAGACAAATCTAGCAAATTACTGCGGTGGGCTGGCGCCCTGCCCAGTGTTTGTTCCCTGCCTTGCGCCCTGTGTTGGCTGGGATTGGCTCCAGCAGACCCCCGTGACCCTGTTAGGATATAGCGGGTTGGATAATGGATGGATGGATGGATCTAGCAAATTAATGCAGAAGATTTCTAAAGCCAAAGTGTTTAGTGTGTACATTTTACAGCTTTAAGTACTTCTGTAGTCTGCTTGTCCAAAGTCTAAATCACCTTAGACAGTGCCATCTTTTCACATTTCTTGAATTACAGATCTTCAGCACATCAACGGCACATACAAAATGCCATTTTGGGATGGAAATGTGGTTTAATTGTACATATCTTTTTGTTATGCAATATGAATGTTTTAAAATGCAATTTTTATATCCCAAGAAAACACTTGCATTGATTGTTTTGTAAACCACATTCAGTTTTAACTTTGAAATAAAAATTATTTTTAAAACTTAAACCTACATCTGGTTTAAGCATTGCTCTTATGTGATATTTAAGGTTAAGTTATTTTAAGATTTAAGATTTTTTTTTTTTTTACGTTGTAAAACCTGTCTTGCATCCTTTGAAAGCTTGGTGTCACTCTACATCTTTGTTGTTTGTCCCTGTTAGTTATAATTATTCATTTTATTTTGTGGGGAAACTAATCAACCTTTTAAGTCTTTAAAAACTGCTGGGTCTAATCAAAATTGCTTATGCGTCTTTCATTTTTTCATTATTGCTAACTCAAGTGCTTCATCAGCTAATCCAGCATCAGGCTGGAGAACAAAATCAAAGGAGATAGCTGTGTCCATTCATATCAGCATAGTTCCTTGTACTGTATATTTTGCTAGGTACATTTATTTGAAAAAGTAATTGCACCACATGAAAATTGTTGACTTTTTCAACATATTCAACCAGGCAAACATCATCAACTTCATGCAAACAGTGCCTACAGATAAAGGTGATATGCTTGAATGAAAACACAAGGAAAATTTACCCTTTCAATTTTTTATTCCACAAAAATATCAACAGTTTGTGGTAGCCGGCCCGGACACAGACAGGTGGAAATGTTGACATCACCCACAACATGTTTATTATACATATTTACAGTTCATAAAGTGCTCACAAACCCCAAAGTCCCCAAAGTCCAGGCCAACCTCGAATGCCTTTCTCTTCTTCAGGCCGCCTCTTTGCCTTCTCCCAAGCTCCGTCCTACTCCACTCCCGACTCTCACTCCTCAATGGAGGGAGGCGGCCCCTTTTATCATCACCCGGATGTGCTCCAGGTGCTCCCCAGCAATCTTCCACCGGCACTCCCCAGTGTGGCGGAAGTGCCAGCTGTGCACCCGGAAGCACTCCGGGTATCCCTGCTTCTCTTCTCCCCAGCACTTCCGGGTGTGGCGGAAGTGCTGAGGTTCAGGGCTCCCAAGGCATCGGGGCCCCTACAGGGTTGGGCTTCCGGTCTTCTGGGGCATCCCGGCCGGGTCTCCCCCCCAGCCACCTGTGACAAGATGTAATGGTGTACTGAGGAAAATGTATGTACACCCTTGACTTCAGAAGCTGGTATTGTGTCTTTGAGCATAAATTACTTCTTGTTGGCAATTTGCACAACTGCCCACCAGCCTCTGACATCAACTCAGTGAAATTTCTAACCACTCCTCCATGCCTTCACTTGCAAAGATGTTTGTGGATTTTCTAACTTGTACTGCCCATTTCAAATCCAATGAAAATGTTTCAAAGGGATTTAAACTAAGGCTTTGACTCTAGGCCAGTCCATAACTCTCCATTTCTTCTTACCTGAGCCATTCCTTGGTGGATTTGTTAGTGTACTTTAGGCCACTATTGTGGTGAAAGGTCCATTTCTGGTTCAGCTTCAAAATTTGGACGGATGGGCTTACATTCTCCTTAAGCACACTTTGATATGATGTAGAATTCATAATTGACTTGAAGACTGCAACCCTGAGGCAGCAAAGGAACCCTAAAGCATAAAATATCCATCACCGTACCTCACAGTTGGTATGATGTTCTGCTCCTGAAATGTTATCTTTGGTTTGCACCAATCGTGCAAATGACCAAAAACATCTTTGATTCATCTGTCCAAAGCACTTACAGTAGATCCAAAAGGCCAAGTCCTTTGCCTATATGTTCAATGGCAAACTGTTGTCTTGCTCTAATGTTCTTTTCTTGCACAACTTTCTTCTGATTGCTGATAGCACAATGAAATTTTGGGGTTCTTGGACACGTCTTTTAGTATAAAACAATCATCTCTTGAGCTAAATTTGCTGGGACAGCCACTCCTGGTCAAATTATCAGTCATTTAAAATCTATGCCAATGATAGATGATTTTCCTTAAAGTGGACTGATTGATTTCAAATGATTTAGTGATCTTTTAAATCCCTTGCCAGACTCATAGGTTTCCACAACCTTCTTTCTAAGGGTCTTAGAGAGTTCTTTTGATCTTGGCATGATGATACCTCAGACATCAATAGTAAAAAGAATAAATAAGACAGGTTCCACCTGTGTACTCCCTATGGAACTTATAACCATTGGCAGCTAATCTGGAACACCTCATTTTATTTTGATGGGTTTGAATTGGTGATAAATGGAGGGGTTTGATTACTTTTTGCACATGACACATCTATATTTTTGTTAATTTAGATTATGAAAATGAATAAACCATGTCAATTTTATGTAATTTGTTCATTTATATCACTTTTATCTGTAGTCACGATTTGCATGTTACAAAAGTCAACAATTTCCATGGGCTGTACTTACTTTTTCACATTTATGAGCAGTTTTGGTGTATGGTACCAGTTTCCAGAGTAAGATCCTTCTGGATGGCTATAACTTAAGGCTTTTAGCTTATTGAGCATAATTGTTCATTTATTTATGCACACTAAATTTAAAGGGTTTAGTTATGTTGTACTATGTTACAGTTCTTAAAGAAGCCCTTTTTTGACTATGTCTTCAATGATTTCTTTAAAACTAGTTATACTTTACACACATTAGTTTTCAAGAGTATAAAACTAATTTAAAGAACAAATGAATGTAATTTAGTGTCTTTCTCTAAATTTAATTCCCTTTACTTTACATTATTACTTTTCTCATCCAGCAGTGATCTTGCATATCTTCTTCAGCTTAAAAACACAAATCAAGAGATATAACTGGGAATCTTTATCTCATACATGGGTATTATGTGATCTAAGGTTATAAGGTCACATCAGACATATTGTCGACTATTACTCAATTTGGATGAGTGCATTGCAACAGTGACTTTCATGTAAAATGTTCTATTCACTGTTTTTCTTTTGTTTTTTAGGAAAACATATTTCCTTTTATACAGTAAATTATTAATATGCATAATTTCTTGTACTTTGTTTATCCAGGTCATAGTTGATGGAACCAGAGTGTTTCTATCTAAAATAAGATTTCCTTTTTCCTTTACTTATAATCTGCAATTCCCTATAACAGGTTTCTTTTTAAATGATGCTAAGAAAAAATTGGTAAATGCTATGAGAATGCAGAATGCAATTCTTTACTAAGTCATTTGCACTTTATGCAAAAAAAAAGTACACTACCTGAAAAATGTCTGTTTTTTCAGAAAATCTTGGTATTCCAAGCAATCAGTTTTGGAGACATGTTTCCCCGTTGCCTCAGTAATTGTTTTAAGTTTAGACTTTATGGGTAGTCTCACAGCCTCATATGTTACTGTCCTCTGTGTTCTTGTGGGTTTCAGCCCACATCCAAAAACATGGTTTGCTAAACTAATGCTTAACTAAACTGGTATGAATGAGTGTTGTTTTGTGTGAAGTGTGTGGCATTGTGCGCCGTATTGTTTCCTCATGGCTCTGTAATGGAAAGAGTGGGTTCATAAGATTGATGGATCTGCTCTGAAACACTTCTGCTCTTTGACATATGTATTATTATTAGTCAGCTTGTCCTGTGTAAAATTTGACAATAATAAAAATAATAATAATTATTTTGTATTGTTGAAAACAGCTTTGTTTTCTTTATGAGTTTTTGGAGGAGAAGCAAAGAAAGAAAAAAGCATATAATTAAGCATAGAATTAAATTTATAAGACTGAGATTCTGATATTATGATCTGGAGGTGTGTAGAATTTCTTTCAGCTGTGTGTTTAATACCATTTTATCCCACATATGGTGACAGATTCCATGGCCCAGGTTTTACCAGTAATGTCTGTCCATATGTCAAGGTCTTTTTGGAGTCTCTTCTAATGCCCTTAGTATCTTGACCAGACCCTGTGGACAGCCTACTGTGTTTGCCTGTCTATAAATCTTGCCTTAGCCTTTCTTTGTTATACTCTTTCAAGTGTGAAGTCTGATCATCTCTCTTTGTGACAGTTGCCTGGTGACTCTGAACCTGTGACAGATGGGATATTTCAGTGTTCATTCAAACATAAGTCTGAGCTTATTTCTCCAGGTATAAATTGAATTCCCCTATGAGCATTGCAGTTTCATCCCATTCAGCCTGTGCACAGTGACACACACTTGTAATTTTGTATTTAGTTGTTCTCTCAAAAGACTGACGTGTGGTTAATTAATTTTTTTAGTTACTGTGTAACATTGATAACCAGCATGCTGACAATAATTGTAAAACAAATGTTCAAATTCTTTAATTAAGATCCATTGTTTTTTGTTGAATAACTACATATTCCACATTCTTGAAGAGAGCTGAAATAATTGGAAAATACATTCTTTTTTGATAACTGACTTAATTTGACACAGTGTAACATTAATGGTAAGCTTAATGGATTTTTTTTGTATATTATATAACGTCACTTAATTCAAATGTAATGTCATTGTATGTTTGCTTTGCAGGCACTTTAGGTTTGTACTGTAGTAAATACTCATTCTCAAACCTGCTTACTCCAGTTAAGGGTTGTGAGGTGCTGGAGCTTATCCTGGCGCTGTTGGGTGCAAGACAGGAGTCAGCCTTGTTCAGGTTGTCAGTCCATTGCTAGGCTCTCTCATGCAAACACTCACATTCACACTAAGGCCAAAATAGTATTTCAAATTAATTTAAATCTCACACCATTTGCATCCAGAGGAAACCCACTTGAACTGAATATGTTGTAAAATGAAAGACCTACACACAAAAAGAGCTTTGGAGCAGCCACCCATATACTTGAATAAGGTTGCACAAACTGAGGTTTGGTAGCACAGAAGTGTACAGGTTGAGTCCAAAACAGAACTGAATTCAAAGTGGGAAGTTATCTTGCTTTTAAGGCAGGTTGGCAGAAGTAAGGTCATTTGGGCCCGAAACCAGAAGTGACATCATCAGGCCTGGAAGCAGAAGTGACATCAGGACCAGGCAGAATTTCTCGTGTCTGGTCTGCAGGGATAAAAGAGAAAGGTTTATTGCACCCTGCCACCTGGCCTGGCGTGGAATTACCTTCTTTTGGTCCTTCTAGCTGCCCCCCATGCACACATGTGTGACAGTGTAAACTACACATGAATAGAGACCAGGCATAAGATTTGATCCCAGAATGCTATACCCACTGCACCAAGCATAGTAAATTAACCCTGTTTTAACACTGACTGTTCTGTTTCCAACAAAATGTAAATGGGACCGACATAATTAAAAAACTTTGATGCAAATCTGTTTGCAGGTTACACAACATTGAACAACATAATGGTAGGCCAGGCTACTGTCTATACTGAATATCTGAACACAGGGCCAAAGGCATGAAGGTGTCCATTAGGTTATGCAGTATATACCCAGCATTGATCCAGACATGTTTAAATAGGTAATTAAATAAATAACTACAGCACAAAATGCCAATAATTATATACATCTTATATAGTGGTCTACAACAAATATAAACAAACTTCAAGAGTCCTGTACATTCTCGCACCTCTCAAAAAAAGACAATGTGAGTTTAATCCCGTGGGAAGGCTCTTGATGTAACAATGATAATCATATCAGAACACTGCATACTGTATATAAAAATTGATATATTAGGGGGATAAGCTAAAGGAGTAACACATTATCAAATGAACAAGAAAAGCCTGCTGTCTCACTTTCTTGGTGGGATGTCCATCTCAAAATATCATAAAAGATTCATTTTTTGCTTCCTATTATGCTTTTTCTATTTTTACTGAAATGATTTTAGACCACCGCTACTCTATAACATAAATGTTCTAGCTGTAGTTGGTCTGCAGTGTAGGCAAAACCACCAGCTTTTTTAAGCACAGACTTCCCTGCTACTAAAGGCTGGCAAAAAGGATCTAGAGGTGAATGTAGTCAAAAATCATACAAAGGTCAAAACCGAGTGGGCAAAACACAAGTATAAAAAATGGAAATAAAACATTAAGTCAAAGTTAAAAGTTGGAGTCAAAAAGGAATTCAGAAAAAAAAAAAGTTTTAAGGAGATACACACAATTTCAGATAATTAGGAAGTGCCTTGTGCTGATATTATGGCAACCATAATTAAAATGGTTGGAAACTTGAAAGACAAAATAGTGATGAAACAATGCACAAAAATATTTAAACTAATTTAAACTGATCTTAAATGAAAAAGACTTTTGATTTCAGGATACCTCAAAACCCATACAAAAAATAAAAAAGATCAGAAAAACAAAATGTTACTATAGCAAAGAGGATCTCCATAACTCCTTCATTACATCAGTCTTCATCTCAGTTCGTGTAAGTTCATGTATAGTCAGTCTGAATGAGCTAGCCATTTATAAATTATTTTGAGGTCAGAAGTCATCCCGTAACATATCCTGTTCTATTTAGCCTGTACTTTCCTTGTTTACATTTTAGCTGGTTCCTAGCAAAAAGGAAGCAAGGACGCATCTCTTTCTAAGCTGTAAGAGCTCTCCATATCACCAGACCACTTGTAATTAAGGCCACTTAAGCCTCCCTACTCCCAGCGTAGCTGGTAAATATGAGTACCTTTTTCATTTAAACTGTAAGGGAGCCTAAATCCTCTTGAATTTGCAAATTTCCTAGTGATTTCTGAATGCTTGTTTTAAGCTGCTAATATAGCTTTCCCTTGTGGTTCTGCTGAAAAGGCACCACATCAATCAGACTAAATATGGTAGACCACCCCTCTCTGACATGAGACAGACCATGTGCCCCCTGTGTAGTTCCGAGAAGGGAGGAATAATGTTAGCCTAATCAAATGCTGAGCTTTGCCTAGAGTGGCTGTTAAAATTATTCAGTCCCTTTGAGATTTCATATTTTATTGTATTACTCTATATACTCAGTGTATTTAGTAGAATTTTTATGGTATTGATTAACATCATGACACTATAAAGGTAAATGCTAAGTGACATTTTACAGATCATTCCAAATTAATTTTAAATTAAAAGGAAAAAATTAATTGATGCCATAGTTAGCCATGCCCTGACTGTGATGCAGTCAGTTGTCTGTCTTTGGATGCCACATAATGATCTGAATTAAGTCCAGATATGTGAAACTGTTTTGTTTTATATGACTTCATTTTATCTCTGGCAAATTCTGTAGTTGGCTAATAAAGCTCTTAAAAGAATAAGTAACTGCTTATTTGGTGTTTGCTCCACATAACTGCCACTCTATAATATACAAAGCAAGTTAGGAAAATGTATAGGTGAGATTTTTTATATAAAAAGTCGTAGAAATATGGAATAACATAATATTCTCAAAACCTCTTAATCCAACTAAGGTCAAGGGGGCTGGAGCCTATCCTTACAGCATCAAACATTAACCAGGCCTGGTGAAGGTGCAGTCCACTTGAGGAATGAGGAATAATCACCAGTAATATAAAATACAACTACTAGCAACAGTTGAGTGATGGTGATTATTGGATCTGTTTTCAGGATATGATGTAAATTGGTCTTAAGTGACTGACATTTTAAAAATACTCATAGAATGTGTTTTTGAATACTGGCCCAGGTCCTTGATTAATTACTGCTTTGTACACATTTCTGTCAGGCCCTAGCTCCCAGCAAGTCTGAAATTAGGTTAGTGGAAAGTAAAGGATAGATTGATATCATACAATTATTGTTTTCCCATTTTTAGTAAAAATTGGGGCTTTTTTACAAAAGGATAGATATAAAATTAGTTTCTCTCCTTTCTCCTATTGCCGTATTTTAACTTGACAGAGTAAAGAATTGTGTAAGTTTGCTAATTCATTCCCCAACCCCGGTATATTTTGGCAAAGAACCTTACATCTGTATAATTACAAAGTCACCTTTTGATGATTAAAAATACATTTATATTCCTCTTCTGTAGTATAAAATGAAACTCCCTGAATTCTTTTATCAAAGCAAAATTGCAAGGAAAGAATTATCTGAAATATGAATGCTGCTTAGAAAAACAACTTCTAAGTTTGTATTTTATATATATATATATATATATATATATAATTTTTTTTTTTTTTTTTTTTTTTTTATAAAAAAGCACCGTACATATTTCTTCAGTGAGCCCAATTTTAAAAAGGCTCAGCAGTGAGCATGTTTTTCTCATATGACTGCATTATCTTGGATTGAGGTGCAATTTAAATTCTAGGTGACTGACAGGCATTTTGAACTCTTCTTTCCCTGTTGGATTTTTCATGTTTATGAAGCATTAGTTCAAACACTCCCACTCATCTTTTCTTCCTGGCCTTTACAGAAATGCATTTAAGCTGTTAAGTGATAGCACAGGTGTCAGAAGTGTAAGGTGTGACTGTAGCTCGGAAACTGCAAAGGAAATGAGTGTTCATTCATCATTTATTAATAAAAAAAAGCTTTAATGCATTGACAGATAAAAATCTCTCTGCACACTCACCTAAAGCTGTTTCAGTTTCCATAAGCATGTAACCTATAGTACAAATAAATGTAACCTGATGCTGTTTAACTTTCACTCTTGCTTTCATATATTATTGTGTTATTTTAGAAATAGGTCTAATTAATTTTTTCAAATAAAAATAGTACCATACAAAGTAATTATTTACTAATTTCTATCCTTCAACTGTTCTCTTTTTTACCTTTATACTGTATATAGCAAAATGGCTTCAGCATCCCCCCATGACCCTGGTAAGGATTAAGCGGGTTAGAAAGTGACATGCCAAAATGTTTCCATAACTGATATTACAGCTCACATCAAGCAGCAGCCATTAGGACAAAGGCAAAGGAAGTAACCTGCCTAAGGACAGCTGCTGGCTACTGTTACTGTAGTATGACTTTAGTCATGTTGCTGTTAATTTGTACTAGGAAGAAAATTGCAAGCTACTATGTGTAATAAAGCTTATAGACAGAAAATTCACTGCTTCAATATAAACCCAAAACGAAAAACTTACACAAATAACCAAATTTGTGTGTGCACATTAAAATATCCAAATAACTCATTATACTCACTCCATCTTAATCTAATGTAGTCCTGCAAAAAAACAGCGCTTACCCTAGCAGCACTGGGCTCAATGCAGCAACCCACTCCCAAGAGTACACTTTTTAAAGTGGAAGATTGGGTTTTCAGCATAATTAGAGGTATTCCGGGTTTTATTCTACTAAAATGTTACATCGGCCCTGAACCATCCATCCAGCCATCCATTTTCTTAAATTCAATTAAAGTCAATGTCGTATGTTGACAAAATATCTGCTACTATGAGTTACCAAGACATTTGTGATTTTTCACAGAAGAGTTTGTTGCCATTTTTATCACTCACGGTGGGCTGTTTAAGTACATCACATTTTTAATATCTTTCCATGCAGCACTGTTTTTTTGATATTGATCATTTTGTGATGAACTTTTAATTTTCCATCACTTGTAGAATATGCTTGTTTATAAATTAATTTTGTTTTTAATCAGTCCGATTTAGCTTTTCTGGGTTACTGCATTTGGTGCATTATGACTAATAAATTGGGAACAAAGTGCTTGTTTTTTCCCTTCAAGAATATATTTCAGTTGTCAGATTTACTTGATTGTAAGATAAAACACAAACTGTAAGAATTAAGAAATCAATTATTTCTTTTAACTCTGACCTCCCTTACATGCCTACTCTTTTTGAAAGAAGCCCAGGGATCTTTTATGCCCACAAAAAGTCAGGACCTCGGTTTTATGTCTCATCCAAAGGACAGCACCATTTTTTGCAGCATAGTGTCCCCATCACTGCACTGGGACATTGAATACAGTGATCCCTCACTATATCGCGCTTCGACTTTCGCAGCTTCACTCTATCGCGGATTTTAAATGTAAGCATATCTAAATATATATCACGGATTTTTCGCTGGTTTGCGAATTTCTGCGGACAATGGGTCTTTTAATTTATGGTACATGCTTCCTCAGTTTGTTTGCTCAGTCGATTTCATACAAGACACTATTGGCAGATGGCTGAGAAGTTACCCAATCAGAGCACGTATTACGTATTAAATAAAACTCCTCAATGATATACGATATGCTTCCCGTGCGGTGCTTTGCACACTTAAAAGCTCTAGCAGCACATATTGATTTTTGATTGTTTGCTTTTCTCTGTCTCTCTCACTCTCTCTGACATTCTCTGCTCCTGACGGAGGGGGTGTGAGCAGAGGGGCTGTTTGCACAGAGGCTGATTGCCTAGAGGATATGGACGCTCCTCTCAAAAATGATGAAAGACTGCCTTCACATTGCTCCCTTTTTCTTGCAGCCACATTATCGTGGTGCTTCATATTTAAAAGCCCAACAGCTCGTATTGATTTTTGATTGTTTACTTTTCTCTCTCTCTCTGACATTCTGTGCGCCTGACGCACACTCCTTTGAAGAGGAAGACATGTTTGCATTCTTTTAATTGTGAGAAAAAACTGTCATCTCTGTCTTGCCATGGAGCACAGTTTAAACTTTTGACTAAAGGGTGTTCTTTCATGTCTAGAGGGCTCTAATAATGTTAAAAAACTTATTTAGAAGGTAAACAGGTTTTCTATGCTCTAACTGTGAAAATATTAGATTTATAAATAAAGAATCCTACTTTGTGGAAATTCATTTATCGCGGTAGAGTCTGGAACGGATTAACCGTGATAAACGAGGGTTTACTGTATAACTGTGCGGAGAATATTTATAAACAGTGTGGGAGAGTTTATAAGGGCTTAAAATATATAAAAATAACCATACAAACATATGGTTTCTACTTCACGGATTTTCAACTATCACGAGGGGTTCTGGAACGCAACCCCCGCGATCGAGGAGGGATTACTGTACATACACAGGCCACAAGGTAAGTGCTGACTGCTGGCCTCACCAACACCTTTTCCAGCAGCAACTCAAGCTTTCTTGGGTAGTCTCCTATCCAAATACTGACCGGGCCCAAACATGCTTTGCTTCAGGTCTGGCCAGTCAGTTTAGAGCTGTTTTTTCATTGTGTTCAATATTCTTTGTTTAATTTATTAATTGATTTTATTATAGTATTTTTCTTTGCAGACGTTTTTGTGGTTGCTTGTAGTTATCCAAGTTGCCTCTAGTGCAAGGCAGGAATTAACTCTGGATAGGGTGCCAGACCATCATAGGGCATACTTACATCATGCCAGTCACCATCAGCCTGACCTGTACATTACTGTCAAGTGTGACTGGTCCAGAGTACCTGTATAAAACCGTCTCAGACACGGGAAATGTGCAAACTCCTCACAGATGTTCTCCTGGATGTGATTTAAACCAAAGCTTCTGGAGATGAATGTAACAGCACTAACTTCAACACTGACACAGAAGATATGAAATTGAGTAATTTATAAAGAACTAGCCGAAGTCCGCCGTAGCATATGGCGGTGTAAGAATAGGAACAGAAAATGGTGAGAAAGGAATTCAGTATAACAAAGGCTTAGGAAACCACCGTCGCAGTATAACAAAAATAGCAAGGAGTGAAACCAATGCCAATGGTCGAAAGAGTACCTTCCTGTAGCAGGCTACGGAAAACACAGACATATATAGATAGACGCCGCATTCACTGTGTTGCCCAGTCGACACGATAAGTCAGCACGTCCGCCCTATTACGAGTGGTAAAAGTGCCATTTAAACTAATACAGGTAGACGTGGAAACCGGGTTTTCTGATGAAAAAACAATAACGTTTTAAACATTATCATTTACATACAACAGATTTTGGCAAATCGTTTACATACAATTATTTATATCCATTTATACACTAAATGCGTGCGTATCCCATGGTCTTAGAGTTGGTGGGCGGGGCTCTGTGAGTTGGCGGGCGTGGTTCTCTGTCTTGCATGTGCTCTCTGTCTTTCTTGCCCTTAGTTAAAGTTGGCGGGCGGGGCTCTGTGAGTTGGTGATCGTGGCTCTCTGTCTTACGTGCGGTGTAAAGTCAACATGGCTCAGAGGTGCATGTGGACTTTTGCACAGACGAAAGCGACTGAGGCTGTGTTTGGTGAGTTGTTGTGTGCCTCGAGAGCGACACTGGACTCGGGAGGACGGTTACAGTTGGCGTGCGTGGCTCTGTTGTGAGAGTTGGTGGGCGGGGCTCTGTCTTGCTTGCACTCACTGTCTTGCGTGCCCTCAGTGTCTTGCTTGCGTTCAGTGTCTTGCGTGCCCTTAGTGAATTATATATATAGATAATTGTTGTCATTACTAACAATCATTAGATAAAGACTGAAGGTGACTGATAATTTAAAAAGGAAAGGTTCCAGTTGGTCAGCTCCTGTAATTGGGGTGACTAGATGTGCTATAATTTGCAGAACTGTCCCACGTGCATATAAGCCAGCAGTTCAGGGGTCCTGATTTACTCTTAAAAAATCATTATTTATCCTGTATTTTAGATGTGAATAATTTATCATTTACGTAATTTATTTGAACACAGCTCCTTTCTCGGTGTACATTTATGGAATAGCTTTAATCAACAGGTCTTTTCAAAACATATATGAGATCTGACCAATCGGATATCCTGTCATTGTGAAAGTCACATCTATGTCAGTTTGCTCAGTGGTATACGCGGTGCTGGAGCTAGGTTATTTTGCACCCTAGGCCAAGCTTATTAGTGCACCAACTGACTGTTCAGTAGCTGACATTTGCATCTGGGTCAACCCCCCCTTATGATCTGCACCCTATCCGAATACCTCATTCACCTTAATGTTGGCACTTGCCCTGGGTATACTGTATGTAACCTATGAGACCACCTCATCAATTCACAGCCAGAGAAAGACCACACTTCAAATCTCCTGCTGAGAAAGAGCATTTTAAAATTCTCCTTGGTTAAATTACAACATACCTGTCAGTATCAATCAATGATTGCTTTGCTGTGTTTTATAGTCTTCATTACTGTACTGTACTGTTTGAAAATATTTCTACATTAAAAGAATATAAAATGTTTTGTTTATTTTCAGTATTACTTAACTACATTTTCAGATGTAAATGGTTACTTTTACTTAAATATATTTTGCTGGACACATTTGCAACTGCAATATTAAAACAGAAAACAAATGGGTTACATTAATAAAAATAATGATTTATTCAGTCAATTATCTAAAATACAGGCTGCAGCTGCTTTAGGAAAATTTGCGTATACATTAAATCTTGTCCAATTTTCAAATGTATGCTGCTGACATTAATGCCCGATTATCGACACAGTCATTCCATATACACATTACTGTAGTCTGCAAAATATGCCGGTGTTGGATATTGGAAGCCTGTAATCTCAGTCTCAGTTGTTTCCATAGCTGATGCTGCCGCATTTCCCAATGGACTGTGTTTGCAGACATCCACTGTGCTGCATGCCAAACAGGGTGGGACTGGACATGGTGATGCACGGTCTGAATGACAACAAAAAAAATTACTGCCTACCTAGTAGGTTTGTCTCTCTTCCGCAATAAATTGACAGATTAGGAGCTAACAATCACAATAGATCCCTAATGTGATGTAATTAGAATTTAGAAAGTGTACGTAATGGGTGTTAAGGCAGTGTTTACACAGCTCTTTGAACTCTGAAGAAATGGATTTGCAGTGAAGACTGATGCTGTTCACTATAGCTAATGCAGACATAGAAATAAGAAATAACACTTAGTGTTAACATCTGCGATATTTAATTATCTGAAAGCCACACATGTCTGCAAAATCCTGTCCTGTGCCAACATTGTGGCCAACACTAACACCTTCTGATATATAGTATACTGTAGAGCTGTGTCGGAGGGATGCATTGATAGAGTAAAATGACGTTAACAGTGTGTTCAGCTGTTAACGGCTGTTTAGTTTCACATGCTCCTTCTATTATACTCCTTTCTGCAAGTCTTTAAAGTTATTGATGACATGACAAGATGTATTTTTTTTTGCAGAATCAGTGTTGGATTAGGTATTGATTTATATTCCACTGTCAAATGATATCTTGAGAAATAGTACTTGATAATCATTGAGAACCAGATTTGAAATTGAAAATGGCCCTTAAAAGTAAATTACTCAACCATTTTTTTCAAAAGTTAGTTTATTTGTAAATGGTTGATTGTATGCCTATTCCTTGGGATTAATAAAGTATCTATCTATCTATCTATCTATCTATCTATCTATCTATCTATCTAT
>JANRMT010027041.1:74229709-74247390 GCA_026402145.1 Polypterus bichir lapradei
ATATATATACAGTGGAACCTCGGTTTGCGAGCATAATTCGTTCCGGAAACGTGCTCGCAATCCAAAGCACTCGTATATCAAAGCGAATTTCCCCATAAGAAATAATGGAAACTTAGATGATTCGTTCCACAACCCAAAACTATTCATATAAAAATGATTAATACAAAATATAAAGTAAAAATACATAAAACAAATTAACCTGCAATTTACCTTTAAAAAGAATCATGGCTGGTGTGAGTGAGTTTCTAAACTCATGTGGGATTCCACCCATTGGGACGACACGCGGAAGAGTGTCCCAAAGCAATCGCAGTCTCCCAGCGCTGTAGCAGTTCGCTGTATAAGCGCATCCAAAAAGATCACAGACATGCTATAAGCGCCTGCTGTCAATGGGTGATAGAAGGAACATTATAAAGATCCCGCTACAATAAATAACAGCGCTGTTGCTGTTTCAAGCTGAAGGCGGCTGTTTTTTTTAAAGTACTGAGACTCAGCTTTGTGTTTTGGGGCGCAAGATGGGGACTCGCACTTCACAGAACACACGTGTGCGCGCGCACACACACACACACAGTCACAATTTTGTAGTAAACAGTATACGCTCGTACGGATGTTGACTATATGAGTGAGGCACACAGACTCAAACGGAAAATAGGAGACAATTGCCCTCAAGAGAAGAGACGCGCTGCGCGCGAGCAAGAGAGATAAGGAGAGAGAGAGGCGAGTGAGAGCGAGCGAGAGACGCGCGGAGCGAGAGATAAGAAGAGAGAGAGAGATGCGCTGTGCGAGCAAGAGAGATAAGGAGAGAGAGAGAGACGCGTGCGTGTGGGAGAGAAGAACCATCAGCTCAGTTGTGATCACATGATGCTCAGCAGACAAAGTGTATCCATATTGCTCGTATTGCAAGACATCACTCGTTTATCAAGTCAAAATTTATTAAAAATTTTTCTCGTCTTGCAAAACACTCGTAAACCAAGTTACTCATAAACCGAGGTTCCACTGTATATATATATATATATATATATATATATATATATATATATATATATCAACAATGTTGATTCTCCCTGCTAATATAAGGTAGAGGGTAGACCATTTAGTCACTTCCTGTTTAATTTTTTCCATGCAAAGTGCAAAATTTTGTTGAGAAAGAGCTTTATATTTACTGTTAATATTTACCTTTATATATTTAAACTGATCTGCTAAGATAAATGGGAGGTTTGTCCAGTCCGATATTACGTGCTAGACAATTCACTGAAAAAAAGAACATTTTTATTTAAATTGATTTTAAGTCCAGATATCTTTTGAAAATTCTGGACTAGTATAAAGTAGTTTGATCCATGCACACGTGTTTTTTGAACTTGTTTTAGAATCTGTATTGGGACTTCTTTGATTTGGATTGCCTTTGTGTTACAATCAATTCCATTTTGCCTCTGTGCTCCACAGAGCGTCATTGTGATTGGTAAGCTTTTTGGTGAAGAAGAATTCTTTTATTTTATACAGATTTGGTGCTAGCCCTTATTACTAGCTGGGGTTTGACAGTGATATCCCTTCTGTTGGGCATTCTTGGAAGTGCTTTGGAACTCTTTTGTGCTTGGGACTCCTAGCTGACAATGCTAAAATGCTCTGGAGTCTGACAAATACCATTAAGACTCTGTAATTAGAGACTACAGTGGAAAGATACTCAAATGTAATACTTTAGTTAATTAAGCATATTTGTCATGAGACGGGGTAAATTGTATTAAATTTTTTTTTCTGGGCTCCTCTGAAAGTCTTTTACACATATAAACAAACAAACGTTACTAGTTAAAGAATAAAAATCATGTCAATATAAAGTCCAACTAAGTATTGCGATATGCCCAGCTGACAACATAGGAGAGGAAAGCATAAACCCCAGTTCATTCCTATTCACAGCAAAGAAACCTCTGGGAGCTTAAAACTGCTTGACAAGTAGCAGATCTGAGGGTCTGAGTTCACCGGCCAACTCTCCACTTCCTGAGCAATTAACAATATCATAAACTCATAAAATAATAGTAGAATGGTGTTCATGAAATTACCAGTAGATCACCATTAGAGAACCTCTTTTTTGTTTATTTTTTTCTTGTAGGAAGTTAAAGGGTCAGTAGTTGTTTATCCCAGACATTTTATGGGCTAGCAACATATATCCTTTGTTACAGATAGGGGGCACTGTCGTCCCCTTGAACCCTCAGATCAGACGCCAGACACCAGGAAAAAGTCCAATAATTCAAATTATTTGGACAATACTGTGCTCAAAGCACCCTCCACTCCACTATACTCATAAATCAATAACAATACACAATAACAATAATCAATAAACAATCCTCCACACCCAGACGCATTGTTCCCTTCCTCCCAACTCAGCTCGTCCGTCTGGGATCTTCCACAGTCTTTTATATTCCTTGACCCGGAAGTGCTTCTGACCCCTCAGTCCATGTGATTATCCAGCACTTCCGGGTCAGGTGAAAACTCCTTTTCCTCGTCAGCCTGGAAGTACTTTATTTCTTCCGTCCTCGTGACATGAAAATACTTCCGGGCTATATGGGGAGTAGAAATCCTTGAGCCTCCCTGCAGCGTCTTCTGGTGGCCCCCATGGAAAACTCTATTGTCCATGATGCCCTGCTGGAATTCTGGGCATCTCCATGTTGCAGGGAGGGCTCCACCTGGCAGCTCAGGGGTATTGGCCAGAATAAGCTGCCAGCCATATATCACACCTTTAAATAATTCAAACTAGAAACAGAGTAGTTAAGAGGTTTATTTGTAAAATTGTTATAAACTTATAGAAACTTGTTACATTTTTCAAATTTGATGCTTTCAATGACATCTTCTGTTTTATTTGTTTAATTGTGTCTAGATAAGGACTAGAATTTTTGGGTTAATAAGGTCCATTTGATATCATACAGAAAAACAGAGAAGTATATGTAATTTGTTCTTGCTACTGATTTCTGAGCACATCATTCATAGCTAGCAGAGAGCATCGGCTAAATTCAGCAACAAAAAAGCTCAGTTGCAAGAAGTCCTTGAACTTAACCTTCTCTTTTATTATCTCCAAAGATCTTTGAGTTAATAGTAATAAAGATGATGGTATCTTGGCCACTGAATTTAAAAAAGAAAAAGCAAGGTCTGACAAGCTTCTATTCATAATACAAAAAAGATACACTTCTTGTCCCAAAATGAGATGGAAAAAGAGATAAACAGTAAAGCAAATAGCCTTATGTGTAATTATAGATGGTAATTGCTTTTTGCTGAAATCGTTTTTACTGTGATGAGCAGAATATTGAACAGCTGCAAGTGAAGAATGGCAAGTATGTTACATGTGTCCCTGAATAATATGTCTAGGAACCCAAGTCTTTCATCGGATGGTTTGAGCACGCATGAAAATGCATCAGGAGGTTAAAAATGGAAAGCATTTTTCTTTTGGTTCAATGGCGCCCTTTATTTTTACAAGTTTTAGAATGAATTTTTATTCAGTATATTCAAAATATCTAGGTGGAATACCTCATCAGGCTTTAGTGATGGAAAGGTAACCTATATTTCCAAAAGATTTGCAAAAAAAGAAAATCCAACACATTTTTTGATACTTCATGCCCTTTTTCATTGACTACATTTTCTGGGATAGCCAGGCATTGTAATATTTAGGTAAAGTAACAAAATATTCTAAAATCTACTTTATAGGAGCTACATTTAAGAGAAATGCATGAGCAAATAAGAAAAAGTTATAATAAGAACAGGCCATTTAGCTTAACCAATATTCAACTAATTTCTCCAAAATAACATTGAACAAAGTACAACAAACTATTAAAACCTAACACAGTTTTTGGTAAATAAAACCACAAATATGTCTCTATATAGAACCGTGGAAGAAATAATCTATAAAGTGTTTTTACAGAGTTCTTTACTAAGGACTATGAACTAAATTGCGAGAGTGAGGTAGATTCCAGCCTCTCCACAACCCTACTCTGGATATGTGGGTTTGGAAGATGGATGGATGGATGGATGGGCTCCTCCTGTTTATTAGCATTTTTGTTTTCTGTAATAGGAAAACAAACTAGGGTTTTCTTGGCTAAAGAGTACAGATAATTATTACATTAGAACACGAAAAAACCCTCACTTTAAAATGATACTATAGATGATGAGCTATTCCACAGCAAATACCAACTTATCCTAAATGAGATGCAGTCTTCTTTAAACGTTTCCTTGCAGCTGACAGATCCCAAGTGGTAAAAAATTCAAATTACAATAAAACTACACAGAATAAAACATCTAATTCAGTTAATAGTACTGTTTTTTCCTCATCATCTTTAACAGCATCATGCAATTTTTTTTTACTCTGGCATTTTTACTTGCTTCAAGCACACAAATGAGGCACTTCATTAGTTATACATTGGTTTACAGGAAAGGTTACTTTTAAAAATGTTATGTTACAATAGGAATACAACAGCAATTATATTTCAAATAGCCAGGTGGAGAAAAAATGTCTTACAGTTATTATTAAAATAAGCTATACAGTAGACTATATTTGGTAGTTATCATACCACCATACTAATTTCTAACTACATTAACAATATAAAAAGATTTTTGATTTTTAAAACTATTAGTAAATATACTTGAATGAAATACATAAGTATAAAACATATTTAAATAAATTAAGCTTGAGAAAGACTTTTATGATAACTCATACAGCATAAAACATCTTGTTAAATAAAAGCTCAGGCATTGTCTTGTTTGATTTTTTGCAGGGTGAGTTTTATTTGCTGTCTTTCCAGAACTTTTGCCATAAAAAACCTCATGACCCTGGAACATCTTATCAGCGGTTTGTCAGGAACATGTTTATGTTTAAATTTAGATTTTTTTCTTTTTGTTTCAATATGTTATTATTTTTTATTTCATACTGTTACAGTTGTTATAATCCTTTTGTTGATGTCATTGTAGCGATACCTTGGGTCCTTTATTTTGTATGGATGCTCTCATCTTCCATAGTTATATATATATATATATATATATATATTAGAACATTAGAACATTCTAGACGAGAACAGGCCATTCAGCCCAACAAAGCTCGCCAGTCCTATCCACTTGTTTCCTCCAAGAAAACATCAAGTCGAGTTTTGAAAGTCCCTAACGTCTTACTGTCTACCACACTGCTTGGTAGCTTATTCCAAGTGTCTATCATTCTTTGTGTAAAGAAAAACTTCCTAATGTTTGTGCGAAATTTACCCTTAACAAGTTTCCAACTGTGTCCCCGTGTTCTTGATGAACTCATTTTAAAATACTCGATCCACTGTGAAAAGTCTCGATCCACTCTACTAATTCCCTTCATAATTTTAAACACTTCAATCATGTCACCTCTTAATCTTCTTTTGCTTAAACTGTAAAGGCTCAGCTCTTTTAACCTTTCCTCATAATTCAACCCCTGTAGTCCTGGAATCAGCCTAGTCGCTCTTCTCTGGACCTTTTCTAGTGCTGCTATGTCCTTTTTGTAGCCTGGAGACCAAAACTGCACACAGTACTCAAGATGAGGCCTAACCAGTGCATTATAAAGGTTGAGCATAACCTCCTTGGACTTGTACTCCACACATCGTGCTATATATCCTAACATTCTGTTAGCCTTCTTAATGGCTTCTGAACACTGTCGGGAAGTTGATAGCTTAGAATCCACTATGACTCCTAAATCCTTCTCATAAGGTGTACTCTCGATTTTCCGACCGCCCATTGTGTATTCAAACCCAATATTTTTACTTCCTATGTGTAATACTTTACATTTACTGACATTAAATTTCATCTGCCACAAATCTGCCCAAGCCTGTATGCTATCCAAGTCCTTCTGTAATGATATAACAGATTCCAAATTATCTGCTAATCCACCTATCTTGGTATCATCTGCAAACTTAACCAGCTTGTTACTTGTATTCCTATCTAAATCATTTATATATATTAAAAATAGCAGCGGCCCTAGCACTGACCCCTGTGGAACTCTTAACATCGGCCAGTTCTGATGAGGTTCCTCGCACCATCACCTTCTGCTTCCTGTGTCTGAGCCAATTCTGTACCCATCTAAAAACATCACCCTGAACTCCCACTTCTTTTAACTTGATGCCCAACCTCTCATGTGGCACCTTATCAAATGCTTTCTGAAAGTCCAGATAAATAACATCATATGCTCCACTTTGATCGTATGCTTTTGTTGCAACCTCATAGAATTCCAACATGTTAGTAAAGCACGACCTCCCTCTTCTGAACCCATGCTGACTGGTCAGAATAACTCCTGTCCTTGCCATGTGTTGCTCAATCTTATCCTTAATAATTCCTTCCATTAATTTTCCTGTGATGCATGTTAAGCTTACTGGCCTATAGTTGCTTGGATCTGCCCTGTCACCCTTTTTATATAATGGAATGATATTTGCCATTTTCCAGTCCTTCGGAATCTCTCCAGTGCTCAGTGACTTCCTAAAAATATGTGTCAAGGGTTTATATATGTACTCACTAGCCTCCTTAAGAACACGAGGATAAATATTATCTGTACTTGGTGATTTGTTTGATTTCAGCCTATTTAATCTGAGCAGCACTTCTCCCTCTTCAATTTCCAAATCCCTCAGTACCTCCTTAGTAGTTGTGTTTACCTCTGGGAGGTTATCCACTCGCTCACTTGTAAACACCTCCGAAAAATGTAAGTTTAGGGCATCTGCTATTTCATTGTCTGTATCTTTTAATTCCCCTTTACTATTCCTGATGAACTTGACCTCCTCCTTAACTGTTCTTTTACTACTAAAATACTGAAAGAATCTCTTGGGGTCTTCTTTCGCCTTATCTGCTATATTCCTCTCCAACTGTCTTTTAGCCTCCCTGATATCCTTCTTAATGGTTGCTCTCATATTTTCATACACTCTACGATTCACTTTGCAGTCATTAGTCTTATATGCCTTATACAGCAGTTTTTTCCTTTGCAACTTCTTTTTTAAATCTTTATTAATCCATCGTGGAGTTTTTTTTAGTTTCCTATTAATTCCAAATTTAGGTATGTATCTGTCCTGCATTACATGTAAAACATTTTTAAACCTGTTCCACTGCTCCTCGACTGTCTCCACACTTAAAAGCTTATCCCATTCTATCCTACTTAGACTTTGTCGCATCTTCTCAAAATTAGCCCTACCAAAGTTCAACTTAACAATTTTAGTCTTTGCATCCGTACTATTACAAAATACTGAGAACTGTATTACATTATGGTCACTTGACCCTAGTGGTTCAATTACCTCTACACCCTCAATTCTATCCTGATTATTACAGAATACTAAATCTAGACAGGCTTCACCCCGTGTTGGTACTTTAACATGCTGTGTTAAAAAACAGTCGCTGATTACTTTTAAAAACTCCTGCTCTTGTGCTCCTCCATCTGCAAGGTTATCCCAGTTAATATTTGGATAATTAAAGTCCCCCATGACTATAATATCCCCCTGTAAACTTGCCTTTTTGATATTACTAAAAAGATGTGTGTTGAAATTATTGTCTGAATTGGGTGGTCTATAACATACTCCTAAAATAAGACCTCTTTCCCTAATATTTTCCAGGCGAAGCCACATGTCCTCACTAAGATGGGGCTCATCATCCAACTGAAGAGGACTTACATTTAAACCCTGTTTGGCATAAACAGCAACCCCACCTCCTTTTCTGTTCTGTCTATCCTTCCTAAAAAATGTGTATCCCTCTATGTTACACTCATCTCCATCTTTGTTATTTAGCCAGGTTTCCGTTATTGCTATAATATCATAATTATGCTCTGCTACATACAACTCCAACTCACTTACCTTATTTTTGATACTTCTAGCATTAAGGCAAGCTATTTTTAAAGTGTTAATCCTTCTACATTTACGTGTTTGCTTAGAATTTACATTACTATGCATTTTTTTTTCTACACCATTGTTTGTTCTTCCATATATAGATCTAAATCTGGCCTGTCCTAAACTCCCTGCCCCCCCATTCCCTAGTTTAAACAATCCTCGACTAGCCTACACATACGCTTCCCCAATACATTGGTGCCCCTCCGGTTCAGATGTAACCCGTCACGGCGGAACAGGTCCCATCTGTTCCAAAAGGAGTCCCAATGCCCCATAAACCTATACCCTTCTACCCTGCACCAAGATTTGAGCCACGCGTTAAGCCTTCTAATCTCCTCAATCTTACCTGGACTGGCGCGTGGCACAGGCAGAACTTCGGAGAAGACTACCTTGTCAGTTCTGCTCCTCAGCTTGGCACCTAACTCTTTGAATTTGGATCGCAGAACTGACAGACTACCCTTATGTATGTCATTTGTTCCAACGTGGACAATGACAACTGGATCCACCCCCGCTCTGGCCAAGAGCCTCTCCATCCTTCCAGGGAGGTCTCCCACCTGTGCTCCCGGAAGGCAACACACCGTGCGAGACTCTCTCTCTCTGGAGCACACCTGCGCTTCAATCCCCCTAATGATTGAGTCCCCAACTATCACTACCTCTCTCTTTCTGGGAACTGGTTTTGAGGTGGCCCGTTGGGGCTCCTCAACCCTGCCTACCACCTCAGAATTATCAGAGTCACCGTCCAGCTCCGCAAGGACATGATAACGGTTAGACACTTCTAATTCTGGGGTTGATGCCCCGGGACAGTGTGCACCCTTTACCTTACGCCTTGTGACCGTGACCCACCTATTCCTACCTGTCTGGTCTGGAATCTCCTCCCGCGCCACCTTAGGGGTGCACACTATCTCTCTAAAGGACACCTGGGCCAAGTCCGCCAATTCTCTATTACAACGCAGGTCAGCCAACTCCTCCTCCAGTTCAGCGACCCTGAGCTCGAGGTGATGGATCAGCTGGCATCTCTTGCAGATGTAGCCCTCATAGACAACTGGCTATATATATATAGTATGGATATAGTATGGATCATCTTTGATCATCTTTGGGTAAATTTGTGCATTATTTTGGGTTTGTGGAAGCAGCATACTTCTATGCAGCATAATGTGTACATGTTTGGCACATAACAGCAACTTGATTACACTATTAAATTTTATGGGGACACATCAAAGTGTCAAAACTTTGACTTCGACAAATAAAAAATATCATAATTCATAAAGACTTGAACAACAAGTAAAATAAGTGGTTTTTTACTCATATTTCTTGTTGTGGTTTTGAATTTGGTTTTTGCCTTTATAACATGTAGAAAGTTTTAACATCTTTGTGCACATCATCTCTACTAAACATACATCCACTACTGAAAGAAAAATCTCCAATAATCTCTGCTGCTTGATACAGGTTTCTTTCCTGAGGGATTCCCTTCATCCCACTGAAAATATCACAACTGGCTTAGCTAAACTAGCTAACGTGCCTTAATGCTAAGTGACTTCCTTCTCATTAGATATACTGTAAACACTCCATAATGAAAATGAGTTTCATTTTAAATTGTATCTCAGTATTTATGATTATCAGTCTCATCCAGTGCCACCAATGTGACTGTCACTTTAGGAATTTGTGATATGGATCTATGAACAGTTGATTCATCAATTAAACTTGAGAACCATTCGTTCAACAGCATGCTTCTCAATGTACTAAAGACCTTAACAATGTATCATGTACTGTAGTTTTTGCAGAGTTTTAAAATGTACTAGTAGGGGCTTAAATATAAAGTGTAAAATAAGGTTTCAAAAAGTTTTTGATGCGTTTATGCTAGTGACCTTTATCATTACCATTGCCCCAAGATATAGAAGATAATAGGTGAGGTAAAAATTAAATCACAAAGAAAAATAATGTCCAGGACAAGAAAAATTACACAAGATATATTTATTTTATGACTGGAACAGGAAATAGACAAAAGTGACAGATCTTTTAGATTGCAATTAGCCACTTCACGTTATCCACTAGAATACAGTCTGTGCAGTATAATGCTCTAAATAACAATCTAAGCTGTCTTCAGACTGGGATGTGTTGTAGTGTCCTGTCTTTGTGCCAAATTCATTAACTCATCATAAGCGCCTGACCTCCAAGCTGAGCAATTTACATTCCTTCCATCAAAACCACTTAAAAGGGATTACTCAGAAACCACAAGATAGACCTTCAAGGTGAGCAGGAAACTTGAGCAGATTTCCAAAGCATTTTAAAAGTTTTGATAAACCTCCTTGTGATCGAAAATGGTTCTGAGAACACTGTATTTAAAGAAGCTGGGAATGCACACCACAAACATACCACATATCAATCTGTCAGCAGGAGAAGTGTGTTTGGAATGGTGCAATGCAAATATGTAAGTGTGGTGACATGGTGCTAAAAAGATAACATCTGGTTTGTTTCTGTCACACCAATATGATTCATTATAATAGTCAACCTTGCCAGATAAAGGTAACCAGACCTGAAGCATAACTGGTAATATGGATACGGTATTTTGAAGTAATTCATAAAATTCTAAAAGGAAAAAAGTTTAATTTGTACATGTCATAAGTGATTATCATTATGCTTTAAAGCAAGTCATTATTTATATATTGTAACAGAGTGCCATTGAGAAAGTGGACAAAATAAAATAATAAAATAATTAGTTCTGAATGTTAGCAGAACTGTATTTGGACATTTTTGCTTACTTCTCCTCCTAGTGACCACTGCTTGAACACTGCAACAGGTACACATGTTGTACTGTATATGTAGGAAAGACGGTCCTTGTGTGTGTGTGAACTGTTAACATTTGAATTTGATGATTGCATATAGCGCTGAACTGGCCTCATAAAAGGTCATAAAATGAATAAAAAATATCATATATACCTACGTCTCTGTTTTTTTTTTTTTTTACATCATAAACCATAAGGTGCATACTAATTCTGCGTGATTAGGAACACTCAATAAAACTGAGTAAAAAAAACAAAATCAAGTGACGGTGAGATACGAAGAAGGCAGATTCACCAGTGTCTGTGTGTCAGCTTTTATCCCTCCAGATCAGAGAATGTCCAGTTCCATTGCCTCAAAACACTACTCACATCTACAGTTATTCCCAGTTTCAAATAAAAACTAACAGCGTCAGATCCCTAGGGCGGTAGTAAGTATCGTGATCGTGACTGAGAGAATAAAAGTGAAAAAAAAGGTAACTTTTACAAGTACAGTACTATAAATGTACATGGTCTGTTACAGACGCAAACCAAATGTATGTGTGTACTGTATAATATTAACAATAAGACCAGCTCACTACTGCAGCGTTTCTCAACCTTTTAAGTATTTACGACCCGAGTTTTCATAACAATTTTAATCGCGTCCCCCCTAACATTTTTTTGAAATGTAGATGCATATTTTATTATACCTACTTAACTTTTATCGACATTTATCTAACTCTATATTTATTGTTCTAGTATCAGAATGTAGTTTAAGTTAATTTGTTTTGGTTTCAACAGATGTTTTTTTCATATTTTTGATTCTTGTTTTCTTTTTTTCACATCTTCGCGCCCCCTTAGGGGGGCCCGCCCCACAGGTTGAGAACCACTGCACTACTGAAAATGGCAAATATAAGAGGCAGTGAGGATCGAACCGGGGATTCTTGATTACAAGTCAGCAGATCTTACTGCTACGCCACAGAAGCTGTTGTATCGTCCTTGAACCTTTTGTGAAAGTGTTTATTTGATCTTTGGACTTCAGGCTTCACACATTCTATAGTTTATGCCTACGTTTTGTAACATTTATTACTAAAAAATAAAAAAGTTTCTGTTTTAACAATGTGTTTACACAGATTACTGTAAAAACAGAACACACATGAAATGCATGTGTTCCAAATAATGATCTATTATTTCCACTCTAAAACTCCAGCAGTTCACTCCCAGATAATCAAACAAGGCACAAGCTGGGAGAACTTAGTGAACATTCTGCAATAGTGGGGGATGGAATAGCAGGCTGCTTGCTGCTTGTCTTAATCGGCACATTTACAGGACAAAAGATGCTGACAGAGAGGTTTTCTCGTAGGCTCTGGTAATTCTAGTGTTAATTGCAATTTTTAAAAGTTGCACTTACCATGTTTTCCAATGGTCATATGTTATTACCCTTACTTGTGACCAGGGCAGTGCACTGGCAAATAGATGCCAGGTTTTATTCAAAAACTTCTAGAGCTCTATCCATTGTTTTTCCCTGCCTTACTTCTGGTGATCCCCAGATTTTCTGCAGCCTCCACAACCTTAAACTTAGATTAAGTAGGTTCCATTAGTTCAGTGATTCCCAAACTAGGCACTGGGGACACCATGTGGCTGCTGGTTTTTGTTCCAACCAGATTCACAGTAATTGATAATAAATGATCTCATTTAGTTAGCTGGTCTTTTTTTTCCTCTTCTCTTATTTTTTGCATTCATGAGAACAGCAGTATGATTTTAACATTATACAACATTTAGAAATATTTATGTTTTGTTGTAGTTTCAAGTCGGAGTGGTAGCACTGATGCCTTGCAGTAAGGAGACCTGGGTTCGCTTCCCGGCTCTTCCCTGTGTGGAGTTTGCATGTTCTCCCCATGTCTGCGTGGGTTTCCTCCGGGTACTCTGGTTTCCTCCCACAGTCCAAAGACATGCAGGTTAAGTGCATTGGCAATTCTAAATTGTCCCTAGTGTGTGCTTGGTGTGTGTGTGTGTGTGTGCCCTGCAGTGGACTGGCGCCCTGCCTGGGGTTTGTTTCCTGCCTTGCGCCCTGTGTTGGCTGAGATTGGCTCCAGCAGACCCCTGTGACCCTGTAGTTAGGATATAGCGGGTTGGATGGATGGATGGATGTAGCTTCAAGTGCTTAAGTCTTTTTTGTTATTTTCCTATTATTTGACTCTTATTCTGTATAGCCTGCTCCCTTCATTTTATGCTAATGGTGGCAATTTAAAACAAGCAAAGCAGACAATGGGGCAAACAACACTAAATGATGAAAGGCTGCAACTACTTCAGTGTCAGACCCACTAATTAGTCAATAATGGAAAGGCAGAATGGAAATCTGGATGAACATAAATAAACAGTAAACAAATATATATTATCCACATGTAGCTGCTTAATTTTATTAAAATGTATTAACACACCTACACACAGAAACTGGGAACAAAACAGCTCACTTAATTACGCTAGGAATCCAATTAAAAACAGAAGTCAGTTGGAACAAAAACCTGCAGCCCCAGGGGACCGAGCTTAAGAACCATTTGTGTTAAAAGATGTATGTAGATTATGTAACAGTGGAATACTTACTGCATTCTTCAAAGCTTATGTACTGGAAAAAGTGCTAAACATGAGGACATGTATGAACTGTGAACCTGACTGATGGTCCCTAACCCTTCTGTATTGTCTTTATTGGCTGTGGAAGTGGAGTAGTGTGCTTTAAAGAACAAATGAACACTTTATTTTTATTTCATTATTTTGTTACTTTTAACTTCAGTGGCACTGACTTTAGTGCATGCAGCACAAAGGGTGTGGACTGTCATAAAAGCAGACATTGAGTATAATTATAGATATGGCTGATGCCTTTATTCAAGGGACTTATATCATGAGAATTCATTAAAACTGTTCAGAAATATGTTTTTCCATTGGATCACAGGCAGGTTAAGCCATTTGCTTCGGGTCACACAGTAAGGCTGGCTGTATGGTTTTAATCCTATTTATTACATAAATGCAATCAAGTGAAGCTCACGTTCAGTGCACCGCTCTCCAGTTCTCAGTGACAGTGACAGTGAGACTGTTTACATTTCTTTTGAATGTTTTCAATAACATGCCAGCTTTTATTTATATATAAGTGCAGTGAAAATACTAATTTGCTAATTCCATCCTGGCCGGTTTTGAGTGTTTTACAGGTTTTGTATTGCCAACCATCTATTTTACCCCTTTATTTATTTATCTTTGTTTTGGGAGGATTAGGAATGTCCTTTGAGAAACCAATATGGTAATCAGGAGGTAAGAAAGTGGGAAAGCTAACCCACCAGGAGGACTCTGACAATATCCCATGTGTAACTAAGGCCTTTTTGGTAGTTTTTGTCGTTTTATATTTCACTCCTTGTGTGATAACCCACCTTGTTTTTACTAAACTATTACTAGTATTTTTCACAATCCTTCCATACCATATTGGAGCAATGCCTTGTTGCTTGACATTCTTATAACTGAACATTGCTGCTTCGTCTGTATTTATTGTACTCCCTTTAGACATCCTTGATTATACTGGAAAATTATTTTTCTTTCTCAGTGCCTTAATATTGTGCCTTAATATACAGTATATCAGTTATGACATATTATTTCAGAACATGTTATATTTTTTATAAAGAATTATCTAAATCTTAGTAAAGTTAGCCTTTTGAATTTGAACTTCCCAAAACCATATTATTTCCCAGAAATGTCTCACTCAAATACAACATACATAAAAGGCAATAATGAGCAATCGCTTTCACCAGAGGAGAAATGCTGTAATTGACACGTTGATGCTCTGTAATTGCTTCAAATGCAGAAAGACTTTGATGTCAAACAAGTCATTCACTGTCTAGTGGCTCTTTGGCAATTAGTACCGCAAAGGAAAAAGTTTGTCTTTGAGCCATATTACCCAGTCATCTCAATCTCTCAGCATTGATCCAAACCTGAAGCATCTGCTTAAGTGAGACGTGCTGCTAATGGTAATTGTTATGTTTACTGACATCTAGTTGATTTATACTTGAATAATTCCCAATATTAATATTTATATTTATCTACTCAATCAAATAAAAGAAATCTGGAAATAATGCATATATATTGGAGATTGAGACTCTGAACTGCCTCAGTGTCTTCTTACTTAAACAGCTTCAAAGATAAGGTCCATAATGTAAGTAAACTACAACTGTTGGTTGCTTTCCATTCCTCATCACTGTGCACTAAATGAGTTAGAAATAAATGGAAAAGTGTCATCAGTTCCAGTATTAAAGGTTTATTTTGATTTACTGTGATAAATGTGGAGGCAATCTTGCTAAATTTGTCATTTAGTAAGGCATAGCTTCTATAAACATATCCATAAATGTCTCATTGAAGCAATTTCCTTACAATAATAAGAAACTGAAATAAAAAACGACACCCACCGTAATTGTTTTGTAAGAGTGAAAGGAGAGCATCTCTCCCAAGTACCGAGATTTAGCTAATTGTGCTTTATTGGTTTTCTCTTTGGCCATTGATTTTCCAGGGCCTTTCCCTTTCCCGTGTTTGCCAGGTTTATTATTCATTTAGTTCAAAGTTTGGACAGCTCTGTTGATGATTAGAGGGGGATGGAGTATGAAAGGAGAGTTTTAACTTTTGATATAAAACTGTTAACTGAAACAAACACTCTGGTATGTAATTTAAACTGCCTGTGCCTCTGTTGTTTTTGAAACCAGAAGGTGTTCATTCTTGTAAATTTCTCAAAACTATAAGACATGTTGGCTTGTTGGTGAATCAAAATGAGTGGGTGTATCAGTGTACCTGTCTTTTAATGGGCCAGGCTTAGCATGTGGGTTACTCCTAGGGCTGCCTAACAAAGCCCTGGTCCCCCACAACCTTGACCCAGTGGCCAGATGGGCTAATGGACGGATGATTAGACATTATTACATTAAAAAACATTACAATATGTTCTGTGTAATGATACTGTATGTGATGTGCTAACTGCACTGTTAGTACTAAATTAATATTTTTATGCTGTTCTGGAAAAATCAGGATATGCTTACTTCAACCTGATTGAAGGTCGTCATGCACATAACAAGCCAAGGCCACAAAGGAATGGATTCCATCATAATACTCATTGATGTGCAAATGTTTTGAAAAGCTGGAACCAGATGAGACAATCATGGACGCAAGGATAAAGGATCACCAAAGAAGACAGCTACATCAGAAATGTGCCTCAGGAGAGCTACAGCCCTTGCCTAGCAGCATGAGTACATCTGTTGTAAAATTTTATGAATCCATAAATATTTGTCAACTATATGAATGCAATAACTGCCATTTAGTAAAACAGGAAGATTCTAAATTCTGTTGAATCTGAAAGAAAAACAGCACAATAAGCTCCTGCATAAGAGGTTTCCTGCAGATCTCTAGGTTCAACTATATTTTATTCTTAAAATTACGCAGATATCAGCAAGCAACCTGGAGCACCATCAGTTTAGTTTTTCATAATGCAATATTGTCTGTTGCTGTAATTACATAAAGACTGCCATTCCAGCACACAGAAGAATATCATAAAGCCTCTTCAATAAATAGCCGTGACTTTTTCCTTGTTTGATTTCAGAACAATGGAAGTTAGGCTGGAATGTAAACTCAGCCATTCTACGTTCAGAGATTTTTTCTTTTTTGACTTCACAATAAGAACAGAATATTCTGAGCAGTTTTCTGTGCCTTGGCTGAAAATCTATTTTCCGTAGCCTCATTTTCAGTCACAGGTTTGCCTGCATCATCTGTTGAAAGGCAAATCACTCACACTTGGATGGGGATCCCAGACAACAAAAGATACATTCATTAATAAAAAATATTTTTGTCAAATTTAGAGAGGATCACTATAAAAATCTGTCTACAATAGCACTATATAGAGTGGCCTGTTGACCGACAATTTAGGGGTTAAGTTGAGCTTTATTAGGATTCATGTCAGTGTTTGCATTGAGGGCATCCAATGGGACTTAAAGAAATAAAAATATTCTGAAAATTAGTTGTCCTTTTGTTTGCTTTTGCTATGCTCCTCTCTTACCTCACTGGCGCAGTGTTAAAACAGTGCCTTTCTTGTACAAGGTGTGTTTTGCAACAAGATGCTTGTTTTGTCATAGTGGGTTCCTAAAGCCACCCTATTTTCCCTATCCCTATTATACCATAACAGGATACCTCAGATCCCATACTGCTAGGTTTGATCGCTGTTCTGTTTCAGCACTTAATCCTTTTTTGTACATCTGTAACCTCAGGTAATTAGATAGAATAGATAGAATATCAGAACAGGCAGGAGAGAAACTTAAAACGTTTATTCATGCATTATCTATACTAATAAACGGCAAAGCCCTCACTCACTCACTCACTGACTGACTGACTGACTGACTGACTGACTGACTCATCACTAATTCTCCAACTTCCCGTGTAGGTAGAAGGCTGAAATTTGGCAAGCTCATTCCTTACAGCTTCCTTACAAAAGTTGGGCAGGTTTCATTTCGAAATTCTACGCGTAATGGTCATAACTGGAAGTTGTTTTTCTCCATTTACTGTAATGGAGTTCAGCTGGAGGGGCGGAGTTTCGTATGACATAACCACGCCTCTCACGTAATCACGTATTACGTAGAAAGCCAGGAAGAGCTACAAAACGCGCTTTAGAAAACATGCATTATATAATTAAGAAGGCAGCGAAACAATTAGAAGCGAGCGAGTGACATATAAAACCATATTCAGCGGCTCACGTGAACTGACGCAGTGCGCAGACAAAAAGTAGCAGTTCCAAAGAGTGCTGAACAAAAACCGAATTACACTGCTATGCTCAAATAGATAAACCACACGCAGTGGCGCGATAGCAAAGCATTCGCCTGTAGCGCCCACGTCCGAGGTTCAATTCCCGAGAGGGGATGCACTAAGTATGTACGCGCGCTTCTCAATTTATTTTAACCTCGCATCCCCTTAGTTTGAGACGTATGAAAACGCATGCGGTTAACGCAGAAAGACAGATCACCTAGTCACCTATTGAAGCTTCATGAATAATGGATACTTTATTCGCGATCAA
>JANRMT010027041.1:74257390-74269793 GCA_026402145.1 Polypterus bichir lapradei
CACTTCCGGGTCAGGAGATATAAAAGGACTGTGGGAGCTCCCAGACGGCGAGCTGAGCTGGGTGGAAGGGTGGCAACGCGTCTGGGAGTTGGAGGATTGTTTGTATTATTGTTATTGTGGATTGTATGAGTATAGTGGAGGAGATGGTGCTTTGTGCACTGTGGAGATTTAATAAAGTCAAGTATTGGACTTTTACCTGGTGTTTGGAGTTGTGGACAGGGGTTCAAGGGAGCGAGAGCGCCCCCTATGTACCACAGTGCAAAATGAGTATTTTCATAAATCAAAACCTTCAAAGTGGATGTACAGTATTTAGTAAGCTTTAAGACTTTTTTATTCACCTGTGAATCTGTGTACAGTGGCAGACCTGATATGGAGGCCACAATGGCCCAATATATTTCAAATACTGTATATTTAAAATGAAACATCCTTAATTTGGACACATTTTCGTTTTCAGCTAGCCTACATGATACTTTAATAACGCTTTCATTTTATTTCAACTATTATTTTGTACTGATGTTGTACAGTTGACACCCAAATGTTTAAAGCAATGTGGTAGTAAAGTTGCTTCTGGGGCCCCTCTGGGATTAGGGGTTCTGAAGCTTAAACTTGATTAGTTTCATAGTAGATCTGCCCCTGTCTGTGTACCCATTAGTTTCAATGAATGTTGCAAGACTAGACAAAAAAGTATTTTACATTTATAAGAAACATTTTACTTTAGAACACAATTTTATGTGGCAGATTAATATGTACCATTATTGTGAGGATAACTTTGATATACTAGAGTTTATTCTTTAAGTCATAGTTATGAGCCAAGTTAGGTAGGTGTGGTTTAAGAATGTGGGCAGAGCACAGGCCAAACCATGATGCATACAGACTTGTGAACTCAGCAGTGACTGTGTACCCGAGCAATCAAAAATGTCATGTATTAGCAAGATTTCAAACTATCTATCCACCCAATTACAGTATTTACTATCCTGGTAGCAGGAGGTGCAAAGCTGGACCAAACTCCGGAGTGGACACCAATCTTTTACAATGTAAAGTTGGCACATACTGTGCTGATTTGTTGTTTCCTATAAAACTAATAGATTACTGTACTCTAAATACTAACAGTATAAAGCTCATTGAAATGAACATCATTTAAACTTCAGACTGAAGCCATGCCATCTGCAAATCAAAAAAGTTGCCTATGCACTATGAGGACGCATCCCTACTTGCATTACCAGTATGAAATTGTACAAGCTGCTTTCAGTTCCATAAAAGAAGCAAGTATCCCATATATCATATTAAACAGTATTAAGCTAGGGTGCCAGATGATTGTCTACAGTACATGTGCACCAGTAAAGGCTTTTGGGGAGCAGAGCCGTTCATTCACTCATCTTAAATTATCATTAGGAGAGTGAAGGCAAGGAATACTGCAGTTCTGCTAGGGGTTTTAAATAAATCAATGTTTCTCAACAAACGGATTGCTGGCCACCTGCAGTGCGTCACAAGTTGCTATTGTTTATAATGGTAGTAGGTCACAAATTGAGTTGCGTTGGATCGCTGCTTTGATAAATATTCTTGATCCCCTCCAGCATTAACAATCACACTTGGTTCACCTAGAGGGAATACTTCCCAAACTATGATGATAGCACTCAAATGACCATGGAGGAGCACTGTGATGATCACACTCAATTGACTAAGGGAAGAGCATTGATGATTGTGCTTGAATCCCCCATAAAGATGCTTACATGTGGGTGCAACACCAAAAAGGTTTAGAAACACTGAAGTAAATAACATTTAACACAATTCAAACCCTTCTTCACTCATTCTGTGATTGTTTTTAGCTCCTAAAATAAGGTGCTGTGAGATGCTTTGTCAAATTCCAGCAAGCATCATATCACCAAATGCATATTTATCATATACAGTAATCCCTCCTCGATCGCGGGGGTTGCGTTCCAGACCCCCCCCCCGCGATAGGTGAAAATCTGCGAAGTAGAAACCATATGTTTGTATGGTTATTTTTATATATTTTAAGCCCTTATAAACTCTCCCGCACTGTTTATAAATATTCCCCGCAGAGTTATACAGCATAATCCCTTTGTATTCTCTTAGATATTAGGTAAGATTCATTGAAATTATGTATATAAACACACTGTTTATATACAGTAAAACCTAAATATTATTTTAAAGATATTGAGTGTCTCCGATATCACATATGTTACAGCCATTACGATAGACAGGCCACCAGCAATAAATACGTACAATGCAAGAAAAATAGTATACAGTAAATGTGTGTACAGTGACACTAAACGTACGTACATGTACTAAGCACTGTAAGAAGAAAATTAATTATGGTTACTCACCAACAATGACACGATGACTTGTCCGATAACAATGAGTTTAATTTTACTGCACAACAAAGGAGAGCGTTACAGCCCTTGTAAAGGAGCCACTTCAGGCGATTGTGTAGCACTGCCGTTGTTCTTCTTCTGGCAGTCTTCAATCCAAATCCCTAAAGCAGATTCCATCCAGACTACTGCCTTATTACATCTACTTACAACTCGTTTTGCACCCTGGTTAAAAGGACACTGCAGCCGTAGATCTTATATTCCTTTCCTACTTTTTAAATAATAAGAATCGTAGCCTTCAACAAATCCAAAACGTTTACCTTTTCGGCAATCGTTAACATCTTCTTCTTGCGCTTGGGCACGGCCCCTGAAGCAGTAGCAGATCGTTTTGGAGCCGTAATGAAGGGCTTGACTATGCACAAAGATAAACACTAAAGAGCACAACTCTTTACACAGCGAAACACGTTGATGCTGAATGAGTGAGACGAGACTTCCTGGTTAACACTGCATTCAGCACGCAGGAACTCAACTGCGTGCTCTGATTGGTTAGCTTCTCAGTCAGGAGAACTTAACTGCGTGTTCTGATTGGTTAGCTTCTCAGCCATCCGCCAATAGCGTCCCTTGTATGAAATCAACTGGGCAAACCAACTGAGGAAGCATATACAGGAAGTAAAAAGACACATTGTCCGCAGAACCCGCGAAGCAGTGAAAAATCCGCGTTATATATTTAGTTATGCTTTCATATCAAATCCGCGATAGAGTGAAGCTGCAAAAGTCGAAGTGCGATATAGCGAGGGATTACTGTACTCATATCTTTCTAGTCCTCAAAAGTTTATAAAGAATTAATGAAGTAAATAATTAAAAGTGAGATGCTGACATCATTGAAATATACATGCTTGCTATTCATCTATCAATTAAGCCACCCATTGATTCCCACTTTAGTGTTGTGCGCAGCTGGAGCCCGATACAGTCAAGCATGGCACAAGAACCAAACCTGAATGGTGCACCAGTCTTCACAAGGCACACACTTCAACTCGCTCCCTCACATTTGGTCAACTGAGAGTTGCAAATTAACCTAATCCATACATATTTGGGATGTTGTATTTGTGTACTCTCAGATTTGAAACCATGTAAAGGCCATGCATGCAACTACCCTGTCTTTTTTCATATTTCTGCTGTTGTCACATATAGATTTCTTAAGTAGGATGGTGATTAAAGTCTTTAAACTTTACAATTACAATGCTAAAGAATTCTTATTGCTTAATGGACGCTCAGGTCTCATATGATTTCTTATAACAAGACAAGTTACCTTAATCATTTATAGAGGGTGTCTTAGTTAGGATGACATTTTCAAGTAGAGTCATTCCAAGGATAAGCTCTAAGACTTTAGAGATAAAGAAACACCCATTAATAGTAGCACCGTGCTTTGCTAGTGCTGTTGAATATACTGTAGCAGGTTATTGGTATGGGCTAAGGCCAAGAAGGTTAACAAAGAAGGCCACAAGTTCATCCAGAATAAAAGAGGAGGAAACAGATACAGTAGTTTTTCCTTCTGTATGCTAGGCCACTCCTGGGCCTAAGAAGTAATGTTTGGTGCAACATACAGCTGCCTTGATGTCCCAGCGCTTTAAAGCCAACAGCATCAACCATGAACACCAGGGGCCATTAGATAAACCTACTGCTTGGTATCCTTCTTGCAAATATAGGGACACTTCTGATATCCAAAGTGATTCACATAGGCTTTCGAAATGACCACAAGATGTCCAGAAGCTTGAGGTTGGAAGGATAATGGTTTGCAAAAAAGAGAGAAGGGAGTCCCTACATAGGAATAATTAAAGTGTGTAATTTGGGAGGACTTCCCTCTTATAAGATAAGTTACCAACTGACATTTAGAAAAGCCCACAGAGATTTACGTTTGCCATTTTATCTAGTTAATAGTACTTTATGTTACTTCCTTTGCTTATATATTGTTTATTACTCTATTTTCTTTTGAATGTTTTGCCTCCTTGATTATGTTTGGTTTTTGGGGTTCACACCATTATGTGCATGAAATGTACCATCAGTTTACTCTCATGAGTGGCATTACTCAAAAGAAACTACATCTCGTCACAGCTTATCTGCACTTCAAAGTGTTTTCACAGTTGAATATAATAGAAACCATATTCTGCTGTGTGGCATTTTTAGTAATTTGTCCTCTTTGCAAGTGAACCTCATGAGATATGAGAAAATAGAGCTCTCAGGCATATGGCTTTGCCATGATGAAAAATGTATACAGTCCATCTGAAATTACCTGCATTCTGAAATCTGGCTACACTCTGAAAGTAATAGACTTCACATTAATCAGTCATCCATTCCCAGTACAATATGCCAGTAAAATAATTTGCTATATTGCACTTCATAGCAATTCATCCACCCTAGTAATGACCCTCATGAGACAAGACAAAATAAAGTCTATAGGCCTTCAGCATCATAGTCCTCTTTGATTTAGATGGTTTGATTGTCATGGTGCAGAAAAAATGCAAAGGTGTGAGTGGTTTATGTGCAAGTAGTGGGGCAGAGTGGAAAATAGTGTGTGGTTTTGGGTGTTTAGTAATTCCATTCAGATCCATCTACAAGCCAGTAAAGAAAAAAAGCAGGGTTGCATTACACTGTAAAACTTTGGGTAACCGTGTCAACATCTGTAGGTAGACAAATGAGATAATGCAGAAGGTCACACCAAGATCTTAAGTTAAATACATTTGTCTGTGTGCATCCAGAAAGGGGAAAAATAGTCTAAATTTAATTACAGGATAAAAATATAAACAAAGTTAGAAAGAAGAGAAATTAAGCATAGAGCCTTTTTCAAACGTGTCTGAAGTAAAGCAATCAGGAAAAAATACTGGGAAAGGGGTGATTGGGAGCACCACAGGAGAAAAAACGAAAGCAGGCCTGAGTTTTCTACCCACTTTCCTATTTTGCAGCATTGTATTGACTAACACCAGTATATAGTGAGCACCAGAGGCTGCTTGGCAAACAAAGACATAACACCGCTTACATATATTTCACAAATTGTAAAGCAGTCTTATTTTCATTTGTCAGGGTGGTATAAACAAGTATCAGATTAAACAATTAGTATCTGTCCCTTCTCACCAGAATGGGGAGTCATCGTATATTTATTAATCAGGAGCTTCCCCAATGACTGAGGTCCTTCCTCTTTGGGAACCTTAGGCAAATTGCTCTTCCACCTGAGCCATCCCTTGCGTCAAACTCTGTGATCATGTGACTAGAAAGGGCAGTCACCTCTTCTCCTCTTTTTTTCCATAATGGATTGGAATTGTTTCCTGCTATATCTAGTGACTCTCCTGGGTGTTTTTAATCCAACACACGTCTGATCCCCTCCAGAAAATATAGCAATATAGAGTTTAGGGTATCTGTTGTTGTTTTCAGTCCTCTCTTGATATTTATACAGTATATAAAAACAAGACAACCATAAAGATTTGGGGCACCAATTATGAACCCCTTATAAGTCATGAAAAAAAGGTTAGCCACAAATGCAAGAATAACATCTAGTGCTGTGATATTACATTTCTTTAAATGGGGTCTATTCAGACACTGAGCTACTGCTGGTGACAATTATATAAGCCCTGGTGGAAGCGGTCGTTCCAAGTTGGTGGAACCAGAAGTGATGTCACAGTTCGTTGTGCATGGATCTGCTAGTGAAGAGAGTGAAGAGAACCGAGAGGCAGTAGGAGATAGTATGAACCCTCGACTCGAAAATAATAAGCCCTGAAGTTGTGTCCTATTCACATGGGTGTGACTATCTATATATGTTTACCTGAGGGACTGCTTAACACAAAGCAAGAGAAAGAGCATACATAAAGAATTAAGGAACATGTGCCTGCTAGCGATCAATTGAACTTCACCACAAGAAGAATGCTAGGGTTAATGTCCCTGGTCCTTCCTGAATTAAGTTTGAATATTCTCCTTGTGTCCATGTTACTTTTCTCTGGGTGTTACAGTTTCCTTCCACAATCCAAAGTCTTGCAGGTTAGGTAGAGTGGTATCTAACTGGATGAATGCTACAGATGGTGAAATTTTTCTGTAACCTTCCCCAGATTTGTGCCTCGAGACAATCCTGTCTCGGAAGTCTACAGACAATTCCTTTGACTTCATGCTTGGTTTGTGCTCTGACATGAACTGTCAACTGTGGGACCTTATATAGACAGGTGTGTGCCTTTCCAAATCATGTCCAATCAACTGAATTTACCACAGGTGGACTCCAATTAAGCTGCAGAAACATCTCAAGGATGATCAGGGGAAACAGGATGCACCTGAGCTCAATTTTGAGCTTCATGGTAAAGGTTGTAAATACTTATGTACATGTGCTTTCTCAATTTTTTTATTTTTAATAAATTTGCAAAAACCTCACGTAAACTTTTTTCACGTTGTCATTATGGGGTGTTGTGTGTAGAATTCTGAGGAAAAAAATGAATTTAATCCATTTTGGAATAAGGCTGTAACATAACAAAATGTCGAAAAAGTGATGTGCTGTGAATACTTTCCGAATGCACTATATCTATCTATCTATCTATCTATCTATCTATCTATCTATCTATCTATCTATCTATCTATCTATCTATCTATCTATCTATCTAAAGTGCCAGGCAGAAGTATCTAGCATCCTGGCAGGGATTAGTTTGGGACCCTTACCCAGAAAAAAGGACAAGATAAGGGAGCAGTGTGGGAAAGTTCCTAATTTTGTATATTTCTATCCACCATCTGCTAGATAGCAGCATCCCAGGACCACGGTAACCAATGTGCAACCCTGAGGGGCATGATGGGAGTTGTAGAGCCAAGAGTCATTCCTATTGAGCCACATTTGTGCTGCCAGGTAGTGCAGCAGGGATTCACAATTCATACTTTTTGGGACTCCCGCCTGACCTGGAAGTACTTCCATTGGCCTATGCCCTGGCACCAGAAGTACTCCCGCGGTTGCAATTTTTTACCCAGCCACACTGGGCCACACGTTTTGGAAGTGCAACAAATTAACGTCATTCTCAACAAAAATCTTTGAATACCTATCAGGTAGCCTTGGAGCCATAGTCATTTAATAACATTTTAGAATAAGCATTTTATATCATGGGAAAAGAATGTTCTCCCTGTTTTGTTGTTTTTAAAGATTTGTTCTTATTGTTGGCTCTCCTATCTTTCTCTTGGGTAGGGGGCTGAGTTCTGTTTTGTCAAATTCAACTTTATTGTGTGTAATCTTCTTCATTGTATAAGATTGATTTTGCAACCTCTCTCATCACGCTAAGTATCATACAGTACTGATTTATTTGTGCGAATCCAAGAGGGACGCAACAGGTCGAGGAGGGTGGGGCCCACCTCACTCACACAGCAGCCTTGGAGTGTATCTTACATCTGCTTAGCTAGCGAACGATAGAACTATTTAGCGGATTTAGATCTGGCTTTTTTCTAGAATTTGCTTGAATGTTCTGGTAGATTTTGCGACTTCTCTCATTTCGCTAAGAATCATAGTTTGTTTGAGGGAGCAATATATTTGTGTTAATCCGAGAAAGAGGCTGTGGGTCGAGAAGAGGGGGAAGCATGACAGGAGTAGGGAGCAAGGCAGGGCCCCCCTCGCTGTCTTGTTATACTATTACATGGGCAGAGCCACGGTAGGCAGCTAGTTGGAAATAAATGACAAAGTCTCTTTATTTAATTAGGGAAAAAATAATGTTTTACATTAATATACATGATTAGTTGTTTAATGTAAATATTTGTTTAAATAAACTAACCTAATTTCTGTAAAAATAAAATATATCCTTCAATGTAGCCATAAATCTGTATATAGCACACATTATGCTGGCCTTTGAGTTAATTTCACAATTGTGGAACTTTCATTCCAATTAAATATCAAAAATGGGAAATATTTCTCTTTTATATAAAATAATTATATTAAACACTAGAAAGTTTGCAGGATTTAGGCATGATATGTGTTTTATGGAGTAAAAGCAGACATTTAGAATTCCCATGAGGCTGTATTAGTAAAAAAAAAAATGCATTCTTTTATCCTCATCTTTTTGGAAATAAGAAAGAAACCTTACAACAAGGAGCACAAACTCATTTTTTCTTCGGGGCATATATGTTGCTTGATGTTCTATTAAAAAGAATATAAACATCTTTTCTTTGAATTGACTATATTCTCTAAATCCCCAAACTCTGAACACTGTCATGTTTACTATAGAAGGAGTAAATGAGCCAAGCAGACATTTAAAAGCTTTTTCCTTAAGTTGCACCTTACAAAATGTCACTCTATGACAAAGAGCAAAAAATGAATAAATCAATGGAAAGAATTTCATCTGAAATGTATCTACTAGAAAGCTATTGACCTTAAAATCTAATTCATTTGCGTCTTGAAATCCAGCAGGATATTCAATTCAAAAGACTAGTAAGTATTTTGTTAATGATTCCCATCATTGTCAGTATAATAAAATTTCTGATGTTTTCATTTTAAATAAAGTTCCCCCAGAGAAATACTGGGGTGCATAATTCACATGAAAAACCCCCTCGACTGATGGATCTTTATGATATTAATAATTGGATATATAGTGCATGTGTTCAGGTGACATAGTCAGGATTTACATAACTAACTATGAGCAGGCATCTTGCTCATTTCCTGGATCCCCTTTTATCAAGTTCAAGGGGTGCCAAGTTCTGTTCCAATCTCAATAAAATACATGAACCAGTTTAGGATGGGATGCCACTACCTCACAGACGCAAAAATAATGAAGATTATTCAGAAAATAAAGATCTCACCTCAAATAAAAAATCATTATTTGATTTCCAAGAAACTGACCATAAATCATAATTAATGGTCTTAAGAGACTCAGCGTTAGCCACAGAATGCAAACTATTAATAAATCATTGAGAGCTTATCTGACTTATGTTTTAAATTTGAGATGCACAAAACCCACAATTAATCTTTTTTGTGTGGGGCACGGAATAGGTGAAGGGGGACTAAGAGTAAAATTATGATTAATATTCTTTGTGGTGCTCTAGATTCAGAACACAAATATGTGATCTGTAACCATGACTGTTCAATATGATGATGAGAGGACACAACGTTTAATCTTTAGTTTGTTTTATTAGCATGGATGCAGATAAGTCAGTTTCACTGGCAAGAATCAAAAAAATGATTTTCTCTTGTTTCTTTATTTCATTAAATAATAAGATAGGAGAAAGGCAAGACGTAAAAGTTATTATTTACAGCATTGAAAATTTTATTTGTATGTATATATTTTTCTCTCAGCTTATGAAGGTGGTTTTGGATGTTTTTGATGATGGAATTTTAAGACTCTTTATTATTTTCTTTCTTGGATGTCTGTTGAACAGTGTTGATTTTTATTTTCATTTCATTAAATGTTTACCATTTTGTTTCATGGTGAGTGTCGCTGTATCGTGGAACTGCTGTCAAGACACAACAATTGGTTGCTGGGGGTGTGGCTTCAGAATTTTCACAACAATTGCATCACAAACACCACGGTAGAAAAGCAGTCGCTTAAGCATAAGCATCTTCCGAAATTGTGGCTCTGCTTAATGGTATTTTGGTATTGAAAAGTGTCCCCTATAGACTTTGAGTTTGGTAAGCATTAGTTATTTTGACTTCCCAGTTTTGACTCCTTTCTGGCTAGTAAGACCCCATAATTCATCTTCTGGAACATTTTAAATTTCAGTTGGCAAAACAATAATTGGAGCAGAACATGATTGCAGACATTCACTTTATTGAGGTTTCATCTCCAGACAGACAGCTCCATATCATGCCAGGTCACTGGTTAGCCAATTAAGGGATATGTGGCATTTTGCTACCACACTTTAAAAAATGGTAAGTTTTAAAATATCAACTAGGCTGTGATTTGTTGTGTAAATACATGCAATAAATTTAAAATTAGCCGTTGTTTGAAAATAAATGGACTGATGCCCCTTCCAGGGTTAGTTCCCACGTTGCACCCAATGCTACTTGATAGGCTAGGACCCCGTGCAACCCAGAAGTTAACTAAGCAGGTTTAAGAATTGTATATTATGTTTTTCAGAGATAACATACTGCTCACGTGCCTCAGGTCATTATTGCACATCACATTTCTGGGGCACAAATGGGATTTTGGCTAGCTAGGATTTTGCTGAAAAGACAACAAGAAGCTTCACTACATCTAGCTTTTCTTCATAATATAAGTGATCCTCAATATTTTGGTGATATTGCTCCATTATCATTATAAATTCTTTCTTTCTCCATACCAAAGAAAAGCCCACGCTGCAGCTAATCTTAAGTCATGACTATAACCAAATTTGTAATGTTATAACAGATGTTATTACACAATAAATGTTTAACTGTAAGACTTGGTGGTAGTACAAGAGACTATTACACTATTACATGTTTTCCAACACATTGCATCATGATAAATATTTGCAAATGACGACATCTTAAATTTAGCTCACAGCTATAGTGTCCATTCTCCATTAATTATCCATTTAAACTCCAGAGCTGATGCCTCGTGACATTGCCGAGACTGATTTCAGCTCCCCAGCAGCTTGAAAACAAGTTCAGGATGTGGATGAATGGACAGTATAATTCACCGCAGAACTGCAGAGAATGGAAGGTTTTCCAAATGTGTATTCCATGTTATTATCCATTTATCTGTCTTCTACTTTAGAAGAATGAAGCCTCTCTAGGCTACAATGAGAACAAGTAAGAAATCAGCTAAGACTTGGGGAACTAGCTTTAAGAGTTTTATCAGTATAAAAATCTGCTGATATGTGAACATTTGTGTGTACAAAAAAATGCATGTTGACTGTACAGTAAGTATATTTTATGTGCACTATTATAATTTGCATTTTTGATCTGTGTAATTTTGAGTTTTCGCTTAATTGTATTGCATTTTCAAACAGTGTATTTGTCACTGGGGAGGGATGATGGCATAGTGATTAGTGCTGTTGCCTCACACACACAGTCTCCTGGGTTGAAAATCTGCACCCAGTCCAGTTTTCATGCTTTCCCCATGTTTGCTTGGGTTTATTTCAAGCGACTCTGGTTTCCTTCCCACATCCCCAATGATATGTATGTTAGGTTAGCTGTTGATTTTAAATTGGCCCACCTCATGTTAGTGGACTCTGTGATGGAGTGGCGCCCTCTCCAGGGTTGGTTCCTGCCATGCACCCAATGCTTCTTGTTTCCAGACCCTGAGAGCATGAATTGCATTAAGCGTCTTTGAGAATGTTAAGCACAGTACACAAAACTTCCAAGTGGATATTTGCTTTATTACATTAGGTAACCTGATTTGTGTTTCTATTAAATAAAATGACGTTTGCATTGTAATGCATTCTTGTTTCTCGCAGTGCTCTTTACAGTGTATGTGTCACACTGCTACCATTACTACTACTATAAGGATCAATTCACTTAAAACTGAACATAACACTCAGTTTAGCTTTACTGACTGACACCCCTTGTAAACACGAGAACGCAGTGGGCTCACCAGTTGGATGTTTAACTGAGACAGCATGATTATCCTTATCTATACTAATAAACGGCAAAGCCCTCACTCACTCACTGACTGACTGAGTGACTGACTGACTCATCACTAATTCTCCAACTTCCCGTGTAGGTAGAAGGCTGAAATTTGGCAGGCTTATTCCTTACAGCTTCCTTACAAAAGTTGGGCAGGTTTCATTTCGAAATTCTACGCGTAATGGTCATAACTGGAAGCTGTTTTTCTCCATTTACTGTAATGGAGATGAGCTTGAAACCCGTGGGGGCGGAGTTTCGTCATCACGCCTCCTACGTAATCACGCAGTACGTAGAAAACCAGGAAGAGGCCCAAAAAGCGCTTTAGAAAACATGCATTATATAATTGAGAAGGCAGCGAAACAATAAGAAGCGAGCGAGTGATATATACAACCATATTCATGAGTTCTGCTACTTCGGAAACAAAGCACAGTGTAAACCTACACTTTAAATTAAGTTCATAGACAGGCTGCCGCTGGCGTTTGTAATTTAGTGCCTGCCCATATAAGGCCGTCCGTCAGCGGCAATCCAATAG
>JANRMT010027041.1:74270193-74299630 GCA_026402145.1 Polypterus bichir lapradei
GTATATATATGTTTATATATGTGTGTGTGTATGTATATATATATATGTATTTGTGTGTATATATGTGTGTGTATGTATGTATGTGTGTATGTATGTATGTGTGTATGTATATGTATGTGTATATATGTGTGTGTGTATATATATGTGTATATGTATAGATATGTATATATATATGTTTATGTGTGTGTGTGTGTAAATATATATATATATATATATATATATATATATATATATAAATATATATATATATATATGACAGCAATACTCATCACTCACAACAGTGACAAAACAATTACATTGACAATCATGTTACGTTATTTTCAAAATGTTTCCTTTTCTTTTTCATTGCTTCTTTAACACACTACTTCTCCGCTGCGAAGCGCGGGTATTTTGCTAGTACTGTATATAATACTCTACCATGGCTGTCCATTTGTCTATCCAGGATTTTAAATCAACTGTGGCTTGCAAATTATTTGACCTGTTGACCTGAAATTTGGTACACATGTACTAAGTGACGTCTACTATCCGCTTTCGGGGTGATGATTGACCTCCAAGGTTATTCCTCTTTTTATTTTTATTTTATTATCTGCAGCGGCCAGCAGGGTGGCCATGTGGCGCATGCATATGGGCACCGTTCTCATCCCTCCACCTTCACCATCACGTCCCCTTCCTCTTTATCTCTTAAATCATTCTTGGCAGATTGAAGACTTAAGAAAACGTACTAAGTACAGTGGAACCTCGGTTCACGAATGTCTCGGAACATGTACAGATCGGTTTACGACCAAAAGGTTCACCAAACTTTTGCATCTGTTCAGGACCACACACTCGGTATACGAACAAGCCAGTTTCCCTTTCGGTTTGTGCGTGCCGATGATTTCCGCATGTGTTCAGTCTCTCACTGTGCATTCCCTGAGCAGCGAGCGAGTGAGAGCGAGAGAGAGAGCGCGACACACACACACACACACACACACACACAGGCGCGCGTGAGAGAGAGAGACACACACAGGTGCACACGAGAGACACACAAGCATGCGTGTGAGAGAGAGACACACACACAGAGGCGCGAGAGAGAGAGAGCGACAGAGAGCGAGAGAGAGGGTTGAACACATAAGGCAGAGAAGGCAGTTAAAGAATGAACCGCGCTTGTTTTTGTTTTCACTTCACTTTGATTCTTTCATAGCGTGCACTGTGGCAATGTTACTTTTCTTGATGGTTTATTAAATTACGGATTTTTCAAATGTTCATTTTTTTCCCTGTGCTTAAAACTCATTACAGAGAAAACTAACACTGCAAAAGTTCATGCTATAGCACTATGAACCGCTCGCTAAAAGTGTTTTTAGCGAGCGGTTCATAGTGCTATAGCATGAACTTTTGCAGTGTTAGTTTTCTCTGTTGTTCAAGGTTTTCTCAGTGTTATTCAATGTTTTTACATTTAGTTTACTATTATGCTGTACATTCTATGGTATTATTAACTACATTTTTGCTTAAAAACTTAAAAAAAAATATTTACGTACGGTTCGTACGGCTCGGAATGAATTAATTGTATTTACATACAATCCTATTGGGGAAATTACTTCAGTTCATGACCAAATCGGTTTACGACCAGAGTTTTGGAACAAATTATGGTCGTGAACCGAGGTTCCACTGTAATTGCAACACAAACACTGACTTAATCAGTTTTAAGGTGAAAAGATGCCAACGAAAGAAGATAAGAAATGGGCTGTTGGGGTGGGGGGGAAGAAGAGCTGCTCTGGAAGCAGCAAGCGCATCAACATCTGAGCAAATGAATGATAAACGTACAGAGAAAGAGTATGAAAGCTAGGAATGCTCAAGTCAAGTGTATTCACCGCACCTCATCGTGCAGTGTGCCATTACTGGTAGAATATAAAAATGAATGGATGTTTTAAACTTAAAAAATATCACATTGTCCATCAAATCTTTCTTTATCTGTTAACATTGAATTTGTTTTCTTTTATAATTGATTTGAGAATCAGTTTTACAAATTTCTTGATTTTATCTGTTGTTTATTTGTTGATTGTAAATAAATGCTGCGGTGGGCTGGCGCCCTGCCCGGGGTTTGTTTCCTGCCTTGCGCCCAGTGTTGGCTGGGATTGGCTCCAGCAGTCCCCCTTGACCCTGTAGTTAGAGTATAGCGGGTTGGATAATGGATGGATGGATGTAAATAAATGTATTTAGCTTCCATATGTTATATAACTCATTGTGTCTTTTTTGTCACATTTTATATTAACACCAGTGTAATGTCTACTCTTAGCAGCTCTGTGTAGACAAAACACGTGAATACAAAGTGGTAAATTGGAAAAGGATTATAGTTAAGTTTAGAATGTTTGACAAGTATGTGCAGCACACTGAATGCAGAGATTTCACCTGTTCGTTTGAATGGTGTGCCCCGTGGTGACAGCCATTTTGTAGCTTTAGGCTATTGTTGGATTACTCCTGCTTCAAAGGTTATGTGCAGTTCAAGTTTTAGTCATATTCTTAGGCTTTCTGTAAAGATTATGAGATGAATAACTATGGCTTCTCTTTATCTTCTGTATAGACTGTATTACACAGGATTCCACCCCCTGAGAGCCGTACAACTCATGTTTGTGGGCAAACTTCAGTATCATCAGGAGATGTTTAAAGAGGCTTTTGAAACTTTAAAGGAGGTGAGTAATAATCTGTCCAATTAAATATGGCTTCCAGGTAGATTACATGTTAAATTTTATGCAAATTCCATGGCCTACTGTTTATAACTAAACTCCCAAGAAAGCAGCAATGTTAACAATTCCAGAGAGTCTGCTAGAAAGTCTGAATTTTGGCACTGAATCTGTGCTTTTCCATGAAATGTGTGAATGTGGGTATGTACTGTATATGGAATAATTAGGATAAAGTGCCACCAAGAGGAGGCTACATTAAGGCAAAAGGCTTGACCCCCCAGTCTCATACGCTCATTTCAGGGACTCAATGAAAAACTTAAATCATTGAGAAGGTGAGAAAGCTCTGTAGTAGGAATGTGACTAAACAGAGAGCTATTAGTGTGGGCGGATGTGTTACCAATAGTGTGCCCAGACAGATTTTGATTTGTGCATCTTTATGCAGCAGTCTCATGTATTCTGTTCACCACTTCATCCATTTTGGGGTGTGGGAAGCTTGAGCCTATCTAGGCAGCATCAGATAGCAGAAAAAAAGAAAGACTTGTAGTAGGGCCCATTCACACACACACCCACACAACACTGACTTATACAGGGCCAACTTTGAGATACCCATACATCTAACCTGTGAATCTTTGAGGAATGCATACAGTATACCCATTTATTAACCTAAATAGGCACAGAGAGAACATAAAGACTCCAGAGTGAGCCAGGATTTGAACCCAGTCTGCTAAAGCTGGAAATACTTGCCCCATCATCAAGCTCTAATATTTCTCATATCCGTGTTATACTGTAGATACTCAGTTGCACATTTCCTTCCCTCCAGAGGACCCCATGATATCAGCTAGAATCTCTACATGAAGAAGCACCATTTCTAGCTAAACCAGGCAAAGGCACTTTCTTGTTCTTTAATTTTCATTTATTTATTTATAGATCACTTTTCAAGCAATATGCATAAAGTGCTTTACAATGTCAAAGCAAAAACACATAATAAAGAATAATAAAAGTAAAATAAAAAAATTACAGCATTTTTTATACAATTGGATCAACAAAAAAAGGAATGAAATTAGCAGGTCATCATAGCTAAAAACAAATAGATGAAATACATGATACAAAGATCTAAAAACAACCCAACGAAAGAAATGCCTGTCTACAATAATATGTTTTTATTCGGGTTTTAAATGTAATAGCAGAATTAGATGCTCTGATATCAAACGGGTTATGTCCATTCAGCACTCCATCTCTGATCAGCATATCTCATTTCACTATCACTAACACCCGCCATCTCAATACGCAACCTTGGGAAGGTGATTGATGACCAGCTGTCTATTACTGACTATTTGCTGCCCCTCGTTCTTGCATAGTCACTCAGAGTGACATCCACATGATTAGACCATATCTGCCAGAATGTGAAGAACAACTTCTGGTCCAGACTTTGTTCTTGTCAAGTCTAGGCTACTGCAACTCTCTGCTGGCAGGAGTATCAATATGTGTTACTGCACTGCTGTAGAAGATTCAAAATACATCAGCACATCTAACGTTCAACAAGCAGAGGTGGGCACCTGTCACTCCTCTTTTTAGATTATACATTGCCTCCCTATATCAGCACACATTAATTTCAGATCTTTGATACCATGACAGTGTAACACCTACATATATGGAGACACTTGGCAGGTCCTATGCTCCTTTTCACCCATTTACAGTAGGTCTGTTGATGAATGGCATCTGATGACTCTTCATGTGTAACTCCTGGCTGGTAGAATGAGCTGCCAACCTCCATTTAGAATTCCCTTATTTTATGTAAGAACATGTTTTTGAGGACTCTTGTTGATTGAATTTCTGTCTAACTGATAGCAGTTGGGTTTTTGTAACCTAGGAATTGAAAGTAGCTTGTATTTTCTTCTGAGCTCTTCACTTATGATGATTAATTTCATAACTTTGTTCTTTAACAAATGTTCCAAAACAGTCCCTCAGACTGATGCTAACTTGATTATGTTCATCTCTTTTATAAATTGCTCTGGATAACAGCATCTGCTAAGCGAATAGTTGTAATGTAAATGTAAGCAGCGATGCCAACATTACACCACCATGCTTCTCCACCCTCTTTTTATAAACCTGGAAACTGTTCTCAATCTTCATTATATTACAATCTAAAGATGTGTACTGTGCTGCTATCATTTGTGTATCTGCATTAGGGCACAGATGTATTTACAGAGACATTTCAAAGAATAACAGAAAAATGCTTAATGAACATTGTGTGCAATTAAACTGTGTAAGAAGGACATATGAATTATATTTCAAGAAATGCATTCATAGATAATTTGTCAATGTCATTTTCTTTACTGTTTATAAGTAGAATGATGGTGACTTGAATATTTGATAGCATTTTAGTGAATTGTTTCCATTTGAAAGCGTGTTGCTGTTTTCTTTTGTATTGTATCCAATTTTCTCAAGGCTTTATACTAATCCGTGTTCAATTGTAGGTTAAATACCTGCCCATCAAAAGTGACATCCACATTGTGTGTTTAAACTGACATTCCAAGCACAAACAGAGAACCGCCAACTACCCTGCTAAGCTTCTGCATTGATGCTCTTGTTATCCTGGCTTCTTAAATTCCATTTCAGTATCACTCCTGAAAATGTAATATTAAGTAAGATTTTTTTATCTGATGCTTTTAAATCTTTCCTTTGGATACATGCAGATTACTTAATTGAAATTCCCCTTGGGATTAATAAAGTATCTATCTATCTATCTATCTATCTATCTACTGTATGTTAACCAAAGAAAGTACGGGTATGGCACTCATTAGCAGTCAGTGTCATTCTGACATAAGAGAAGATGTAGAATACCCAGCCGTCTCTTCAGCCAATAAACAGATTTTACTAATCCTACTGCAGAATTATGATTTGAAATTAAAACCAGACTTTTTACAACAAAAATAAGATTTTCTTATACTGTGACTATACAGATACAGTGATGAGTGACTTTGTCATGAAGGAAAACCTTCAAAATGACTTGTTTTTTTAGTGATTGTTAGCTGAAGAGCTCTCTTCTGCCATATTTAATTTGGTTAGCTACTTTTCATCACCTTTCCATGTGCAGTACATGAGTAAAAAGCTCACACTTCATTTATCATATGGAAAATTACATTTCTGATCTTGGACCCTCACAGTCAATGCACAAGTAGAAAGCACAAACCTTTGAGAGCTTACAGTAGATGTTTGGACTTTTGAGAGATTAAAAGTAGATGTTGATTTCAAAAATCAGTATTAATCAAATTGTTGTTTAAAACACTGAGGTCAGTGAATATAGGCACACGAGTTACAGCCACCCATCACAATCTCAACTGGAGTGTTTGGCATACAATGCACTTAGTCGGCACTTCCACAAGGTAGATGCTGTTTAGCCACATGCCCTCTTCCTGTCTGACTTGCTTTTGCACATGGAGAAGAAGGTTGCAAATGAGATGAACATTTATGGGCTAATGGTGCAAATTTCACTTGTGGTGAAACACCATTTCTTTCACAAATTATTTTGGAAGTGAAATTCTAAGTTTCGCTGTGAATTCAGTTTCATGTAAATCATTTCACTCATTGAATACAAAGTTAGTTTCTTGAAAGAAGTGCACTATTGTGCAAAATAAAGAGGTAAACACATGGAAATTGTAACCAGAATGCATGTACAGAGCCCAGTGAAATTTGTACTTGTATGTCTGACCAACATGCAATATGTCACCACCCCCCAGTGTCATGAAAAACAAGAATGCGTTAAAATATACAGAACTTCATTTTAATTAATAGAAGACACACATCAGTTTACCTGGTAAGTAGTAAGTGACAGTGAAATATCCATGCTTAGAAGAGGAAGACTCTTTGAAACGAGTCCTTTTTTGTGATTCCTTCCATCTGCTGAAAGTTGTCAAGGTAGATGTTTCATGCTGTTAAAATTGAACTGGGGAAATGTACTTCATCTCCCTGACCATCTAAAACACTTCAGAGTTTATCGCAGCATGAGTGTCTTTCGGTGGTAGGCGAAGCTGACAATGACATGATGTTTTTTTTCAAACTCTATAAGGTAATTCAGATGGATGAATCAACCTGACCATTTGTTGCCTGTTGATGCTGTTTGGTCCATCATATTTTGAAGAAAAAGCTAATCATTGAAAATGGTAGTTAAAAGAGCTTCCACAGGCTGAAAGAAGCCATGACAGTTTACGACCAGTTATCAGCCAGCTGCTTGACTGAAACGGGACTTTGTGGTTTTGTAGTAATGAAGGTTCTGACACTCTTTTTAAGTAGGAGAAATATTGGAGTAATTACTCCTCACATTAATATAGTGTAACAAAGGTGCTATATTGGGGCCGACCCAACACAGACTGACATGGAGACACGTATAAAATAACACAAAACTTTTATTTTTCTTCATCTGTGGGGTGCGTCTTCCCCGTGAACTCCACAGGCAATACACAGTCCCACATGCACTTAACTCCACACAACACAATCCTTCCTCTGGCACCACCACTCCTCCCAGGCAACCTTATCCTCTTCCTCCCGATTCTGGCCCCTGAGTGGTGGTTGCTGATCCTTTTTTTCAGCCCACCCGGAAGTGCTCCAGGTGCTTGATCATCTGTTCCTGATTGCACTTATGGGCGGGGCTGTAGAGGTGTCCAGTTTGGCTCCAGGATCCATGCAGCACCTCCTGGCGGCCACCCCAGATCCCCACAGGGTTGTGGAGAACTCCATCTCCCATGGAACCCTGCGGGAAACTGAGGCACCATCGTCAGCCAGGGAGGCTGCCACCAGGCATCCCGGGGGAGGTACTGAGACACCCATGGTTGCTCCCCCGGAACATATGTAGAAGGGGTGTCCCGGCCGGGCATAAAACTCGGCCACCCGCCACAATAGCAGACGTCTTTGTATATAGCCATATTACATTCTTTGTAGCAACTGCATTGTGTGGGTGTGTGTATGTGGCCTTTAGCGTGATCAAAGTGGACTCCATGTTGTAGCTTGATGTGTACATACTAAAAACATTATAACTTAAAGTTAACCTTAAAGTTACAGCTGAAGATATGATCAGGATGAGTAGTCACCACAGTGCATGGAACATGAGATTGCTATAGGTAGCCTGGGAATGGAGGGAAACTATGCCAGAAGGCCAGGTGTGATCAAGAGTGATGAGTATCTACACCACACAAAATGTTGCCAGGCCTCTGTATGGAAAGTGAAGTATGAATGGCTGTACTCCTCCTAACCTTCAATCATCCTTGTTATGTGACTGCAGATTTAATAATCTTTAAAATGATTTTCAGACCAACCAGCTGTGATTAGTTTACCATAAAAATGTTTACCAAGCAGCACCACATCTGGTGAGATGATATTTCTGTTACCGTTACAGGCTTTTCAGATCATGAAGGTGACCCATGGACAAGAGCACCACCTAACACGTGACCTTCAGCGGCTAATAGAAGAATGTCAAATTGAAGTCAACAGACCGTGAAGATTTCCTTTTAGTGCTCCTTCTGAAAGTAAACTTTGGTAAAGGATCGGCAGAACACTTCACTGAGCACTGGTGTCCAAAAGATATTTCACAGAAAGTATAAGAAACATGGCATATTAAATCCCTTTGAATTAAATAAGGTCTGGTAATTTAGTTAAATATATTTGTGTAAGATGTATTAATATACAGCTCATATATCACCTACTGTGTACATCATAAATTAACACAGAGGTTATTCTTCGATATTTAGGCTCTCTTTTAATTTGTCCGCCAGTTCTGACTTTGTGTGCAGTCAACCAAGGTGAGTCTGGCACCTCGAATAAGAGCCGACACAACGGGCAGCAGTTCTGATTACCTGGCTGTAAAGGTTTGTTTTTTTTTTTTTTTTTTTTGTATTCTTCCCTCTCACAGATGTTGCAGTCACTTTACAGCAAGTCTAATATTATTCACCATTAACTCCTGCTTAAACACAGCCACATCTCAAGTGTATTAGCACCAGTTGCAGATCCATCAGTTTTCTCTTCACTCTTGTGCATCTGTACCTCCTTCAGTTGATGATGCAAAGTCATTTTTAGCCTTGCTTATAATTGTTCATTTGTTAATTTCACAATTACTCTTGCAAAAAGGATCATCTTTCAAGAGGTGGCTTCATCACAATCTACCAAACATTCAAAGAAGGAAAGGGAATTTTCAAAGTGATCTGTGTTATTATTAAAAAAAATCATAATGTTGCCATCACATCTCTTGAAGGGTTTTCATTGATTCTTTTGTAACAAACTTTTTCAGGTGTTTTATTTGTTAAATTTAAAATTTGAAGAAAATGCCACTGAAGAAAGGCAGGTTCTACTAACATTACCGGCCTCAAACTCCTTTCTAACTATACAATAATTGTACTGTACAATTATTTTGTGTCATGATTATAAATGATGTGGTAAAAAAAAGTTCAAGTCTGTTGAAATAACTGCACTGTTACATTAAAAGAAACAAAATAACTTCGACCTTATTTTATAGTACTGCTTGTCATTCTTTTATCTAAACCAGTTTTATCCTTCTTCAGTTTCTTTGCTGTGCACACCACAGCTGAGTTTTTTTTCCTTTTTTGTTATTGGCATGGCTTGACCCAGGAGGCCTTGCCTTGGCTTGAACCCTGACTGCACACTTCCTGTTGGATGGAGAAGGAAGTTCCAATTAACAGAGTGATGTCAAGGCAGGAATGGGATGCATCTAAGAGGAGGCCTGACTAAAGTGTGTGATATCAACTCTAAATGAATGGCCAGTTTTTTTAAATAATCGCCGCATTTGAGGCTTAAAGACGGGGTGTGGTAGTGTGGCCAGAGCGATTCCAGGGCACGATCAGGGTTTGGGGGTTTTCGCACTGAAGTGCACAGGTGTAGGATTGCCCGTGTCCGTAATTGATGCCAGGAGCTGCTAATCGCCACACCTATTTCATGACCCCGTTTTAAGTAGGAGGAGCGCAAGTGCGTAGGGGGGGTAGAAAAAAGAAAAGAGAGAAGGACGGAGGTTAAGGGAGAAGAAGGCTGGAGAAGTGCAGCGCCGGTGCGAGCAAGCAAGAGCAGACTCACTAGAGCAGAGGCAGGCAGCTGGAAGGAGAGACCTGGAATTAGTGTTTGGCCATGACTCAGGCAGTGGGGTGGCATGCTGAAGGAAGTGGTTGCTCCAGCTGAGCAATCTCAAAGAGCTGGAGTAACCAAGAAGGTGGTCGCTTCACCACATAAGGCCAGGAAGGCAGCGGGAGTCAAGGAGGCTTGGGAGAGTTGAGCCCAAGTGTGAGCGCCCTGGCCGCTGGGGGAACCCAAGTCTCCGTCCGGCGAGTACTGTAGGAAGCCCAGGGACGGTAGACTACTGAACCAGCAGGAGAAGGTGAGCTGCATCTACAGGTAGGGTGACTCCCCAGTTGCAGGGCCTATATGGGAGAAGCAGGGGAGCTGCCAGTTAAGCAAAGAAGGTACTGGGTGTTTAAAAGGAACTGCTTCCAGCCTGTTGTTTTTAACCTCATTTTAAGGAATGTATTTATGTTGGATTTTTTAATGTCCATTTTTACCACCCTGTTTTTATGGATTATTTATTTATTACTTTTGGAAGCAGTACACTTTGAACACTGTTTTGATTGGTTTGGGTTTTTTTTTTTTTTTTTCCTTTTTTATTAATTTTATTGCGATCCATACAAATCAATCAAGTTTTTACAAAAAGAAAAAATGAGTTAAGGACAGATTGATCCCCACCCCTGAGAGAGAGAGAGAGAGAGCAAGCCAACTGGCGTGAAATTTAATGCTTGTAAACATACCTAAATTAATAAATTCTCTGTGCTTTATGAGCTTATTTTAAAATATTACTGATTAGATCCTGCCATGTTTTGAAAAAGTTCTGTACAGATCCTCTAACTGAGTATTTGATTTTTTCCAGTTTCAAATAGTATAACACATTGGTTTCCCACAGACTTAAAAGAGGAGAGTTAGGATTCTTCCAGGTTATCAGAATAAGTCTGCATGCCAAAAGTGTAGTGAATGCAATCACAATTTGTTTGTCTTTCTCCACTTTAAACCCCTCTGGAAGAACCCCAAACACAGCTGTTAATGGGTTTGGAGGGATTGTAAGTCCAAGGCTGTCTGAAAGGTAATTAAAAATTTTGGTCCAGAATAATGTTAATTTGGTGTTGGCCCAGAACATGTGACCCAGTGAGGCTGGGACTAGTTTGCAGCGTTCGCAGGTTGGATCATGCCCTGGAAACATTTTGGAGAGTTTTAGTCGAGACAGATGTGCTCGATATATAATTTTAAGTTGTATAATTGTATGCTTTGCGCATATGGAGCTCGAGTGAATTCTCTGCATTGCTGCTTTCCACTCCTTTTCTGATATATTAATTGAGAGATCTTTTTCCCAGTGTCCTGTTGGATCTTTGAAAGGGAGGGATTGTAAAATGATTTTATATATTGTAGAGATGGTGTCTAAGTCCTTGAGATTGAGCAATATTTTTTCCAGCATGGATGAGGGTGCAAGATGAGGAAAATCTGGAAGGTTCTGTTTAACAAGGTTCCTGATTTGAAGATAGTGAAAGAAATGTGTAGCTGGAATGTTAAATTTGGAATGTAATTGTTCATAGGGTGCAAAGACATTGTCTATATAAAGATCTCTAAGCAAGTTAATTCCAAATTTTTACCAGATATTAAAAACTGCATATGTTTGTGAGGGTTGAAAGAGGTGGTTGTCTTGCAGATGTGCCACAGATAGAAGCTTCTCCATCTTAAAATGCTTTCTACATTGGTTCCAGATTCTAAGTGAGTGGAGCACAATTGGGTTATTAGTATATTGCCGATAACGTGTGTTTATTGGAGCACAGAGCAAGGAATACAAAGAAGTACTGCAGGATTTTAATTTTATTGCGGACCAAGCTTGTGTATGTTCTTCTATTTGTGTCCAGGTTCTTATCGCCTGTATATTTGCTGCCCAGTAATAAAACTGAAGTTAGGTAGAGCCATGCCACCTTCTGCCTTTTGTCTTTGTAGGGTTGCTCTTTGGATGCATGGATGTTTTGAATTCCAAATAAATGAGGTTATTGTTGAATCTAATTGCTTAAAGAATGATTTATTAATGTATATTGGAATGTTTTGAAATAAAAAAAGGAGCTTAGGAAGAAGAATTGGTTTGGGTTTTTTTTTTTAATATAAACACTTGTTCCTTTTGCACCATCCCCTTGCTCACTTTGATTTGTCCCCATCTGCCAGTTCATCTGGTTACATTATTGATGGTGGCGGGTTTGAGAGGCTTCCAAAAGGAAAGGGGGAGCATGGAGCAGGACCCGCATCATAAACAGAGTGGCTCTAGGGGCCAGGAACCCCATTGCACTCAGTATCCCAAAACACTTGGATGTGGCCTGGGTGCTTCACTGGGGGCTTGACCATGACAGCCAAGAGGGTGACAGGGAAACCAAGAAAGAAATGCTTGGGCTTATGCTCTACAGTCGACCAAATACTAAGGGGTGATTAAGAAGTTATATAATGCACTAAGAATAAATTGCGAACTGTATAGCATTTAGATATGTAAACACACGTGAGTGTAAATCTGTGTGTTCTTCAACTGGTTACCTTGTATGAACATTAGGATGCCACCACCAATAGGGATGCTGTAACACTTTGAGTAATTTACTAGGCCACTGTCTGATTGTTCCCAGACACACCAAGCTGGAAGTTTCTAGAGATCTCGACCAGGCTTTGTTCACGCAGCATGTGACAGCCTGAAGGCTGCATGACATGAGAGATTTTGGCACAAACATGTAAAAACATACAGTAAATATCAGCCATACCATGTGATCAAAACATAAGTAAATAATGATCATAGCTGCTAGTTTTACCATAGCAATAGATAATAAAATTATTAATCAAACTGTAATTGGGGAAAAAATAAAATTAAAGCAAAACTCTGTATTGTAATATAGATAACAGAAAAGCAAGAATATACCTTCTCTTGTCTGAGTGTTTCTCACACAGCCACTTTATTCCACCTTTCCCACTCTAAAAGCATCCTTGATCCTTGCTTTAATAGTTATTCTCTCATTCTCTGAGCAAAACATTTGTTTTCCTTTTCCTTTTATTTAATTTCATCTATTTACACCTTTTTGCTCTGTAAGCACTCCTTCTTGCATTAATGAATTATTTCATGACAAATCTGTTCCACCAGCATACCGACATCAAAAAGGAAGACATCGTCTTTTTGCCTCATTTACTACATTTCAGTGTGTCGCTCTTTAATTATCTTATTACTGACTGATAGAGAGTGACTTCCTCCACACAGTGTTTAATGTGTAAAGTGATGCCAGGCTGAGACGTACCCGGTTATTACCACAAATGAAGCGAGGGAGGGGTAATTATGATGTAGGCGGCACCTTGCCTTCTCGGTTAAGCATCAGGCGATCAGTCGACACAAATTTTTTTTAAAAGAGATGAGATTCCACAAAATTGGGTGTTTGGAACGATTCCATTTTTTGAGAATGCTTTGAATAGTTGATTCAGTAGTTAACACTTTATCAATACATGAGAAGTGAAAATGAAATGATATTAATAGTGCTTTAATTATAAGACTAAATTATAATAGCATCATTCTGAACTCAATTAAGGTTTCATTTCAGTGAAGACCAGACTACTTTGCAGTCTTTTTTTTTAGGTTAAGCATTCTTAGTCTACATAAAGTTTTCACCCGAGATCAGTGTGATGTGGAGCCAGTGTGGGACTTCAATTCACAAAGAGGTGCCAGTACTCACTGGAACTATAAGAAAGTGTCCCAGTATGGTCAAACTTTGCATCATTATGACAATTAATTGAAGAGTGGGTTGGGGCAGTCCCTGTCAAGATTTCTGAAGAGGTGGTGGTACTCAGTGGTACAGTAACTGGTAGGATGAAACGTAGATCATCATAGTAACATGCTAATCGATGAAAGTACTTTGTGCTTTTAATTCAGACAGGCAGATTAAAAAAAATGAACCCGACATTCACAAGTTGTCCATTTGGTAACATTCAAGCTCTTGTCATCGTTCATCAGGAGGTACTTCAGACAGCTCTCCTCTATCTCTCATTTTCAGAAGGGACGTCTACTCTGGACTTGTCCTTGCAAAGAGTACATCACCATCAAGCTGACCAAGGTAGAGCAAAATATCCTACCAGCATGGACTCCAGTCACCACAAACCTAAAATGGATCGAGCAGGTTATCAAGCAGATGTTGTGTAATTTAGCTGAAAAAAAAACCCAAAAGAAAACAGCAGTGAAAATGTCAGCCTGAAGCTTGCAAGGGGTCTGATGCTGGTGTCAGGCCTCTTTCAGCCCTTTGATCTGCAGTCAGGAAGTAGTAAATAACAAAAAAAAAAGAAAAATTCTGTTTTTGTGCTCGATTTGGCTGTCTTGAAGCCCAACTGGAATTCTCTCAACTATGTTTCTTATTTTTAGGTTGCTTTGAAGAATAAGGGTTTAAAAATATCTAAAAAGGTTAAAAACAAAATGTCCTCCTGTTCACTCCTTACAACGCCCTAATCCAACCCACATGCTAGTCTATAGGCTCTCTCGACCTTGGCCCATTTAAACCAATAAAACATCCTTCTCATGTCATGATACAAGCGCCATAGAGTCAAATAGAATGTCAACAACCAGAGGCGTCTTAAGGGTGTATACAGTATTGGGAATTTGAGAGAGTGTTGAGAATGTGGCACTGGATCAGCTACATTAGAAAGTTCATCCAGCAATAAACTAACTTACAGCAACAAAAATATCGCTAAGGGTTTGCTAAAGGTTAGTGAAAATCAGTTTATTAACATTAAAAGTCCAGGGGCCTCATGCATAACACCATACGTACAATTTGCAGTATAACATGACGTAAGCACAAAAGTCGAAATGTGCTTACGCACAGAAAAATCCAAATGCATAAATCTGTACATTCTTCCGCTCCATAAATCCTGATCATCGTGAAAAGTAAAGCACATGCACGCGCGTGCTGTCCCACCCTGTCTCCTCCCAGAATTACGCCTCTTTGAATATGCAAATCAATATAAATAGCCCTTAAGCTCAGCGTTCTGTGAAAAGGCAATGGCAAAAGCAAGAGGGAAAATGGAAGAATTTCAGCGAATACCAAGTGGAGGCAAAGAAAAACATACTATTTGTTGGTTTAAACAGTGGTATAATCAACAAAAGGAAGCTGATCGAGTGACATAGCGTGTTGGAGAAACTTGAAAGCTCAAGTTCACAAAATCACACAGTGCCCAAAATAAAAAAGAAGTTGTCACATATCAAAGTCGCCGTGAAAAGGCGAGACGTAGCCCACCATCTGAGTGTCATATGAAAGCTTATTAGGGTACAGAGAAAAAAAAGGCACACAGTGGGGGAAAAAAAGCACAAAATGTTAACTTCAGTCTCGAAATTTCCACTTTAATCACATAGTTTATTTTGTCATTAAAGAAGAACATCATAAACTTAATCTTAAAATCATTTAATTTTCTAGTTTCTCAAATCCCATCGTAACTAAAGTAGCACGTCAAATGCTTTGTTTTGTATTTGATCTTTTGCTCTATATGTGTGAATCACTACGTGCTTCCAATTTCTCTTTCTCCGACTGGACACAGAATCCATTACATTCATGATATTACACCTCTCTGAATAATTAAAATACTGAGATGTATATGTGATATCTTTTTTATGATGATAGGAGTTAAAGCATGTCATTAAACAGGGGAACACGGTGCGTGATTGTGTGCAACCTTTGATGAAATTATTGTAGCAGTACTGTCTCTTTCAAACATACTAATCTCCAATTCCTGTCCTTACTTTTCTTTCTCCAAATACCCAATCGCCACACAATCAGCTCTGTAATCAACGTTAAGCCATCTGGAAGCTTACAACAACGATTCTTCAAAACTTTTAAGGAACATTGAAATATCTTCGTAGTACGTGTTTAATTATTTTATCCATCTATCCTTCCAGTGTTGCGTCAGCCCCAGAAAGAATACAGCACAAGGTAGGATCAATCCGTAAACTAGCTAGCGCTGCGGAACCATGTCCTCACATGTTTAATTATTAACAATACAGATTATTAAAATTAAGTTAAAGTTTTATCTATATAATATAATCAACATATTTTGCTGCATTTCATCTTAAAAATGATATCATCATCATATGTAAATACGCGCTTTATAAAGTGGGGCAGGTTGTGCAATATTATAACTGTAGTGCAAGTTTAAAGTGAGGTGATACTTATAAGTACAAACAGTTCTACAAGGAGCACTTGATGGACTGATTGATTGTTTAAAGTTCTTGGGATGAAACTGTTTCTGAACCGCGAAGTCCATACAGGAAAGTCTCTGAAGCGTTTTGCCGTGGCTGAGGCAGTATGTGCTTGATGCTGCATATCGATAATTCTCTTCCTGTTCAGCTGCTGCTGTGATTCCCCACTCAGATGCAGTGATATAAATACTCCGAGTGGTGCAGTGAGAGTAATGTGGAAAAAGATGATCCGCTGTGGCAACACCTAACGGGAGCAGCTGAAAGAAGAAAAAAAAGGTGCAGTGAGAGTAACAACGCTAAAGCAGTTATGGTATTTGGAATACTATGGCTATTCCCTGGACCATTATATAGTTACAAGTTAATTACAATCAGATGCATTACACTAATAAACAATATGCGGTTAGTTTCAGTGTATTTATAAAGCCGCATCAGGAAAATAAAGAGTAACCACACAGGAACAGTAACACTGCTTTGACGCTGGGTACCACCAGCCTGCAAAAGCAAGCGGAGGACTTGCGTACAACAGGGTATGAGGTTCCGTGGAAAAGTGCGTGGCTTTATGCCAAGTGTAGGTTTTATACATCGCGATTTGAATGTGGAAACGTTCTTACGCAACATTTCTGTGCGTACGCACCGTTTATGCATGAGGCCCCAGTTATCTGCCTTTCCTGGCACTCTCAGCTGTCACACTGGAGGAAAACGTATTGGTTGAACACATTTAGATGCATGGCAGAAACTTTATTAAAAGTGGTAAATGGCAAAACGTACACAAGGATGAGTATAGTGTTGTGTGGCAGCTTCGGGGGTTAGTGTTACGATTTTGAGGTTTTGGAGCATCACAAACTGAATGGTTTGTGTTTTGCATTTTAATTTTGTTTTTAGTTTTTGATCAGTTTTTTAAGGTTTAATTTATTTTCATGCCATCACTTTAGTTTTTTTCTTCCTGGAAGTTTTCCTAATAATGAGGGTTACAATCTCTCCTAACAGCTGTGTTTGGTGTACTCCCACATGGGCTTAAAGAATGACAAACAAACTGTGATTGCCTTTACTACACTACTGGCACGGAGACTTAGCTTGCTCAACTTGAAGAATTCTAACTCACCTCTTTTAATTCAGTGGATAACTGATGTTACATATTACTTGAAATTGGAAAAAATCAAATTCTTACTTAGTCAAAGTCAAAGTGAACAAAGTCAAACTGAACTTTATTGTCATCTCAACCATATACTGTACAGTACAAGTATACAGATAGACGAAATTGTGAAGCTCAGGGTCCACAGTGTAACAACATGACGTGCAAATAATAAATTAAAAATAGAATTAAAATTTAAATTTAAAATTAAAACACAAACAAGACAAGACATTGTGCAAAGACAAGACAAAGACGTAGCAGCAATATTGAGGTGTAGTTAACAATATGAACATTGATGCAATGTATGGTATTTGCAATCTAGATACATAAATATAGTCAATAGATATGTAATATAATAAATAAATAATAAGTAATAAGTATAGATAATACAGAAATTATCAGTGTATGATAATAGTTGTTTAAGACGTGTAAACAATGACAGGATAGAATGTTTCACAGCAGAAGGATATCAAGAGTGTCAAAATACTTAAAGGTCAGTATGAGATTTTCAGTTCTTTTCTATGTGCACACTCGTCTATGCAGGATAGTGGCCTGCATGTAAAGTTCTGCAAAGTTCTGTTGTTAGAGGGAGTTGAGGTAGTGTGGAAGAACCCAGGTGGCAGCATGGTGTTAAGGAGTCTTTGGGGTAAAAACTCTCCTGCAGCCTGGCAGATCTGGCTTTAATGCTGCAGTATCTTTTCTTCGATGGTAGAAGTGTGAAAAGTCCATGTGAGGGGTGTAAGGGGTCCTTCACAATGCTGCAGGCCTTGTGGACACTGCGTTTGTAAAATATGTCATGTAGTGAAGGGAGAGGCACCTCAATAATGTTCTCTGCTGTCTTCAGTATCCTTTGCAGGTGCTTGTGGTCGGGTATGTTGCAGTTGCCTTACCAGACAGTCATGCAGCTGGTCAGAACGCTCTCAATGGTGCCTCGGTAGAACATGGTGAGGATGGAAGGGGGAAGACTTGCTCGCTTCAACCCTCTCAGGAAGTGTAGTCTCTGCTGGGTTTTCTTGATTAGTGATGAGGTGTTATGTGTCCACGTAAGTTCCTCAGTTATGTGCACACCGAGGAACTTGGTACTCCTAACAGTCTCCACATCTAAACCGCTGATGCAGACTGGGATGTGGGCAGGATGTGATTTTCTGAAGTCCACGACTATCTCTTTTGTCTTGTCAATATTGAGAGATTGATTGTTGTCTTCACACCATGCAGATAGCTGTTCCACCTCATCTCTGTATGCTGTTTCATCATCCGTTTATCAGTCCCAGCATCGTCATATCATCCGCAAACTTGATGATGTGGTTGGTGTTGTGCGTGGCTGTGCAGTCGTGAGTCAGCAGGGTGAAGAGCAGTGGACTGAGCATTCAGCCCTGTGGCACTCCAATGCTCAGTGTGACGTTGCTGGAAGTGTAGCAGCCCATCCGAACTGACTGGGGCCTCTCTGTCAAGTCCTGGATCCAATTGCAGAGGGTGGTGTTCAGGCCCAACCTGCTCAGTTTTACAACCAGCTTTTGAGAGATAATTGTGTTGAAGGCAGAGCTAAAGTCTATGAATAGCACCCTGAGATATGTGTCTTTTTTATCCAAATGTGTCAGGGAGAGGTGAAGGGCAGAACATATGGCATCCTCAGTTGACCTGTTTGAGCGGTATGCAAGCTGAAGGGGGTCAAGGGAGGCAGGGAGATTAGACTTTATGTGTGACATGACTAACCTTTCGAAGCACTTCATTGTGATTGGCGTGAGTACAACTGGTCGGTAGTCATTCAAGCATGTCACTGATGACTTCTTCAGCACTGGTATGATGGTGGTTGACTTGAAGCATGCAGGGACTGACGACTGACTGGACTGACGATGTGTTGAAGATGTCTTTGAGAATATTGCTGCTGTGTGGGTTGAGCTTGTAGTTTGTAATTGTCTGAACACCCTGCCACATAAAACGGGTGTCTCTGGTGCTGCTGAATTGTTTGTTAATCCTCTGCGCGTATGCCCACTTAGCTCTCCTTATAGCGCAAGAGAGGTTGGCTCTGGTATCCCTGAGGGTGGCCTTGTCTCCAGATCTGAAGGCTGCATTTCTGATCTTTAGCAGCTTGTGCACTTCTCTTATCATCCAGGGCTTTTGGTTGGCTTTTGTGGTAACATACTGTACTTGGTAACAGTAATATCCTCTATGCATTTGAAGATGTAGCCAGTCACAGAGTCTGTGTACTCCTCCAGATTGATGGAGTCACCATTCATAGCAGCCTCACTGAAAATGTCCCAGTCTGTCAATTCGAAGCAGTCTTGGAGAGCTGAAACAGCACCAACCTGCCACACTCTGATGTTCTTGAGGGCTGGTTTAGTGAGCTTCAGCAGGGACTTGTATGCAGGAACTATAAAAACGCTTTTATGGTCGTTTGCAGTTTGATGATTATCTCGTAGAGTTCATCTAGCTCCTGGTTAGCATTTGCGCTAGGCGGGAGGTAGACGGCAACCACCAGCAGGCAACTGTATTCCCTCGGCAGGTAGAAAGGCCAACACCTTACCAATAAAACCTCCATCAGCAGGGAGCAGTGTCGCGCAACTGAGGCAGCGTTCGTACACCACTCTTTGTTCACATAAACACACAGTCCCCCCCACCCGTGGGTCTTACCGGACAAAGAGGTGTCTCTGTCCACTCAGAAGATGGTCAGTCCGTCTAGCTGGATGGCTGAGTCTGCAATGTTTTCCTGGAGCCATGTCTCAGTGAAAATAAAGATGCAACCGTCTCTAATTTCCTACTGCTTGGCCCGTTGCAGCTTTATATAATCCAGTTTGTTGTCCAGCGATTGGACGTTCGCGAGCAGAATGGACGGTATCGCAGGTCTGGTGGGGTTATTTTTTAACCTTGTGCTAACACCACTGCATTTCACTCGTTTCTGCTTCCGATCGTTGCGCTTCCACTTTCGCCAGCTCAGCTTCTCAGGCTGCCGAAGTAAGAAAAGACTGCGGAGCGTCTCTGTCACTTCACTGGATATTTCGACGCAGTTTCTTCAGAAATCAAGCAGGATTTGCCACTCGTAAATGTATGTCTGCGTACTACTATCACTTAAATCTACTTCTTTTCTTATACTAGTTAACAAAGACGAACAAAGATTAACACTAAACACCGCCGACTCGTGAGTTCTGTAAGTCGGAGTCTGCACGGGCACCGCCATCTTCAGATCCGTACAAAACTTTTTCAAAACCTTGCAGGCTCTAATCAATGACATTTTAAAATAAGCATTTAAACAGAGGAAGTGGATTCTCTCCCCTCTTTGTTATTCTATTTTTTTTTATTCATTTATTTATTCACATATTTTTAGTATTATTAAAGTTTTACTCTGCTGTCCTAACTCTCTCATGGGTGGGAGTCGATTTGTTTCGAGCCTAGTTTTGTTAAACTTGACTTGCTTGTATGGAATGTTATTTGATTTTAATAAAAATGAATAAAATGGAAAAAAAAATGGAAAAAAACATCAGTGCAAACCTACCCTTGTCTTCATATCAAAAGAGTAAGATCACAATGAAACATTTAGAAATAATTAGGATATCATTATAGAGTAACTTCAGGGACCCTGCCTTACAACAATCTGAAGCTGTGCCAAGGTCAGAAGAGCTCATCAAGTCCTTCAGCAGGATTGTGCCTTTGACTCTTGGAAGAGATTTAAAGCCACGTCCAAGCAGTTCTGGGGGATCATTCCACTGTCTGAAAGATCTTCAAGTACAAACAAATAACATTTTGAGAAACTGCCAGTCTTTCCAGGCCAAGTTCACCCTAAGAGGTGAGCAGAAGATGCTGCAGATAGTCTCAAAAGTACCCAAGGACAGCATGAAGGTATTTACAGGTAAGTCAATGTTAGAGTGTGTGGACTAATTTTGCAAAAAGAGATTAGACAACTGTGTCAAGCACATGAGGCCAGAAATACTCCTTAAAAAGAAGATGGGTGCACCAGTGAAGTCTATCAGGCAGGCATAGGTGAAGAGCAGGATAACTGGAAAAATGACCAAAAGAACCTCATACCAGCTGTAAATCAAGGTGGACACATCATGCTCTGGGGATGAGTTTTTGCCTTAGGGCCTGGCCTGCCTGCCATTATAGAGCACACCATAAATTCCTGTTATACCAAAGAGTACTTTAGAGGAATGTGAGGCCATCTGTCAAAAAGCAGGAGCCAAAATATAAGAGGATGTGACAACACAACAGTGGGCCAAAACAGTCAAGCAAATTCACAAAGGAATGACTCCAAAACAAGATGGAGTGGGGTGAGTAGAGGGGTATGTAATGGTATGATCATGTGTGAACACATGAAAGAAACCGTGAAGAAAAACCTGTGCAAGTCGACATTGGAGATGGACTGACAACTTCAAGAAGCTATCGAAGCTAGAGGTGCACTTATTTTATCCACAGCAGGAAATTCCATTTTTGACTTTTTGTTGAATACATGATTGCAAGGAACCATGTCATTTGTTTAATTTGATTTTCTTTTATCTATCAATCCATACCAGCAGGTTGAAGGTGTCCTGAAAAACACAAACCTTTTCATGAAGTGCATTTTTTTCACAGCGCTATACATGTTTGTCTAGAGTTTGTCACTCTAAAAGTACAGTCCAGCAGTCCAAAATGCCAACATTATATATTTACTAACAGTATTCTAAGTTAATGGAATCGTATACAAAGCCTTCAAGGTCTGTAAAGAACATTATTACAAATGAATATATGAAGACAGAAACTAAACTATTAACAATCACTAATTTGGAATAAGAGACAGTTTGGGCCGTCAGGTTAGTTCCCATGGCCATTAGCAGCAGCCTTTTTACAGAATTCTTACAGGGTAAGCAAGGTAGCTCGTGATTGCTTGTTGGCCATTTTGTCTTTCGATTCACCACACGTCATGTCCTGCACTTGAGCTTTGACGTCAGAATGGCTGGACGGACTCTTATGTTTTTCTGTCACCACTTATCTGACTTTACTTGCTTTTTTCCACTTGCCACTCGTCTACATTGAAACAGTTTGGTTTAAGGTCCTTCGAATGTCCATATTGAGTTTTCTTCCCTTTTTGGGGTTTTGCATAAACACGACTGACATATTGTGTGTGTGTTTCACTTCTCCTCCCCTTTGATTAAATGGCACCCAAGCTCTTCATTACCTCGGACAACGGAATGAAATTGCATTGTCTGTTAGAGCCAGCAACAACCATCAGTCTGCAGTGTTAAAAAAAAGAAATCCTTGCTTTTCTCATAATGGAATTTGACCTTTTACAAATAAATGCCAAGTGATACCCCAGTGTTTGATGTGTTTCGTTTAAAAGTAATAATACACCACTTGTACAAGTCCCAGCTCCCTCTTTGCTTAACGGGTTTCTGTGATTTGTACAAGTGCTTTATTGACCTTAAGGTTCAGCATAATGGCGTCCAGACAAAAATGATACAACCCAAGGTACTTTCCACAGATTAGTCAACAAAAACAGTCAAGATATGCCATAGTTACTTGGATATTATCATTAATTAATATTATGACAATTTCTAATAAATGTAAGCATACTAAATAGAAAATCAACCTGAGCCTTGTTAAACAAAATTTAAACACTAATGTGCAAAAAAACCTTCACTCTTATCGGAAACAGGTTCATATTGTTTTCTGATTAAAACCCTTATACATAAAGATGGTGTCACACATAAGCGCATGGGGAGCGGCTTAACAACCCGATGGGCGCCACGACAAGTTGTGCCAGGGGACAATGGTGGGGTACTAACCTCTGTTTTTCTGTTTCTTCAGAAAGAATGAAGCAGCGCCGCCATAATCATTCCCAGAAGACTTTTGATTCCACCCACTTCCGGGTTCCTTTCTTACCTCCGGTCCCTTCATGATGACGTCAATTACCCATCAATCATCACGGCTTTCTCCATCGTTTCATCGCTTCCTGCACTCCACTATAAATTGTCCGACCTGCCTTTGTTTTTCTGTCTGTTGTACTGAGATTGAAAACACTCACGAATTCCTTTTTGCTTTACAGTACATGGGGCCTAAAAAACCCCAAACCTTTATGCTTGTGTCTGCTTTTTATTACAATGGCAAGAGAACAACCAGATCTAATTTACATAGTAATGAAACAGGACAAACTTTAAAAATCAATAGACGTTGGCACTATATCTGATCGTGTTCAGCTCTGACGGGAAAACGTTCCCCACATGAGGACAAAAGCACATGGCCGTGATATCTCTGGCAATCAGCAGCTACCCTCTAAAACACACGGAGCTCTGATTTCTCTCTCAAAAACATAAAACGTTACTCCTTAACAATCTGTAGATGATAATGTCTGTTGAACAAACAGGTATCGCTAGCTAAGTGGGGGCAAGGTGCACTCCAACACGTGGCAAGACAAAGACCAACTCGAAGAGAGGCTGGCAAGTGAAGAAGGAAGGCCCCGCCCCCCTGCTCTCGGCCCACAGCCACTGTGTTGGATTTGCATAAATACATCGGTACCGCAAGCGAACTATGGTACTTAGCGCGATGAGAGAAGTCGCAAAATCAACCTGAAAGTTCAAGCAAATTATGGAAAACAATCAGATCTAAATCTGTTAGGTAATTTTCTCGTGAAAGCAGACAGACATACAGACAGAATACACTTTGACCACGAAATTTTTAAAACTGTTTCTTAGCGAGCACCTATGGGCCAAGGGTAACCTACATTCCAAATTTCAAGTCCCAAGTCCTCATGGTTTGGGAGATTTCGTGATGAGTGAGTCAGTGGTATTTGGCTTTTACGTATATATATATATATATATATATATATATATATATATATATATATATATATATATATATATATATATATAGATAGATATATATATATAGATAGATATCTACTCTCTATATAAAATCCTTAGCCTAAAAGTGCAACGATTTTGTGCAACAATTGTATGAGACATTTTCATGTCACTTTTCTGTCACGCTTTAAATCAAGCTTATTTTAAAACATACACATATATATTTGTTATCATTCTTTTCAGAATTTATCGAACTCTAATGTGATGTTGTTAGATTTTCAGATTCTTACTCCATTTTTAAATTATAAACTAAAATATCAAGAAAGTTGTGCATCGAGCATAGTGGACCTCAGTTTAACGGGTATACTCCAATCAGTAAGAGAGTAAATATTTTATTCTCATTTCATGATTTTTACATATTTATTGAATTTTGTGATTTTGACTTCAATAAATAATCATTTTTCTTTTGTACATTTACAGATTTTACTAATATTCTGGCTTCAACTGGGACTAGGCGCCAGGGGGGCTTGACCCCCTAGTATATCCTTCTATATAAAAGTGGTCGGGATTGTTCTTTCCATCCCGTGAGTGCTACACAGGCGCGGAGTTTCACACACGCCCAGTCCATTTTGCAATGCACGATGGGATTTGTAGTTTCGTTTTTCCAGGTAAAACATGATTTTCTACTCCAGACTGTGCGAGTAGCACGGAGTTTCACACACGCCCCGTCCATTTTGCAATGCACGATGGGATTTGTAGTTTCGTTTTTCCAAGTAAAAGATGATTTTCTACTCCAGATTCTTCTTTCTTACTATATAAAAGCAGTCGGGATTGTCCTTCCGTCCCGTGAGTGGAAAGCGTAGCGGTATTCCGCTTATCACAGACTTACTACTTGCAGCTTGCAGTACGAAGCGACATGATGTGAGCAGAGTTCTGGTGCTCCCATCGTTCCCTTGCTTTTGTGCGTGATGCGCTGGAAAAATAGACAAAATTATGTCTCTGGAAATAATTAATGTTGATGGAGTACAAATGCCTCACCGCGTAGTAAATATCAGGGGGGTTCAAAAGGGTGACCTCAATATTGAAAAAAAGTTTAAATTTCATCACAAAAATAACAGAAACTACAAGTATTAAAGTAATACCGCTCAAATGCAATATAACCAAATTAATGATTTTGTATAAAATATCAAATTGATCTACATATTGAATTGCCTTAAGAAGTGGTCAACTTAAAAGTCGGTCGCCTTAAAAGGCGGGTCAGCCTAGTATATAAATATATTTAGAGTATGTATTGTCACACACATGCAACTAGGAGGGAGCTGAGTGGACCAAGTAAAGGAAATTACCTGGCAGGCCAGGGGGTGGTGGGGTGCACTAAACCTACCTCTGTTATCTCTGCAGGCCAAATACACCACTTCCGGCTCCAGTGCTCAGAAAGATGTCACTTCCGGTTCCGGCCTTAGATGACATCACTTCCGGTTCCGGCTTATAAAGCCGCCATCTTTTTCCATTACACAGCAGTTCAATCTGGAACTCAACCCATGCACATGAGTGCCATTCTTACAACCCTTTTTGCAGCCAGGGACAATATGCGGGTGGCTTTCCAATGTGTTGAGACTCATTCTTTCACAGTATCTACATTAGACTTGGGCATGTGTACATGGCAAAACATTAAGTAGAAGCAGTTTGATGTTATTAAGTTCAGCGAAAAGATCCAAAAGCAAATAAAACAGTCCATAGCAGTTTCGGTTGATTAAGGATGTAGATGGAGTTCTTGATTCCTGAATGTGATTAGTTGACCAGCTGACACGGGGGACAGGATAACCAAAAACCCCTAAGATTGGTGCAGTAGAAGAAAAATAAACCTCTGGAGGGCCACGGTTGGAAGACAGAAGGGAGCTAATCAAATAGTGAAGTCTGATGGTAATTACTTTCTGCCTCATAAACGTCAGGATGACCTAAGCCAGCTGGTTGCCCACCCTCCATTGGGCACATTTGATAATAAAGGCTTCCAAGGCCTCCTCATTTCCTCCAGTATCCCAGGTGACTGCAGAATAGAGCGCTTTGAGCAGCCACCACACAAGGTGGGAGACAAAAAAAACAAAACAGAAAGCAGTGGATTAATGCTGGCTGCTTATTTATACATCAAAGAGCTAAACTTATCAATAGATCACTATGTAATGTTTTAATTACTGGAAAGCCAGATTTAAAAAATTGGTTTTTAGAATTTTTTTGAAATATTCCTCATATTTAGGCTCAGTTAAAACAGTCCACTTGTGTATTAGACCCTACTTATCAACAATGTTCTTGACATAGTAAATCGTTCAATAGATTCTGGTATTCTCCCAGATTCTTTCAAAACTGCTGTAATTAAGCCTCTCCTTAAAAAAATAACCGTGATTGTTCTGTCTTAGACAATCATAGGCCAATCTACAATTTGCCTTTTCTCAGTAAAATTCTAGAAAAAGTAGTTTTTTGGCAGTTAAGAGATTATTTGAATAAAAAATGTATTCTTGATAAGTATAAGTCAGATTTTAGATCAAATCATAGTACTGAAACGGTTCTAGTTAAATGAGTAAATGATTTGCAAATTAGTGCAGATGCAACTAAAATATCTGCACTTGTTCTGTTATACTTGAGTGCAGCATCTGGCCCTGTAGATCTGATATTCTTATAAAATGGCTTAGTCAGTGGGTAGGGCTTTTGGGTACTTCTTTAGGCTGGTTTAAATCTCATATAACTGGAAGGAAATTTTTTGTCAGTTATGGTGATTCTGCATCAAAAATACATGATATTCTATATGGTGTACCACAGAGATCAATTTAAGGACCATTATTATTTTCACTGTACATGCTTCCGTTAGGCCAGAGTATTTCACAATACAATGTAAATTACCACAGCTATGCTGATGACACACAGCTCTATTTATCCATTGCATCTGAAGATCCAGTGGCTCTAAACCCTTTAATCCAGTGCTTTACTAGTATAACAGAGTACATCTTGCCTGAAGAAGGTGCCTGAGTTGCCTCGAAAGCTTGCATATTGTAATCTTTTTAGTTAGCCAATAAAAGGTGTCATTTTGCTTGGCTTTTCTCTACAATGACAATTCTTCAAAACTTTTAAGGAACATTGAAATATCTTCATAGTACGTGTTTAATTATTCTATTCATCCATCCTTCCAGTGTCGCGCCAGCCTCAGAAAATATACAGCGCAAGGCACGAACAATCCGTGAACTAGTTAGCGCTGTGGCACCATGTCCTCACATGTTTAATAATTAACAATACAGATTATTTAAATGAAGTTAAAGTTTTATGTGTATAATATAATCAACATATTTTGCTGCATTACATCTTAAAAATGATATCGTCATCATATGTAAATATGCGCTTTATAAAGTGGCACAGGTTGTGCGATATTATAACTGTAGTGCAAGTTTACAGTGGGTTGATTCTACTTATAAGTATAAACAGTTCTACAAGGAGCAATGATGATCCGCTGTGGCAACTTCTAACGGGAGGAGCTGAAAGAAGAAGAAGAAGAAGAAGGTGCAGTGAGAGTAACAACGCTAAAGCAGTTATGGTATTTGGAATACTATAGCTATTCCCTGGACCATTATATTGTTACTGGTTAATTACAATCAGATGCATTACACTAATAAACAATATGCGGTTAGTTTCAGTGTATTTATAAAGCCGCATCAGGAAAATAAAGAGTAACCACACAGGAACAGTAGCACTGCTTTGACGCTGGGTGCTGCCAATCTGCAAAACCGAGCGGAGAACTTACGTACGACAGGGTATGAGGTACTGTGGAAAAGTGCATGGCTTTACGCCAAGTGTAGATTTTATACATCGCAATTTGAACGTGGAAACGTTCTTACGCAACATTTCTGTGTGTATGCACCGTTTATGCATGAGGCCCCTGGTGAGGCAGCTTTGTCTTCTTATGCACCTAAAATTTGGAATAATTTCCTAAAAGAAATACGCCAGGGTAACATCATCACGCCTCCCACGTAATCACGTGAACTGACTGTCAACGCAGTGTGTAGAAAACCAGGTAGACCTCCAAAAAGTGCTGAAGAAAACATGCATTATATAATTGAGAAGGCAGCGAAACAATAAGAAGCGAGCGACTGACATATACAACCATATTCATGAGTGCTGCTACTTCGGAAACAAAGCACGGTGGAAACCTAAAGTTTAAATTAAGTTCATAGACAGGCTGCCGCTGGCGTTTGTAATTTAGTGCCTGCCCATATAAGACCGTCCATCAGCGGCAATCCAATAGAAACACTGCCGCTAAATATTCACGGGTGAAGGACTGTGCTTATGCAGAGGAAGATGAGTTGGTCAGGGTGGTGTTTGGCACAAACTCAGCGAAACTGCGAGAGAAACTTTTAAGTGCCGGGTCTTAGCTGACATTACATACAGCCATGGACATCACACGAGATGGCACCAGCACAGCTGGGAACCTTCGATGCAAGAACACCAAGCGGCTCAAGTGAACTGACGCAGTGCACAGACAAAAAGTAACAGTTCCAAAGAGTGCTGAACAAAAACCGAATTACACAATTGAGAAGGCAGCAAAAAAATATGAAGCGTCTGATACATACAAGCATATTCATAAGTGCAGCTACTGCGGAAACAAAGCACACGGTGCAAAAAGTGAATGTCCCGCTAAAGGAAGACAGTGTAAAAAAAAAAAACCCGTGCATGCAGTGTGTGATGTCTCAAATAAAGAGGAAGACGAGCTGTTTATTGATGCAGTAAGAAACGAATCGATGAATGAAACCTGTTATCTTTACAACAATTGACAAACACGGAATGTAACTTGAACACAACACATCGTACAAATACGACCCTGATTGAAACAAATAATGATAATCAAATCCTTGATGACAGCAACACTCAATAACACTCACAAAACAATTACTGTATATTGACAATCATGTTACGTTATTTTTAAAATGTTCCCTTTTCTTTTTCATAACATCTTTAACACACTACTTCTCCGCTGCGAATATATATATATATACCCCGATCTACATACTCTCAAATAGACAAGCCACACGCCGTGGCGCAATTGTAGAGGCTTTGCCTCTAGTGCTGACATCCGAAGTTCGATTCCCAAGAGGGGATGTCCTGAGTATGTACGTGCGCTTCTCGGTTCATTTTAACCTCGCATCTCCTTGGTTTGGGACGTATGAAAAATATGCGGTTAACGCAGAATCATGTTACGTTATTTTTAAAATCTTTCCTATTCTTAGCACAAGCACAGCTGAGAAGCTTCGATGCATGTACTCCATAACAAAAAATAACGCATTTAATCACACTTTCAATTCCAAGCAAAGGGGAACTTTTGTCAATGCATGATTTCCTGGTACATCGATTACACTGATGCACACATCACAGCTACACAAATGTTACAGTCGGAATGAAGCGCGTTCCTACGACTGATCGGAGGAAAATTTTATTTAAAAAAACTACCGGAGCGAAGCCTTGATAAAAGCATGGTTTTGTGCACACTGAAAAGCAAGCAAAATTAGATGCTTTACAGAAAACGGACTTTGTGGCTCTTACTGGGGATCATTGGACTTCCGTGACCGTT
>JANRMT010027041.1:74304630-74316699 GCA_026402145.1 Polypterus bichir lapradei
CTACAGATCCCATAATGCAGCGCTTCAGCTGCCTTGCCGAACACTTAACACGTTAATCAAGTCTAGCTTATGATACTGTAAATTATTGCGAAGCTAGCCCACACGATGCCGAAGAGAAAAGTTGATTCTGAAAATAGAGCCTTTAAAAACCGATGGGAGGCCGAGTATATGTTTACTGACATTGCCGGTAAACCTGTGTGTCTCATTTGTGGAACGTGTGTACAAAAACTGGGGTCTCCTTCCCAGCAAAAGTCGAGCAGCCGGCGCGCTTCTGCCTTAAATCAAAGTGAGCACTTTTAATTTTTTTCATCCTCCCCCTGAGCTATAGCCCAGAAAATTGCAAACACGGGACCCCTTTTCTACACCACGGCAAAATAATATTAAGGCGATTCACACTTTCTTTTGCACGTATACGATTATAAAGTCCTCAGCTCGGATTATTAAGACACGCACACGAGTGAAGGACTGACAGTGCCATCACAGCCGATTAATGGCAGAGACGTCTCACCAGTCTACACAAGACCCACCGCGACTGTCCCCAAAAGGCGATCATAACGTCACCGAACACATCTCTCTATACTATATAAAAGAAAAATGCAACTTTCCTTTCTTTACACCTTTGTTCATTTTATCCCAAACCAAAGCCTTTCTCTCTTAACACTGCAGAGGACACAAAACAATTTTTCTTTAATTACTGGTAATACCGGTGAGTCACATTACCAGAGGCAGAAATTTGAACGTTCACATAGAAAATGTAATTTCTATACCACAGCCGTCGTGTAGCGCCTTTCAAAAGGGATCAACTACCGAGAGATGATCCATATACATTTTAGCTGCTGTTAGTACTACTTACCTGTTCTGTTATACCGTCTTTTAAAATGTAGTTTACCCGCAACCACTCGAGTAGTGCTCAATGTACCTGTACTTCTTAAAACGTTAATGTTTTACTGTTTAATAACTAATAGACTATATTTTATTATTTTTCCCTTGCACTCAGTGACCAAAGCTATACACACACATATAGACACATACATATATATATACACATATATATATACCTGTGTGTATGTTTGTATGTATGTGTATATGCAGCACCCATCAACAAAACATTCAATAAAACATCAGTTTGATTATTTCACAAAAACGATAAAAATTGCAAAAATAAGAAACATGAAACATCTGAAAATGAAATATAATTAACAAGCACCATAAATAAAGAGTACCTGATTATTATATCCTTGTAGACAAGAGGAAAAATGAAACTGCCTAGATAGGTAGAGTGACTTGTCTTCAGAAACAACTGCTTATGTTGTTCACTTTGTTGCAGAATAACAATAAAATAAAAGAAAGAAAGAATTCAACCCTAAAGATACTAATTTTATTAGTACTATATCTTTTTGAATGTGTAAAGTGCAGGATTTAGGTGAGCATGAAATTAACTGTGGCATCCTAGCATGAGAATGAGGGGACCTTATGTCGATGCTAGCCACATCACAGGGACCTGACCTATTCCAGGCACATCAACACCTTGGTGAGGAAGGCACAGCAAGCCTATACCACCTCAGACGCCTCAGTGATTTCAGGCTTCCCTCCCAGATAGTAAAGAACTTCTGTGTGTTCACCATTGAAAATCCTGACAGGAAAGTCTCATCTCCTGGTTTAGGAAAAGCATGCAGCAGAACTGGGTCATCAAAAGTCAGGAACTGAGGGTGGACTAGTGCAATGAGTACAAAATAGTGTCCAGCAATGAAGTGCAGTGGTCTTCCGAATAAAAACAATTTAAAATCCAAGATAAAACACCATCTTTGTGGAGGTTAAAATCCAAATAAATAAATAAATCCAATAGTGGGATAAAATCAATGTTCAAAACACAGTCAAAATGTGCACACCCTTGCATGCTTTCAAAACCACGTCTCCTCTGCTCAGCCTTTGCCCACCAGCAAACGTGGTCAGCCCTCACTGGCTCGTATACCTACCGCCATAACTTGGTGTCTGTGGGGACCTCACAAGCCCTACTTCCATTGTTTCACTACCATCCCTAGGTGTCCATCAGTCCTTCTCTGTTCCAATGCAATGTTCAGCACTAGCAACCCTAATAACCCAACCTCTGGAGCGCCATTGCTCGAGACACAAAAGGAGCAGCCATTCTGGTGTCAATAAATTCTCTGCTCAACACGCCTGGCTTGATGCTATGGAGGCATAAACTGGAGATAATAGCCTGACTGGTTTAAAATCAAAAGCTTAAATTGGTTAAATTAAAAATCTGCGACCATGGACTTCTAACAGGACAGAGTTTAAGAACCTCTACATTAAATGCCATAATTCATGTACCTATAATTTAAATTTTGTTTGTAAATGTCAAAATTCTGAAATCTGAACCTGTCCTGAAGCTGGGGTTTTTGGACCTTCCACAACTCAATATCACTTTTAATTTTGTACAATTTGTCTTTCCAGTGGCCAAAATATTTAATTGATTATGAAGATAGTGCCAATTCGGCACCATATTGCATCTGTTGCTTCATATGGGTGTCTCTATTTTCTTCTCATTTCTCATGGCCATGGTATTCTGCTCATGAAGATGTAGAACCTATCTTGCCATCATTGCAGTTTAACATTCTGACAGTCAAGATTTGTTTAATAGCACAAATCACACATCTTCTCTTGGAAATTATTGTAGTTAGGGCGAAGAATTTTCAGTTATGGTTAGGAACTTTTTACAACTTTTTTCTTTCTTTGATATTGGTTTGACGATCTTATGTTCAGATCTTTTGTTCTTTCTGGTAGCAGTGACCTTTGCCGGTTCCCAGGCCCCAGTTTCTTGCCTCTTCCTTTTGTACCATTCATCTCTGGTCCTTCTTGGCTTGGACGCTTTCCTTCCTCTGAGGGTGCAATAATAACCAGCTAGATGGCTTTTCTTTTATATTAAGTTTAATCTCTTCCAAATGATACCCAAAGAATGTGAAAGGTGATGTTTTCTTTGGAGAAATTTAATGAAATCCTCGGAGCAGCTTCCCTATCCTGTTACTCCACCTAAATGAATTATCGTTGGATTCTGTACTTGAGGCAGAACAAGTCGAGTTTCCACTCGATGATATACAGTATGTATTACTCCTTTTGTTCAAGTTATGGAATCAAATATTACCTATTTTGTCACATTTAATGCAAAGATAAGCTGACTGTTTTTGGGTTGCAAAGGAGATCTTATGATTTGTGGCTAAAGTCCCCTGTTGGATGATTACACTTTCCTTTAAAGATTGGATTGCACAACAGCTACAGTATATGAAAATGCAGCCTGGAATTTGAAGTGATGATTATTCATACTGAAAATTTGTTTCATCCCTCATACGTGGCACTTAATGAAGCACGGGACACAGAGAAGATGGATGTAAAATATAATGTTTATTCACAAGAACAGGCTACATAAATTGACTATCATACACATTTCTGTACAAATATCAGGTGTCTGGCAAACATCAGTGAATCATATTGGTAAGCCATTACTCATTAGGAGCTGACGAGGTATCCTATCTGGACAAGCAGGCTTTAGGTACAATCGTTATTTCCATATTTCAGCCGACTAAGAGTATTTATTTTATCTGAAGTTAAAGATGAGCAAAATGGTTGAGAGCAATTAGCAGTCACTCACAAAAACATTTCTGCTTAAACATGTGGAGAGGAAATGGCAGCCAAGTCAGGGAGTTCAATTTCATTTTTATCTGTAAGGTGATGGATCCTAACTCCTCATAACAATTTCATGTTGAACCCTGATTTTTAGGACAGAAGTGGCTGATATGTAGCATGTGCAGCTGTCTGGCACACAGGCTGGAATCAATGTGGCTACGTCGTCTCCCAGGTTCGACCTATCAGCTTGGAGCAGAAGCGCCGAGAATTTGGCAGAAAGCCTACATTCAACTTTTGTCTTGACAGAAACTTAATATATGAACTTTTGAACCAGCATCAAGCACCATTAACGTGCCACTAACTTGACCAAACTGGAAATTTGCCGTCAGTGTGCCCAACTGATTGACACCCGTGCTGCTACATTAAGATTCCTTTAGTGTGGTCTGTCATATCCCATCAAGCAGGATTAAAAGACCCTTTCAGCTCGGGATTGCCCCTGTCAGTCTTGATGCATCCAACTTTCCAATATAATTCAGTGGCAGGTGCATTTAAAGAAAAGAAAATATATTTATTTATATATATTTATATATTTATGAAATGGAATCGGCAACTGTACAGATTTTAATGCATAGCACTTAGCAAACCATGAAGTGTAAATAAATTAAAAAATACAAGCAACTTGGTCAAACATAAGCATCCTGAGTTTACAAATAAATTATATCCTTCATACAATAAGAGGAGGAAGAGGAGGAGGAAGGGTATGTTAGCAAAAACAGCGTCGGCTGTCTGGGCGCACCAGATAAATGAGTAAAGGGTGAAGGGGGTGAAAGGAGAAAAGGGGAAAATTCCGCATAGAAAACAAGCTAGAATATAAACATTTAGAGCCAAAAATGCCTCAAGCACCATAGATAGTAACAAATATTAATAAAATTGTGCACCACTGAAATATGACCACAGAAAAAATCGATGCATTTTCTTAGAACTGTGCTGATAGGTACAGAAAAATTACATTTTTCTATTAACTAGATCTGGAAAAAAATTTTGGTTAGGGGATTTCTCTGAGGAAAAAACATTAAAAGAAACAAAATAGTAAAGAATAACTGAATCATCTTACACAGGCATTATGTGGCGGACACCGTCGAGCAGGCAAGGACTTCATCAGGAAAACAGCAAACCAAATCTCTCTCTTTCTGTGTGTCTCTCTCAATGCGGCCATCGTTACTAAATACTGTCAAGCCATGCTGTCTCGATGGCACACTGTGAGTGGAAGTAACTTCTGAAATAACAGCAAAGTGTTTGAGGGCACCACCGGCCCACCGTCCCGTAAGACATGAACGATTCGACTAAAAACTCCTTCACATTCCACACCGGTGCAAAAGACCCAACCGCTGACTAGCAATTGGTGCAGTGCACTTCTAACGATCCACTCTAAGAATAATTAAAATAATTGTGTTACTTTAGAACAGATCTAACTGGCACTCTATGTTTCTCTTACCCCCTTTCATAAGGAATGTTTTATTTAGCAGAAGAAGTCAATGAATAAAGCCTTCAGTGTCTTTAAGGCAGACATGCACTGCTTCCCATCTTACAATCTTACGCTTGCCATACATTCTCTGATAAATTTTACGCAAGTGTTTTTTTTTTTGTAAACTGCTCCTGACTGATATGAAGGTTGGCTGACGCCATTGGATTCTGCTGTTGGGTCGCCCACACGATGTCTGCTTTGCCGGCGACCACACGATGGATTTGTGTGCCTGCATAAACGTCAAGGTGGTGGTTGCTTGGACAGTAGATGACCGTGCTGGCCAAAGAGACCCTAGGCATCAGTTCTGTGGCCTTACAGTTTCAAAACAGGTAAAAAAATAAAATTAAAAAAAAAAAACAACAAACCAAAATGAAACAGTCAATAATATGCTGCTTCCTGACTAGTTTATAACAATACAAATACAAACTACTGTTAAACAGCAAGTTGGAAAACATCAATTTAAATAAGCTGCATTTTTATTTTCCTCTTTTAAGCTAGCACCATCTGTACACAAATACGGAAATGTTTGGATATTGAAATCTTAGCAAGGCACTTGTAGTCCTTTATTCTTGATTTGGCGGCTCTTTGCTGGCAGTCTGTCATCCATCCATATGTACAATCCTAGACTCAAAAGTGCTCTTTCCATCTTGTAGGAGATTACAAATTGTGAAATCCCGTACACGCACAAAGAGAAATCCCTTCCTTTAACAGACTTAACAACAACAGTGCCCATCTGGATCATGCTTCTTTAGCATTCAACCTGTCCATTCTGTCATCCAGTAACTCCGCTTCGCTGACCTGTTTATAGACATTACAAAGGACCGTCTCCATCTCGCGTGTCTCAGAGGGGAATCCACGTTTGAGTTCTTATCGCCGCCGAGAAGTGATGTCAAAGCAGGTAATCATCATAAGGTGAGCCTTGCAAAAGTTGACACGGTTCTCCAGCCTGTCAGTCACACACTCCAGGGCCTCCAGATATTCGAGAGAGTCGACCTCAAAGGTTTGTTGCAAATCGACTGTCAAAACAGAAAAAAAAAGAAGTTATCTAATGCCAGAGAAATGTGCACATAAACCAAAGAGAAGTGATGACATTTCACGAACGGCATTGTCTTTCGATCTGCAACCCTAACCATAATCTGAGAATCTCTATATGGTTTTCACCATCGTTTTTGACTTCACCCAAATATTCCTCTACACAGTTAAACATTTGTGATGATTCAATGAAGACACAGCACAAGCCATGCGTAGAGTTACTGGGAATCAAAGCCTACCCACATTTATGAGCACAATGGGCACTGGCTGGGGTCACAGATGCATAAGGGCCCACAATGTTTCTGCTGATGCCTATGTATGTTTCTGTTTTGCTATCCAAACAGGGGCCCCTGTGCTCTACTATGCCCGGGGGCCTAGGATGCTGTTAAGATGACCCTGCCGACCCAGCAGCATCTGGTGCAGACACAGAATACTGTTCACTGGGGACGACTACAGAAAACTACAAGCAGGAGTCTGTAGGTGAGAAGATCATCAAAAAAAATGAGCAAAGAGACAAACTACAAATTCCTGTTCTCCACATATGAAGGCTGCACTTCCCAATAATGCATTTAGTTACTTTCTGCATCAGCATTGCTCATCATTTGATTCTGGTGTACAATCAGTTGCTTGCTTGTTGTTATTCTGATTTGATGCCAGGATATTCACTTCTTTTTCACAGACTCTCAGTATTGATGGTCGATTTTCCAAAGTTGCTTGTTCTGCCTTGTTGCCTAGTTTGTGTTATAAAGTTTTGGCTGAATAAAGAATGGCTGACAGAAAACCTAAAAAGCACGCCTGCACACAGAAGTCCTTGGACACATTTGAGATGAGCCTACACTGACATATGAAATAAGATAGTCAGCCAACTCACATTCACTTATCCACTTGTTCGGTTCCAGCATCAGATGTTGCTTTGTCACCTCCAGCTCTTTCATCAGCCATTCATATTTGGCTCGGACCTCTGAGATACGCTGCTGCCGGTGCTCTAAGATTTTTAGCTTGGCATTAAAATATATAAATTCCTGCAATGAGAAGAAAGCCATATTAAAACCAACAGCCATTACTCAACTCTACACATGGCGCACTCATCTGACTTCACAATCACAAGCGGTTGGTACAAAGTTGATGCATGATGCATGAGAGGAATAAACAATTGTGAGAAAGTGCTGGGCATAACGTGACCTTTGGTATTTGAACTTGATTTTTATCAGTAAACATTTCATATTTAGATGTGCATACCTTAAACGGTAGTTTTGAAATTTAACATTGATGTAAGAACAGAATGGTGGCATAGAGGTTAGTGGTATAGTGGTGCTACTGCCTCAGAGCTCCCAGGAAATTCCAAAAACACACACATCACCAGGGATAACAGATAACTGTAATCTGAGCGTTTGCTGCCCCCTTTGCCGTTTCTGGTCTGATATGCTCCTCTTTTCTTCAATACTGTAATAGAAACAGTTGTTCCCAAAACTGGATGTAATCAAATTAATCAGGTTTCTTAGAGGCCAATAAACCGATCTCTCTAATTGGAATGAGAGTTTACATGGCATTTGAGAAACCAAGTGTCTGTGAATAATCAGGTTATTATGATGGGCATTTACAGTAGATGAGAGAAGACTACATGGAGCTGAACAGCATGTGTATGTGGGACAAGAAATGCCTGTGAGTTTGGCATCACTCAGTGCTACCTAAAGAAAAGTGCTGTAGTGATGGTGCATACATTAACACCATCTCCATTCGCGACAATATGCAAGGGGATTTAGTTTTGCTTGTTGCGCCGTTGGACACATTCAGAAGAGGCAGCCAGCCTTACCCGATTTCCTATGCCCCTTCTCCTCCTCTGAAGACGCTCCACATCATCAATCTCATACACTTTGATTTCAAAGGGCTCTGTCAGTCCTCTTTGTGCTGGTCGCAGAGGACCATCCACCCAGCGCACACTCGGACTATTAGCGGGTTTCCGGACTGGCGAAGTTGCATCCAGAGAAAGGGCTGGAATCAAGCGACGCCGCTGAGACCCTAGAAAACATGGAGAAGTTGAGTAAGTTAAAGCACAATCAACGACAAGCAGATGGTAATATAAAAACACCACACGCTGAATATGCTAAACTCAACATTTAAGTGTAAAAATAGCTTAAAGACCCTCTTTCAGTACAAATATCTGCAGTATGTTAATAATATGCTGATTTATTTTTCCAGATTCAACGACTGACTTCTACACTTCAACGACTGAAATTCTACACTTTAGCTGGTCCTTCTAAGGCAATTGGTTAGTGGGAAAGTTAGTGTTATGGAAAGAAAAAGTTGCAAGTGTGAAAAAAAACCTGTCATGCAGTAGACATGGTGAATATTGGAATCACAAAAAGGAGTGACTTGCTGTCCTCCACGTGCGTGTTACAGCATGGGAAAGGTGAAAATCTGCAGTCTGAGTCGTCAGCAGAGTGCTCGTCGGTTCTTGAGGTTCTTCTTGTATCCAGCCTTCTTAGGGTGGTCTCACAGTTTCCAACATTTTGCCTATCTGTTATATATTCACCCTAACCCTCACCGCATCATCTCACTATGAACTGAATGCACAGATTTTACACAAAGACAGTCTGCTCAATTCATGTCGATGATCACAACTGCAATTGAACGGAAATTACAGAGCTGGGATTCTTACTTTTAATCCAACCCTAACATTTTCTACAGTATATTGTAAAATGCAACAAAAGAGCGTACTGCTTCAAATGTGTGCTTTCTGCCTTTGTTGTAGACATCATGTGAAGAGGTTTATATGTGGAAATGTTGTTAAATATGCCCATGTGTATACAGTACACTGAATGGCGTGTGACGTTTTAGAACTGGAGGTGCGTTCATCAATCACGTAACTGCTACTGAACAAGATCTTAAAACACTTTGCTGGCTGTTAATACACAGCACTGCATACTCAAAGCACCAACGACAACACATTAGACTGCGCCACCCATAGTGCATCTATTAATGACCAGGCACAAAGACCTTATAAAAGCACCGATTCACTCTCATTGTAACATCCTTTAGGAGGCACTGTGGCAAACTGGCTGCCCCACCGCTTGCACTGGTGTGAAGCTGGATTTGGAAATACCAGTTCTGAATCATTTGTAATCACAACCTGCTGGTTAGCTCAGTCTTGTCTTGACATTAATAAGAATGGCATTTCTGGATTCCTGTAGTGGCACAGTGGTCAGCACTTCTGCTTCACAGGTTTAAGATTTAGTCTTTGAAATTTGAATCCCTTGGCCAGTCTGTGTGGAGCTGGCATGTTCTCCTCACCTCTGCATGGACTTCCCTCCCACATCTCCAAAGATGTGCATGGTAGGTTAACTGCCATTTCTTAGTTGTCATGTTAATAAATCTTGTGATGAACTTTCACCTCTGTCAGGCTTGATTCCTGCCTTGCACCGTGTGCTGTTGGAGTTGGCTACAGACTCCCATGACCTTGAATTGGGCTTAAGTAGGTGTGAAACAGTAAGTATATACATTGTCATATTGAGGACCACCTTCCAGACTCATCGATGGTATGTGATACCCTGTCAGGATGAGAGGGGGCGCTGTCACTAACGGTCTCCTTTTGTTTTCCTCACAGCGCCAAGAAGATGACCAACAAGGGTAATTAGAAGGAGAAGCCCCGTGATGAGGATTTCTATTTTCTCTTTGTGTAACTTTAAAAACTTCATCCAGTTTAATCCAGTTTATTTATAGAAGATGAACAGTTAGTTAAGCAATTTAAGCAAAAGCGTGACAGGTCAGATCCAAGCAACTATAGGCCAGTAAGCTTAACATGCATCACAGGAAAATTAATGGAAGGAACTGTTAAGGATAAGATTGAGTAGCACATGACAAGGACAGGAGTTATTCTGAACAGTCAGCATGGGTTCAGAAGAGGGAGGTCATGTATTACTAACATGCTGGAATTCTATGAGGAGGCAACAAAAGGATATGACCAAAGTGGAGCTTATGATATTATTTATGTTGACTTTCAGAGAGCATTTGATAAGGTGCCACATGAGAGGTTTTACATCAAATTAAAAGAAGTGGGAGTTCAGGGTGATGTTTTTAGATGGGTGCAGAATTGGCTCAGACACAGGAAGCAGAGGGTGATGGTGCGAGGAACCTCATCAGAACTGGCCGATGTTAAGAGTGGTGTTCCACAGGGGTCAGTGCTGGGGCCGCTGCTATTTTTAATATATATAAATGATTTAGATAGGAATACAAGTAACAAGCTGGTTAAGTTTGCAGATGATACCAAGATAGGTGGATTAGCAGATAATTTGGAATCCGTTATATCATTACAGAAGGACTTGGATAGCATACAGGCTTGGGCAGATTTGTGGAAGATGAAATTTAACATCAGTAAATGTAAAGTATTACACATAGGAAGTAAAAATGTTAGGTTTGAATACACAATGGGTGGTCGAAAAATCGAGAGTACACCTTATGAGAAGGATTTAGGAGTCATAGTGGACTCTAAGATATCGACTTCCCGACAGTGCTCAGAAGCCATTAAGAAGGCTAACAGAATGTTAGGTTATATAGCACGATGTGTGGAGTTCAAGTCCAAGGAGGTTATGCTCAACCTTTATAATGCACTGGTGAGGCCTCATCTGGAGTACTGGGTGCAGTTTTGGTCTCCAGGCTACAAAAAGGACATAGCAGCACTAGAAAAGGTCCAGAGAAGAGCGACTAGGCTAATTCCAGGGCTACAGGGGTTAAATTATGAGGAAAGATTAAAAGAGCTGAGCCTTTACAGTTTAAGCAAAAGAAGATTAAGAGGTGACATGATTGAAGTGTTTAAAATTATGAAGGGAATTAGTACAATAGATCAAGATGATTACTTTAAAATGAGTTCATCAAGAACACAGGGACACAGTTGGAAACTTGTTAAGGGTAAATTTTGCACAAACATTAGGAAGTTTTTCTTTACACAAAGAACAATAGACACTTGGAATAAGCTACCAAGTAGTGTGGTAGACAGTAAGACGTTAGGGACTTTCAAAACTCGACTTGATTTTTTTTGGAAGAATAAAAGTGGATAAGACTGGCGAGCTTTGTTGGGCTGAATGGTCTGTTCTCGTCTAGAGTGTTCTAATGTTCTAATGTGTTCTAATTTCACTTTTCAATAAGCGATCAAAAGATGGATTAACAGATCGATCTGTTCTTAACTTAATTTTTCTTTTTGTAAAAACTTGATTGCTTTGTATGGATTGTAATAAAATTAATAAAAATAAATTAAAAAAAAAAAAAGATGGAATAAGAGAAATAAATTATGGGCTTTGGAAAGGCAATGACAAAGTCTGGATTACCACCGAGTACAAATATTCTGTCCAAACCTGACAACCTAAATGAATGCATTAATAAATAAATGCAATAGTTTAATTAGTGCCAGTGGAGAAAGTTTTGTTAATAAAACAGCATCTAAAGAATGCACAAATGCTTTCTAATTCAAAACACTGATTTACTTTTCACATTTCTCATTTGTTTTTTTCTTTTTTTTTCTATTTCCCTTAAGCAGTATGTAGACTACACCTTTTAAAACACTAGATTGATTTAACAAGAACTTAGTACAAATGTAATATTTAAACTGTTATTGAAACTAATATGTCTTTATTTTGGTTGTTGGACCTTTGGTTCCTGTGAATTAGCTTACATTTTAATTACAATCAAAGGATTTCTTCATTTTGACTTTATTCAACTAAACAGCTGTGCTATAGTGTGTCAGTGTGGAATTGTTTGGAATTTGTATTGCAATGTTAGCTTTGTAAATCCTTTGAGTTGGTAAACAAACTGTAAACAAGCTACTGATAATAACTTATAATACAGCTGAAAATCTATCTATCTATCTATCTATCTATCTATCTATCTATCTATCTATC
>JANRMT010027041.1:74316709-74329204 GCA_026402145.1 Polypterus bichir lapradei
ATCTATCTATCTATCTATCTATCTATCTATCTATCTATCTATCTATCTATCTATCTATCTATCTCTCTCTCTCTGTTTCAAGACAATCTAAAATATTTAGTTAATGGTGGAACTCCAACAACCTACACTTAACACGCCATGCAGCTCTGATGTGAAACATCTTCGGTTTTGACAAATGTGTTCAGCATATTCTCCAGAATGAAGTACGCATTATTGTTTGACTGATGCTGTTCAATGCCCATAACCTCAATTTATACCCCAAAGGCTACAGACTTAACTGTGTTTTGGGAACCATGATTTCAAAACATGATTACAGCATACCCTTTAATGATTTGAAACGTTCAAGCTTTGATCTGGAATAAGAATTGCTCTTTCAGCAGGTGAAAGTCTTTCTGCTAAGAAGGGAATTTGAAGCAAATTGCTGTGCTTGTGAAAACAACATTGAGGACACAGCAGAGAGCTACCTATGATGTATCACTCCGTACATTGGCTATAACACACATGCATACTTGCTGTGAAAAGAATAATTAATACATAGTATAAACTACACTACACACACTTGCAGACATATATATATATATATATCATATAGTGTCTATGTCTACTGTATATATACAGTATATATATGTACTGTATATATATATATATATATATACGTACAGTACATATATATATATATATATAGAGAGAGAGAGAGAGGAGGGATATGTGCGTAAGAAGAATACTGTGCTAATGACGTTTCCATTATTTTAACCTGCTCTTTACCTCTTAATTCAGTCTCTTCATACAGTACACACCAAGTCTCTTGTGGCCATGCAGAGGTTTTTAATTTCCAAATTCACAATGGCTTTGTGGATAACCAATAATGAACTGAAACATCATTCATTAATATCTCTGGAGTTAAACTGCTAAATATCACCGTGTCTGCATATTTTGATGGTTTGTAATGAGTAACTGCTGAATTGAGGTCAGACAGGCTCCCCAGAAGCACACGCTATTTGTCTCGTATCGCAGCGCTCATACACAGGAGTAAATGGCTAATGAAACGCTTGTAATTTCTGTTTTTCAGCCAACATAACAGTTGGTAAATGCTTCCTTTTTTATTTGTGCATTGCAATTAATGTGCATTAGGTATGCCGGCTGCACAAGGGCTCTTGGAGACCTGAAATGTAACAGACAAGGCCCAGTGTGCCCCCTGTAGATAGAGGTGTGTTTTCAACATAGAAACAGGGGGTCTGGCAGATTTCTGACAGCTAATACAGGCTTTTCCTCTGCAGTAAGACGTTTTCATTTATAAACCAACTGCTGATTGATCTGATTATGCAGATACAGCATAAAAATGGTGTCAACTGAGCTAAAGGGATCAATGAATGTAGTGGTTGTGCTTTTTTATAGCAGGTCTCAACCTTTAATTAAACATCAGACCTTGTGTAAGTCACATAATCCCACTGTTGAGTAATTGTTACAACAGTCTTGTAGTTAAAAAGTGACTTCAGACGGCATCCACCATAGAAGTGTTACCTGATTGGTAAACAATATGTACATAAATCACACCCTCATGTCCCATACTAAATATTTTATATCACATTCCTAGAAGAAGTAGGTTAAAAACATGAATGGATAGATACTGTAGATGTGCAGATGCTGTAGAAGGTGTGAACATTTTAAACTGCCCTTGTCTAATCTGAGCTTGAAAAAACAATATTTATAGCTCCACAAGATCACTTTACAGCCTGCCTCGCTCAATGTCTAAGTAGAATTTGCATTTTTGTTTCTCAGCTGTCTTCAGTGATTCCAGTTCTTATTCCAAATCCCAAAGATGTACACATGTGCCTGGCAGACAACACTAAACTGCTCCGCTGTGGCTGGCTGCATGAATATACCCTGTGACAGGCTGCCATTTTGTCCAGGATGTATCCTGCATTAGTCCTAATCCTGCTAGAATGGGCTTTGGCTGTCAATGACTCTCAATTGGATCAAGCAGGTTCTTAAAATGGATGTATAGATGGCTGAATTTCAATTACATGATTTATAATATTCGGTGGAGGAAAATAAGATCTTAAGGGGGACACATCTGTATCTACACCATGCTTGTTGGCAGGTGGTCACTGTTATGCATTTTCACCCGAGTACACTATACTGCTACCCAACTGTTACCTCCAAAAATGATTTTAATATGTGATTAAAATGATATTTTCAAGTACTAAGAGGGAAGGAACCTTCTTACTGCAGCTTAAGTTTGTTAGGCAGTACATTTAATTGTAAACAAATACAGCAAATTAACCATTGGAAAAAGTCAAGTTCTATTACACTGGAAAGGTTTTAAACCAAATGATCAAATATATAATAACATGTTACTGGCTCTGTGTGTGTGTGTGTGTGTGTTTGCATCTGGTCTCCTCTGAGCAATCTGATTGGTCAGTCTGGCTGTGGTGGCTCAGTAGTAGGGATAATAATGACATGATATCTTCGGGGTGTGAAGTTCAGTTTCTTATTGGCTTTTTCTTAATTTTACAAAAATGGAGTTGAAATGGAGCATTTCAATGACAACAAAGTGAATAACCTACCGTAAAACGTTGGCTCACTAAATACTAATGAGACATAACCCGAGTTGATTTCAGATACGGTTATGTATTTGCAAAAAGATGAATGATGCATTCACCATATGTAATGGGAGCCCATCTACCACTGGTGGTGGTCAAAAGAAAAAAAAAACAAAGCAAAGCACCTCAAAGAGTCTGACATGCAGAATTTATGGGAATGTGAGAGTGGGAGACACACAAGGAAAGGATACTGAAAAAAGGTGTAGGGGGTACGCCAACAGTGCATGTCAGGCAAGAGATATGAAATATTTTTAATTTTAAACCCTAGATACAATTTGTCTTATCTGTGTAAAGGACACAGATGAACTGTATCATGGTCAGGGCTTATAATGGTCTCTTACTCAGTGGGGAGGCCTTAACAGTGGACAGTTTAAGGGGTGGGTAGGCAGCTGGTGCTTTTTTCCTGGTCAGAAGTCTGCCATGATGAAAGAACAAAGGGAGACAGCCTCCTGGGCCCAAGTATTTCCCTGGTACCCTGGTGGGGAAGCATCCCTCTGTTGGGAGTCGTATTTATACTCGTGCAGGGCAGCATGGGATCTGTAGTCCCGTTGGGGTGCTTGGTTGCCACCAAGAGTGAGCTGCTGGGAGGAGGCTTCCCTGTCCTAGGAAAGTTCCACAGACCTAGAAGTGCTCCTGGGTGGCAATGTTGTCGCATCTGAAGTATTTCCCAGATCTGGACTGAAAAGGAACTGGCCCACCTCGCCAAGGTGAGCCAGAGTCGGGTGAGAAAGTGGATGAAGTTCACCTGGGAGATGTGAAGGGTAGAGGAAGAATTGTGATGGGGTTTAATTGCTTTAAAGGTATTAACTTTGAATAAAATGCCCATATCTGGGTTTGGGGATCTGAGATATCCTCTAAAGTGCACACTTGGTACTTTACCTCTTCAGTACAGGTTGAAAATTAGCCTTTTGATTTACAATTTTAAATGGTTCAGCTTAGCTTGTCAACCTCTTCTTTATGATAATGATGATCTGATCAGCACATTACCTGTTTTGGCTTCCAGATTTACCATGTAAAACAAAAATTAGAGAACAGCAGTACAGTACATTTATATTTCCAGTGCAATATTGTTAACTTTAGGAATATTATACTGTACAAACTATTTGTATGGTTGTCTCTTTCTTTCAAAAAAAAAAAAACAAAAGGTTTAAAGCTTATATTATTAGAGCTTTATCACAGGCACAAATACTCTGCATGGGGGACAGTTGTGCTGTCCCTTTTGAAGACACATGACATGCAGACACGTCTTACCAGTGTTGTTTCTTTTCTTGGCATTCTTGAGGCTTCTTCGTCCACTAACAGAACTGCTGTTCTCACTCATTGAATCTTGGGCAGATGAGGCACTTCCTGTGGCTTCACTGTCTCTTATCATGCTCTCATAGCCACTGCTTCCTCCACTGTGGTAAAATAATGCCGTCTTCCCCATTGCAGGTGGGAGTTCTCCACTTAAAACACTGCTGTTATCACTGCCGTGTCCACTGCTACAACGGTGAGGCTTCCGTGGTGCTGTAATCTTGCTGTAGGGAGATGGAAGTGTATGAACTACTGGCTTTTCATCTCCTGGAGGGCCTCCTTTCTCCTCTGAATCTGAAGCTCCTCTAAGGTGGCTGCTACGAATGCCTATGCTACCTTGAAGCAGTTCTGAGATACGACCATTGACAGCTCTCAAAGGTAGCTTAGAAGCCAGTCCCGAGGCACGGTTTCTACTCAGAGACTGTGTGGACCAAGACATTTGGTTTTTTCCATTTGGTGGCAAGCTGGAACTCCTATTTACAGACTGTGGGAGGGACTTCGTCGAGAAGCTAAGCGTTTTAGTACTAGAAGCTGAAAGGCTTCGAGCTTTAGGGCTGGCGAGGAGAAGCTTGCTGACCGCAGAAATCTTAGATTGACTAACCTTTGGAAACTGGGGAGCAGTGCTAGTGCCACTAGCACCAGTGGGCGAAGAGATAGAAGATCGATTCACACTGCGACCAGTTCTGGGCATGGTACTGTCTCTTCCAAGACTCGTTTTTGAACCTACTGAATTGAGACTCTCAGCCCTTTCGAGTGACAGGCAGTCATAGTGACCAGTATGTGACCTTCCTAGGGAGTTGGTACGGTTAGCTAACTGTTCGAGTTTAGCACTGAAAAGTTTGCTACTACTTTCCACATTTGGACCCTTTCCAAGTTTTCCATTGCTACCCATTTCCTCGGTCTGACTGCTACTGCTGCTACCCGTGTTATGTTGTGGGCTTGCTCTGTTTCGCTGATCCAAGCTTGATTTCCTTACAGGTGGAAGAGGTGGTGTTCCTTTAGGCCTGAGAATGCATTGCTTGGCTAAAGCCGATCTTCTTTCTAGAGTCGCTCTTGGGCTGCAGGGTGTTGATGTGGCAGCCACTATACCATTGCTTTCCATGCCCAAAAACCTCAATAAATTCTCATCAGAATCTTCTTGTTTGTTCATACGATGCCAACCTCTAGGAAGACTTCCAGTTCTTAGAATATCAGAAGAATACACAGGGCTCTGACTTCCAGACTTTGACAAAAACATTTCACAGCCATCAACTACTCTCTTCATGTTATCTGAAAATACTGGAGAACCCGATGCTTCACTATTTGAATGAAATCTTTCAGTCAAATTCCAGTTCCTCAAAGGGTCAGAGGCTCTTTTATCTGGTATAGTAACTTCTTTGCCATTGGTGTCCTTGCTTTCTTCTCGTTTCAGCCAAGGATCATGAAACTTAATCTCACTGGAGGCAACAGAAGGAACTGTTTTGGGATCTTGACTCTGAGAAGCATTAAGAGCTGTGCTCTCTTCAGCTGCCAGTTGTAAATGTCCAGCATTTATACCACTGCAAGGATGAACACCAACACTGGCCTTTAAAGCTGCAAAGCTCTCTGAACCATCCAGGTTTGACAAGTTAGGTACTGTAGCTGCAGTTGTTGATTTGCCCTGTGCAGATGTTTTATAATTTCTGTGTGGACTGGCTCTCTTTAAATTGTGCTTTTCTGTTGAAATTTCTGTATCAGCAAATACGTTTTCTGCCACTGTGATGTCTCCACCATTTAGATACTGACATTCATCATGCTGACCCTTAACAAAGTCATTATGATGAGGTTCTGCTAATGCTTCACCCTGGGCATAGCATGGCTGTGCCACAAAGCTATGGCAGGATTGCTCTCCATCACTGCCGGTACTCATCTCACTGAGCCAAGAACTAATGGAAGAACGCCGGCTGGTTGATACAACTGCCTCCACTTCCCCTTTGGGCACTGGCAAGAATTTTGTGATGCTGACTTCGGAAGTTGCAGTAGCTGTACCAATGCAATCGCTAGTGAAGCATTCCAAGTCTTCACTGATACTGCTAATAATACTGACTGGACGTGACCCGGATGCCAAGGCTTGGACTGAGCAGTCACTGTTGAAGCTTATGATACTAGTAGGGCGGCCATTTTCCATGACACCACTGATTGTGAGTTCCTCTACCAGTGTGAAGACAAGCTCATCCTCCCCGTTCAACTCTAATGGCTGCTGCACTGTTACTGTTGTAGTGCTTTGGACTTCCTTCTTTGAGTCTGGCTCCAGATACCGCTCTTCATTAAATGTAAATTCAGTACAGCTTTCACAGGATACTGAAGCTGACTTCTTCATAACTTGAGGGCTCATTCCAACTGGAGAGGTTCTAACTTCAGGTTGCAGGAGAGATTCAGTGGAAGACCTACCATTTTCTTTGCTCAAATTCTGTGGTGATGATGGAGCTTGGGATGGCAAAACTCCCTTCTGAGTGTATACTTTACATCTCTGGGAGGGAGAGGAGGGAGGCTTATATTCAGAGGTCTTGGTTAGGCTGGCAATGCCCAGTCTGGGAGATCCCATTGTCCTAGGTTTATTGTCAGTGGAGTTACTGGTGGTCACTGATTCCTTACTGCAGTGCAGGGATGAACCTTGAATCCTCTGCAAAGAGGTAGAATGCATGCTACAGCTTGCTGTCACACTGTTTAAAGAAAATGTAGAATTACAAGAAGTCACACCCATATTTTCTACAGCATCCAAATCGTGTTGTGGTTGGTGACTTTTGGCAACCTTTTCGTTTGTGTGTGACTCAGAAGACATTTTGTTATCTGCTAACTGAGCTGGCACTGTATCATATTTGATCAACTGGCTTGATGCATTTTGGGCAGGAACCTCTTCAAAGGGAAACTTAATAACCTCCTCACTGCCATCAATGCACTCTAATCTCTCTTGCAGTTCAGCAAAAGTGTTGCACTTTAAGCAGTCTTTTTCATGCTTGCCTGTCAACATTTCACCAATGTCTTCTTGAAGATCTTGTTGCTTTACTGGGTCCACCTTGTTTTTCTGCAGGGAGGGAATTATTGGTACAAAATCTGGAGGTCCTTCATTATCAGTCAACTCTTTGTCAGAAAGGGCAGAACCATTAGGTCCAACATAGATGACAGTGTCACAAGACTGCTCACTACTTGACGAGTAGTCAGGATCACTGGATAAGTGTAGCAAAGGCAGATCTGGGTCAACCACATTTTTAGAGTGAAATGGCCTCAGTTGGGTAGGCCGACGCATCCTCCCCTCTTCACAGGAACTCTCACCTCCAGAAGAACTGGAAGTATACTGTAAAAAAAAAATAAATGAAGTTTGAATTTTTAAAGTTCTAAATTATTTGTTAATTTTGTTATTGTTAACATAAAAAATCCCTTGTCATTACATGATCTGCTGTACAGTATAGTATGCAATTTATGTGCAGACTCAGAATATCATTAAAACCTTTTCTGGTCACTCATCATCAGTAATAGATGATCATCACACATGGCATTTAAGCTTGAGAAATTCAAGTGGAATAAAAATTTTACTGATTAAGGAAAGCATTTTGTCAAGGATTTTAAATATTAATATTAACAGAACATGTACTCTGACCAAACCTGTAATCACAGTGCATTGCAGAGCCATTGCATAACAAAAATTAATCAGAAGAATCCATTTTTAAACTTTTTTTCATCCTGAGTACACTCAGTCCAGTTCAGACTAGTGACAATGACAGGCCCATCCTAGCTGTCTGAAGTAAAGACCAGCCCTGAATGAAGGGATCGTCCATTGCAGGGCACACTCACGCACATATAAACACTATTCTTGTACTCATCCAATTCAGAGTCTCCAATTAACACAAATATTTGAAATGTAAAGGAAAAAAAATGAAAACGAGGAATAAACTGTCACATACTGTAGATATAGCATTAAAATTGAAAAACTTCCCCACATAATGAGATGGCACTACTGACCACTGCACTCTCATACATGTCGAAGTCTAATTATATGTTTTCTGCTAAAAATTTAATTTCTATGTCTCGCTCAAGGCTAGATATAATCCTGAGATGGCCAATTGATTTGACGATTGCTGATGCAACAAATATTTCAAAATGTTCCCATACAGTTGTTAAAATAATACAGTTGTTTAAGGGAATTAGGCTGTTGTTGTTTAAATGATTAAAAAGCAAAAGTTATTAATCTTCATATCTGACCAGCTGGGCACTACTGGAGTTGAAAGCTACAATAGTAGCAGAAAACCCAACTCCTTCAGGTCAGTTTAACATATAACAAAGGATACGTTCAGAACTTTTGAATAAAGGTTATTTTTGCACAATCATAGAATATATTTATTTGTCCCAGGAACTTGAAGGGATACGTGAATCTGTTCTTATTAAAAAAGAGAAAGTAAACAGATCTGGTCCAACTGCTTACAGTCAAAGGGACAAAGGTTTCAGCAAATATGACTTCCAGATTGTGAAGATATGTATAGGACAGCAAAACCAACTTGGGAATAATTTCATCACACATTGTTCTCTGTTTTAAATAACTGGCATGGGTGTTTATTTCACGTAAAAACATCCAGCGTAAAGGATGCTCTGAGGAAGAATGTCATGAGTAGCTTCAAAGCTATTCTGTCTGAAGCCATTTAGTGCGACATTGCCTTATGGGCTAAAACAGTCTGGAAATGTGCACACCCAGAATGTGAAAATAAAATGAAGAGATGTCATGTCTGTAGGTTTCATTGCCATCCTTTCAGTAACCCCAGAACTTTGAAGTTATGGCTTTTAGTGCTTTGAAGGGATCTGTGAGGCATAAGCGATGTGGAGCTGCAGCCAAGAAGATCAATAAACAAACATTCTAATGTAAGCTCTCCGTTTGGTCATTCTGGCTTTGATCGCCTCTTAAAGTTTAATTTTGGAATATGGATAAATGTCTCCAGAAGTCCTGGACTGATTATTAATGTATTCGTTGGAACATGATAGAAGTTCTAGAAAAATGTCTTTAGAGCTAAAAAGATTGGAAAGGTGTTTAGTTTAGGATTTGGCAGGAGAATAGCCACAGACATTACCTGAGTCAGTAACATTAATTTGTCATATATGTTTCTTTATAATATTAAGTTTCTGATATAGAATAGAAGTTATAAAATAAAACTTGAGTTCAAGGCAATTGTGCTGCCAGAGGTTTACACCGTATTTCCTACAAAACAATGGCAGCGGCCAGCAAAATAGAGAGAGAATACCAAAATATCGAAGCAAAATTAAACAAAATCTAATACAACAAAAATAAGATATAAATTAATGATACATCAGAACAAAAGCAAAATGTCAGGAATTAAATACTAAAGTGTACCTGACCACGATGTTGCTGAAATAATGATGAAAGGCAATAATAAATCTGACTAAAAATGATTGGGTGGCACAGTGATAGCATTGCTGCCTCGCAGTAAAGAGACCACGGTTTCCTCCCACAGTCCAAAGACATGCAGGTCAAGTAGAGAGGTGATACCGAATTGGCCCTCGTGTGTTGTTGGGGAGTGTGTGTGTGTGTGTTTGCCTTGTGATGTACTGACACTCTGTCCAGGGTTTGTCCTGCCTTATGCCCTATGCTAGCTGGCATAGGCTAAAGCACCACTAGGACCCTGTTCAGAACTACGCAGATTAGAAAATGATTGACTAAAAATGATTGCACAAACAAACCCAAAGTTTTATTCAACACACATCTCTGACAATAATACCTTTTCACAATACAAACGGGCTGGCTTGTTATTGGCCATATTTTTGTTTTCCAGAGAAAGGAGCAGTGAATCCGAATCTCAGCAGCAAAAGCATTAATCCTTGGTAGACATTCTTTCACTTTTCCACAGTTATCTAGGGTCTTGCCATAGCTACATGCTATAAATTTTCTCTCTGTCTCTCCGGTTTGGGGTTTCCTGTTGTCTGCAGCTCCATATCGATGTGTTTCAGCTTTTACAGCTAAGGCTCAAGGCTTAATTACTTTCCTAGTTGTACATATTAATGATGCAACAAGAGATCTTACTAGTCTTACAAATATTAAAAGTCTCACCTTTAAAAGAGTTTAAATTGAAGTTTCAAATCAGTATTAAATTTCATTTACAACTTCACCATGGACTAAGGTAGCTACCATTAACCATTCCCAGATGCTATGTCAGAGTTAAGCCACTAGTATTATTAGACTACCATCGACACAATTAAACTTTTTAAAACCCATTTCATAAATATTGCTTTACTTAACAATTCACTTTTGTCCGTGTTAAATGAGCATGAACTTTAACTTCAAATTGATTATCTACATTCTTAAAAGAGTGTAGGTAATCAATTATACTACAAACTAGCAGAATACCCGCGCTTCGCAGCGGAGAAGTAGTGTGTTAAAAAAGGTATGAAAAAGAAAAGGAAAAATTCTAAAAATAACGTAACATGATTGTTAATGTAATTGTTGTGTGTATAAAAATACATAGCAAAATACATATCTATATATATATATATACATATACACATATATATATATGCATACCTATCTACATCATATATACACACACATATACATACATACATACACAGACACACACATACAGTATATATAATTTGTGTGTGTGTATGTATGTATGTGTGTGTGTGTGTGTGTGTGTGTGTGTATACACATACATACAAACATACACACAGGTATATATAAATATATGTGTATATATATATATATATATATATATATATGTATGTGTCTATATGTGTGTGTATAGCTTTGATCACTAAGTGCAAGGGAACAATAATATAATGTAGTCTATAAGTTATTAAACAGTAAAACATTAACGTTTTAATAAGTAAAGGTACATTGAGCACTACTGGAGTGGTTGCGGGTAAACTACATTTTAAAAGACGGTATAACAGAAGAGGTAAGTAGTACTAACAGCAGCTAAAATGTATATGGATCATCTCTCGGTAGTAGATCCCTTTTGAAAGGCGCTACATGACGGCTGTGGTATAGAAATTACATTTTCTATGTGAAAGTCCAAATTTCTGCCTCTGGTAATGTGCCTTACCAGCAATTAAAGAAAATTAGTTTTGTGTCCTCTGCAGTGTTAAGAGAGAAAGGCTTTGGTTTGGGATAAAAGGAGAAAAGGTGTAAAGAAAGGAAAATTGCCTTTTTCTTTTATATAGTATAGCAGAATACCCGCGCTTTGCAGTGGAGAAGTAATGTGTTAAAGATGTTATGAAAGAGAACATGATTGTTAATGTAATTGTTTTGTCATTGATATGAGTGTTGTTGTCATATCTTTCTCTCTCTCTCTCTCTCTATATTTATATATACTGTATATATATATATATATATATATATATATACACACACATATCTACATACATATCTACATATATATATTAGGGGTGGGACTCGATTAAAAAAATTAATCCAATTAATTAGAGGCTGTGTAATAATTAATCTTGATTAATCATATGTAATCGCACACGTAAATTTGCCCCAAATCGCAAATGTGTTTTTTTAATTTAAAAGGGTTTTAGTGGGCGACAGAATCAAATAATAGACATGGACATGAATATTGTAAACATGCATCTAATTTTGCTTGCTTTTCACTGTACACAAAACCATGCTTTTATCAAGGCTTCGCTCGCGTAGTTTTTTGAAATTAAATTTTCCTCCGATCAGTCGTAGGAACGCGCTTCATCCGACTGTAAAATTTGTGTAGCTGTGATGTGTGCATCAGTGTAATCGATGTACCAGGAAATCATGCATTGACATAAGTTCCCCTTTGCTTGGAATTGAAAGTGTGATTAAATGCGTTATTTTTTGTTATGGAGTACATGCATCGAAGCTTCTCAGCTGTGCTTGTGCTAAGAATAGGAAATATTTTAAAAATAACGTAACATGATTCTGCGTTAACCGCATATTTTGTCATACGTCTCAAACCAAGGAGATGCGAGGTTAAAATGAACCGAGAAGCGCGCGTACATACTCAGTACATCCCCTCTCGGGAATCGAACCTCGACGTAGGCGATAGAGGCAAAGCCTCTACAATTGCGCCACGGTGTGTGGCTTATCTACAGTATTTGAGAGTATGTAGATCGAGGTATAAATATATATTTGCAGCGGAGACGTAGTGTGTTAAAGAAGCTATGAAAAAGAAAGGGGAACATTTTAAAGATAACGTAACATGATTGTCAATATACAGTAATTATTTTGTGAGTGTTGCTGTGATCAAGGATTCGATTATCATTATTTGTTTCAATCAGGGTCGTATTTGTACGATGTGTTGTGTTCAAGTTACATTCTGTGTTTGTCAGTCGTTGTAAAGATTAAATTCTGTAATTACAGCCACATTAGCTCCACAAATGAGACACACGGGTTTACTGGCAATGTCAGTAAACATATACTCAGCCTCCCATCGGTTTTTAAAGGCGCCTCCCATCGGTTTTTAAAGGCTCTATTTTCAGAATCAACTTTTCTCTTCGGCATCGTGTGGGCTAGCTTCGCAATAACTTCCAGCGTCATAAGCTAGACTTGATTAACGCGGTAAGTGTTCGGCAAGGCAGCTGAAGCGCTGCATTATGGGATCTGTAG
>JANRMT010027041.1:74341059-74364966 GCA_026402145.1 Polypterus bichir lapradei
AGATAGATAGATAGATAGATAGATAGATAGATAGATAGATAGATAGATAGATAGATAGATAGATAGATAGATAGAGTCATATGAAAAAGTTTCAGCCTGTATAATAATTTACTTTCAACAAAAAAGATGACAGTGGATGTCTTTCATTTCCTAGGAACATCTGAATACTGGGGTGTTTTCCGAACAAAGATTTTTAGTGAAGCAATATTTAGTTGGTGGTCAATTACAAATTGTGCTTCCCTTTGACTCTCCTCTGAAGAGTGACAGCTTGGGATCCTCAAAGCAACTCTCAAAAGATCTGAAAACTAAGATTGTTCAGTATCATGGTTGCTGTTAAACCTAGGTCTGGCAGGCCAATAAAAATACAGGAGCGGCATATGCGCAGGACTGCAAGAATGGTTACAGACAACCCACAGATCACCTCCAAAGACCTGCAAAAACATCTTGCTGCAGATGGTGTATCTGTACATCGCTCTACAATTCAGCGCAATTTGCACAAAGAACATCGGTATGGCAGGGTGATGAGAAAGAAGCCCTTTCTGCACTCACGCCACAAACAGAGTCGCTTGTATGCTCATTTAGACAAGCCAGATTCATTTTGGAACAAAGTGCAAAAATTGAGTTATTTTGTCATAATAAAAAGCACTTTGCATGGCAGAAGAAGAACACCGCATTCCAAGAAAAACACCTGCTACCTACTGTCAAATTTGGTGGAGGTCCCATCATGCTGTGGGGCTGTGTGGCTAGTTCAAGGACTGGGGCCCTTGTTAAAGTCGAGGGTCGGATGAATTCAACCCAATATCAACAAATTCTTCAGGATAATGTTCAAGCATCAGTCACAAAGTTGAAGTTACGCAGAGGTTGGATATTCCAACAAGACAATGACCCAAAACACAGTTCGAAATGTACAAAGGCATTCGTGCAGTGGGAGAAGTACAATGTTCTAGAATGGCCGTCACAGTCCCCTGACTTGAATATCATTGAAAATCTATGGGATGATTTGAAACAGGCTGTCCAAGCTCGGCAGCCATCAAATTTAACTGAACTGAAGAAATTTTGTATGGAAGAATGGTCAAAAATACCTTCATTCAGAATCCAGACACTCATCAAAGTCTATAGGAGATGTCTAGAGGCTGTTATATTTGTAAAAGGAGGCTCAACTAAGTATTGATGTAATATCTCTGTTGGGGTGCCCAAATGTATGCCCCTGTCTAATTTTGTTATGATGCATATTGCATATTTTCTGTTAATCCAATAAACTTAATGTCACTGCTGAAATACTACTGTTTCCATAAGGCATGTCATATATTAAAAGGAAGTTGCTACTTTGAAAGCTCAGCCAATGATAAACAAAAATCCAAAGAATTAAGAGGGGTTCCCAAACTTTTCCATATGACTGTAGATAGATATTGCTGCTTGCTTATAGCAGATCAGTATAATAACAGCAAAAACTTTGCTACAAGCCCAAAAATGTAACATATAATGGAAAAAATACACTCCCATCCTATTACACTTCAAACTATGATTAGGTAATTCAAATACTTTGTGATTTTGAACATGAGAAGCCCACGACCGAGTTACTGAATGCCAATGAAGAATGACTTAGAGTTACCGAGCCTGCTCTGACCAGAGACTATTTCAGTGAAAAATGAAATCTTTCTCCCTATCCGGGTTAAATTTCACCTCACCTTTACAAAAACAATGCAAATCTTAAGATAATAAACATAACAATTTCTTCATTACCAGTTGTGGACCACCAGGGCACGTACAGTACAGCTGCCCTAACCCGACACAGACAGGCAGACACAAGTTCCAGTCCAGCACACACGTTTTATTTACAGCTGGGAAGCGCCTTTCTCTGCTCCCTACAGCATAGTACACGAAGCACAACACACTCTTCTCCCTTCTTTCTCTTCCTCTCTTTGTCCTTCCACTCCACTCCACTCGCTTCGTCCACCTCCTCCCAACTCTGGCTACCTGAATGGAGTGAGGTGGCTCCTTTTGTGATGGCCCTGGGAGTATTCCAGGGGGTTTATTAATCGGACCTGGAATCACTCCTTGGTGTGACGAAAGCCCAATGTAGGGCTCTACAGCTCCCCCTGGCGACCCCCATGGAACCCAACAGTGCTGTGTCAAACTGCAACTCCCAGCATACCCTGTGGGAATCCATGGTGCCACAGCCACCCAGGAGATCTGACCTCTAGTGTCCCAGGGAAGGTATTGCCCTGCCGCTGCTCTTTCCCCCTCTCCTTTCATGCAGTTTGTGTCCCAGCCAGGTAATGGCTATGACTGCCCGTCACACAGTATAATATTTAACAGGATTCAAAAAATTAATTGCTGATATGTTTCTTTAGCCGTTAAACCTTTCATTAAAGAACCTATCCAACCACAAATTTAAAAGAAAACAGTCATTTTAAGGGAGAAATTAATATACTTTATTTTGTAGTCATATGTCATTTTAATTTCAGATGTATTTTGCACCCAGAGGTGAGTTATAGATGTATATATAGTAAATCAAAAAGCATGCACATAAACTCTGCTATTTTTAATACATGTGGCCAGGTGTGTTAAACATACAGCATTCGTGAACTTTTCCACAGCTATCATGTTTTTCAATAACACACTTAAAAACAGCAGTATTGATTAACAATCTAATGTAGAGATGTATTAATTTCTTTAATGACAAAACATCATATCAACTAATTGTGGCCATGGGCAAAATCAATGCTGTAATTAGGTGATAAACAAACAAAAAGATAAAAAAATGCTTGACCACAGCAGTAGGTTGAACCCAATTTTACAAGCAATAAAAAGCAGAAATGTAACAATAGGTTGAAATATTATACAATCAAGACAGTTAGTCAAAGGTAAACATTACTGTTCACAAGAGGAAATCCATTCTGCCTTGTGCATTGTAAGTAAATGGCAAACATCAGAAAGTGAAAGAGAGGGAAACACATACTGGAAGTAAGTTACTGCATGTAAAACAGGGAAAAAATGTAATCCAGTCATTTGATCTACAAAAGTAAATCTGGATGAAGGTAAAGAGATGTCTTGTATACTATTATATTCATTCTGCACCTGCAGAAAGTGCCTTGTCATACTGCTAATGCAGAATTCATTATACGGCCCAAAAAATATTTTATGTTCTTTCTATGCATTAAAAAGTTTGTATTCTTATTTGAAGAACCTTCATACAGCCAAAAAGGTGTCCAAAATAAAGTTGGCCAAGTTTACTGCTTGTTTCCTTCTGTTCCAAAACACACAGAAGCTCTACCTGAGCATTCAAGAATAGTCGTTCCACCTTTCAGGCAGGGTTGACGCTTTCTAGCCCTGAGTGTTTACATGTTTATTTCTGCTGTAAGTGATTATAGTGGGGCTGCAACAATATGTAGATATATTTAAATAAAAGTGGCAATAAATAATTCAATTATATCATGATTTCATTTAATATTTTACAAAAAAAAGGAATGCATAAAAAATTTTAATTGAATTACTCCAAAAGCATACCCACAAAAAAAGGCATACAAATGTTTAATTCACAAGTTATTCCCACACAAAGGCTGATGGCTTTTACTTACATCACATTTTCTAACGTGTTATTAATAAGTAGGAGGTTGTTTACTTTGTCTTACAAATTAAACAGGTCTTGAATTTCATATGTGACAGAAAGCAGGCATCCCCCTCAACACACAAAGAGATCTGATGTTCTGATTTTCTAAATATCTCCTTCTCTTTCTAGATCTGTGACAAATTTCAGGCTACCTTTGTGAAATCAAATGTAATCAAATTAAGATAAATATTTCAGAATTCCTGTAAAACAGCCTGCGTTTCAGCTTCCTCACATCTGTGATCCGATTTTTCTGTTATGGTTGCCTGCATATTAAGCCGGAATTAGCCACTGAATTGGACTGACTGTAACTGCAACTGAAAGAAAAACTCATAACTGGAGACTTCATCCCACTCAGTCCTGTACCATTTAAATGTGTGCTTTCAGCTTGACTTATTTTAGTTGTTACACTACTGAATATTACTTTAGTTTCAAAAATCAATACATGACACTAATATAATGCTTGCAGATTCATTTTAAGCAATATAGTATGCTATTTCTGCAGCCCTACTAAGCGTGTGTCTCTCCAACTTATTGCTTCTGTCAAGACTTTACTTTTCATATCATTAGAGATGTAGGCCTTGTGCTTCAAAACATTATGAGCTGAGCCACAGGAATGTCCATCCTTTACCTAAATCAGTACTTCATTTTGGCACCATTGTCAATGGAGGTGTGGAAGGATGGTTCCAACCTTGCGCCCAGTGAAGCCAGGATTGGCACGCTGAACTGGATAAGCCAATTAGGAAATGCATGTTCAGTTGGATGGACAACATAACTATGTTTATAACAATCCATGGATGAATGTGAAGCCTGTGTTCCTTTATCAGTGCTATGTATGATGCTGTATTAAAAAGTGGTTCATCTTACTATCATTTCAAATCGCTAATTCTAATGCACAGCACTACAAGATAAAACTATTGCAACTGACAGCTGATTGGTCATATAGTCATGCTCTCAAAACAAATCATGTAGTTTTATTTCTCAGCTAATTCCATAAAACTGACATTAATTAAATCAGAGAAGGATTTTCCCTCTTTAGTAAGTTAAACCACATAGGAATTTTCTTATATAATACGCTACCGTGACTGTTCGTTTGTCTGTCTGGATTTTAAATCACCTGTAGCTCGTAAACTGTTTGACCGATTGACCTGAAATCTGGCACACATATACTACATGACGTCTACTATCCACTTTCAGGGTGATGATTGACCTCCAAGGTTATTCCTCTTTTTATTTTTATCTTATTTTATTATAGACTCAACTCTTGGCAGTAGCCAGCAGGGCGGTGCATGCATATGGGCGCCATTCCCATTCCTACCACCTTCACCGTCACTTCCTCTACCTCTTAATATATAAAATCATTCTTGAGACTGACTGAAGACTTAAGTACCAGCTTAAGTGAAAAATTAAAGAAAACGTACTAAGTAATTGCAAAACAAACTCTGACTTAATCAGTTTTAATGTGAAAAGATGGAGACGAAAGAAAGAGAAGAAGCGGGCTGCTAGAATGGAGAAAAGAAGAGCTGCTCAGGAAGCAGCAAGCACATCAACCTCTGAGCAAACGAATTCTAAATGTACAGAGAAAGAGTAGGAAAACTAGGAATGCTCAAGTCAAGTGTTTTCATGGCATGTTATCGTGCAGTGCACCGTTACTGATATGAAATAATTGGTGTAACTCCCACAATCCTGTATCGAAATTCCAGCCTTCTGAATGTACTGAAAAGGGGTGAGAGTTGTGGGAAACCATTTGAAAGGGGTGTTTGGCATAGGATGCTACTGCCTAAGGGCAGTGTCACTTTTATGTCCTGAAACAACTCACAACAAATTTTAGATGGAAGGCATGTTGTATTTACCAACAGCAGCTGCTAAACTCTCACCACACCACAGTCGCCTGAAATGAATCGCAGCTCATGACTAAATACAAGTCTGTTTCAGAGTTTTCACGGGGATTTGAGGCCATATATTGCAAGCAGCATTTTGTCATCAAATCAGTGTAATGAACGGCAGAAGAAGAAAAGGAGCAACGTGAACACCACAAAGAAGTAAATATGCATACACCATAGACAACTAAGCAGCAGTGTGCACCTTTCAAAAATTCATAACAGTTTAATAAATGAATTAATTTGCTTTAAGATTGGATGTAGCAACATCTTGAATGTCCCCCAGGCAACTGGGCTTAGCCAGTTGACATTAATTCATGCTTTTACTAGGAGGGCTGTAAGTTTGTGAAAGATATTATATTATACTAGACATTAAGCCCGTTACAATAACGGGCGCTAGAACGGTAGTGCATAAACATTAGTAGGAACAGTCTATATTAATTCGTTGTCTTAATTTTTTTTGTCAAAAATATTTTTGCAAGAAGCCTAAAGTAAAATAATAATAAAAATAAAATAGAAACGTATATGACAATACAGTAAGTATAATTAATATTGCCTTAGTGTAAAACTTTGTAACAATCTGTAATACACAATATCTGAAGAAGATATTTAGAAAAAATTTTCTATTTTTTTACCTCATGAAATGTTTCTATAAAATTTCTTCTGAGTCTTTCTCTTTTAGCGTTTTTCTGATGCTCATTTTCTTTTTGTTCAATCGATCTATTTGCTTGTATTTTTCTTTGTCTTTCAGCCTTTCTTTTGTTGATGTTTACTTGTTGAGCTGACCGTTATTCAGGGAGATGTTGCTTATATAGGATTTGATTGTCTGTGTCTTTTGTCCTACTTGACGTGTCCTTTTTTTTGGGTGGCATGTTGTTAGTAGATACGTCCATAATATTTTCTCTTACAGTAATACTGGCTTGTATGTGGCTGTAATATGTGTCACTGTATTTTGTGCCTTTAATTTTCTCTTGTAGTAATACTGGGTTGTATTTCCGTAAAATGTCTGTAATTTTCTCTGAAAGTAATACTGGCTTTGATGTCCGTAATATGACTTTAATTTTCTGTCACAACAGTGGGCAATCAGCAGAGTGTCCCTAGCAACTGATGTAATGTGTGGCGTGCAGCTGATTATTGTATGTGTGGCATCTCCCCAGCAATGGATTTTATGTGTGCAGTCGCGACTACCCAATCAGCACTCTCCCCAGCAATGATGTCCTTTATTTGCTTATCATGCGCGGCCGCAGCTAGGCCATTAACTGTGTGCCCAGCTTCCAGTGTGTATGCTTTATTTGCTTATCATGTGTGGCCGCACATGCGCACTTCACCAGAAGACACACACACACGGACACCTGGATGCACACAAGGGTTTTATTAAAGAGGATTCCGTACATCTTCATTTCCTGAGAAACTGACTGCTCAGTTGGTTCTATCTTGTCTACAGGCAACAATATTGATACAAAGCAAGCCCGTATGAGTGAAATTACTAATGTGCAATTAAGAGGGAAAAGATTCATGATGTAGGTATCTTTGAACATGACATGGTAGTGAACTACAGAGGTCCTGATGTTGAGTGCATTAGTGACAGCAAACTTGATGACGTTTCCACACATACAGTAACAGTTCCACTCATTTAGTTGTGCACTATAAAAGATGACAGTATAATGCGCGTTTTCCCTGCTAACCCCATCACCTCAACAGTTTCTCCTATGAAGGGTATCATTCCAATTTCCCTGAATGCAACCCTAGCAAAGCCACTGTTAAGCTAAAACACCCAATGTACAAATAAATATAAATCAGTCTAAAAAGCTTAAGCTACATTAAAATTTGTAATTCGTTCAGTCTTTTACCAGTCTTTGAGCAAGGTTAATTGTTTCAATGTCAATGTCAATTTATTTATATAGCACATTTAAAACAACATAGGAATGCTGTGGCCAAAGTACTTTACAATAAAAGAATAAAAGAAAAACATACAATTAACATGAATAACATAAATAGAAATAAAATAAATGGACATAAATAAAATAAATAATAAATAGAAGTAATGTTACATAATCACCATGAGGAAACCATCAGTATTACTGAAGGTCACGGAAAGCAAGTTAACAGAAATGAGTCTTTAATCTTGTTTTGAACAGTTCAATTGTAGACGACTCCTTTATGTGACGAGGTAAAGAGTTCTATAGGCGAGGAGCAGCAGCTGCAAAAGCCCTGCCCCCCATAGTTTTACACTTGGTACGAGGGACAACAAGAGAAAACTGACCAGAACATCTAAGCACTCTGGATAGCTGGTGTAAAACACACAATTCAGATAAATAGGCAGGAGCAAGCTCATGTAAAGATTTAAAAACTAGCAACAAGATTTTAAAATCAATTCGAAAACTGACAGGCAGCCAGTGTAAAGAAGCTAATATTGGAGAAACAGAATCAGACTTTCTTGCTCCAACCAGAAGCAGCATTCTGGACCAACTGTAACCTGCATTTCAGGGATTTGCTAATCCCAGAATACAGCGAGTTGCAGTAATCAAGGCAAGAAAAGATAAAAGCATGAGTAGCTTTCTCAAGATCCCTTGAAGATAAAAAAGGCTTGATCTTACCTAATAGACGAAGCTGGTAAAAGCAACTCTTGACTACAGAATTTACTTGTTTTTCAAAAGAGAGGTTACTGTCAAAAATAACACCAAGATTGCGGACTTGCGGTTTGCGGACTTTAAGGGCTTTAGCTGATGGACCCACTATAAGCACCTCCATTTTATTTTGATTCAGATCAAGAAAATTATTAGCCATCCAGGATCTTAGTTCAGAACGACAGTTGTGCAGCTGACTCATTGCAGAGTTGCAGACAGGAATATAAACCTGTTTATCATCAGCATAGCAGTGAAAAGAAATGTTACATTTTTTCTTTAAAGCCTTGGCATTCTTCCATTTCAAGTATATAACTGCGTATTACACATCATCAACATTGTAACACCTGAATTGCACATCATGTGTAAAAATGTTCCATTTAGAGCTGACAAATACTGTATACCTTTTGGTTATTTGTGGTTTATTTTATATTCAGTACTGGCCTGTCTATAGATTGCCATACCTTACAATACACAGTGAAGAAAAATAAGCAAAACAAATTAAATTATTCTCTGCTACTTTTGTCCAGAAAGACAATGGCACATAATTACACATAATTATCTTGGTGGTTATTCAGCAGATTTTTATCGTGGAAATACACAAACTTACTTATATGGTATGTGTTTGCTGCCATTGACGAGAGCGAGAATAACATTCCCCAGGGCTGAGAGTGAGAGGCAGAGTCCGGTGCTCACATCCCGAGTTTTACCAGGTACTTTCACGCAGCTGCCGAGATCAATAAGGTGCAAACGGCTTCGGCCTCCAGACACTGCAGAGAGAGAAACAGGGTTGATTCATGATTTATGTTACCTCACAATGAGTCACAGTTCAGTTACAAGAAGAAATTGTTTCAGACCTTTTTGTTAAAAATGTATTGTGCTACGTACATACTTTAAAGTAACATGTATTTAGTAATTCCACTTGAGTTCATATATGAACAAAGGTGACTTTCAACATCACTGACCTCATCTTGGCCACAACAAATTGAAAATGAGTTGGTTTATTTTACTGCGCATGTATTAGCAAGATTCCAATATGTCTTTTCTTACTTGCATTCAAATATGCTAGTCTATCAATATTTGTAAGGTTAGATCCTGTAAATTCAACTTATGTGTCAGAAAGATTAAAAAATAAGTGATAGACTGTAGTTTCTCCTTTATGGCCATATCTTTTTTTTTAAGTAAGCAGATTACTGTGCATTCATTTTAGTTTGTGTGTTTACAAGCCTAAATGACTCAATATTTAATTATTTCTATGAATTGTGCAAGTGCTCGGTGAAGTAAAAATTCTATGTAGAAAAAATTACTTTTCATAGGTAAGCTCCTGGCTGGTGGAATGAGCTGCCCACTTGCTGACTCCCTCAATGTGTAGAAGATTTGTTTGAAGACTCCCTTCTTTTGTTAGTTTTTGTCTTAGTTGTTAAGTTTTTGGAACCTAGAAATCATTATTTGCTTCTGTGTTTTCAGAGACCTTCACTTGTGCTGATCAGTTTTGTACTGTTCTCCTGTAATACTTGTTGCCAAACATTCCCGCTGACTGAAGTTTCCTTTTTTTTTATAAGTTGCTTGGTATAATAACGTCGGCTAAGAAATACAGTATATGCAAATGTAATGTAAATGAAACCAAACTGAACTTGCTCCTAGAAGACTTTATTGCCATGTGCTACCAGTAGCTTGGCCAAACACATTCAATTTTGACAGCAATAATATTTGATTTTTTTGTTTTAATGAAATGATAAATTTAACAGCAAATTTCAGTCCCTTCATTTGCAAGACACCATTGATGTCATTTTATATCTAACGGCTAAGAACACACCTAGAGCTGCCCATAGGAAATAAAAACAGAAAGAACATTTGACTCAGAATAACTTACTGCCTCCTTTTCCACTCTTTTCCATGCGATACTGGTAAATGTGCAAGGTGAAAAGCATGTGTGAGTTGCGGTGGTCTTCTTCATCACATTCAGGCTTGCTGCTGTGGCGGGAAGCGATAGCAGCATCTAAAAAGAAGGCGGCCTTCTCTGCTGTTGGAGCTCTGAGCTCACTTTGATTCTGCAGCTGAAAAAAGAACAGTGTATTAGTGTCATGGCTACTATTGTAAATCTCTCGGATCCAACTCAGCAATTGCACCACATGCTTTTGATTATTATTATAGCATTACATTTTCTTAGTTTTGAAATTTGCTAACTGGATAATGATTGCAATAAAATGGATATTGTCATATTTCAGGATTACTTTTTTGTGTGTAAAATAATCCCATGCCAAAATTGAACTCTCTAGTTTATTAGACGATGACTGTTTATTAATTAAAAAACAACTATTGCAAAAGTCAAAATTAGACAGGAAAGAGTACTTTACAGTATATTCAACTAAAAAAAACCAGTAAACATCACATGATTCTGTTTTATGTTGCATATGCTGTAAAGATTTAGAGTCTTACTGATACTTTTAATTTAAATAAACCTGCCACCAATTTATTATACTCTTTATCAATTTTTGATTGGCTTTGAGTTCTGAATGTCAAGCAGTGTTCCTGGAGATCAGTATTTTAATATTCTGGAGGGGGGTCTATTTTGCTTACACTGGAAGCATGTCACTGTCTATCATACATATGTATTGTCTGGCGAAAAAGTGATTTTTGCTTTCGTACTGCACATGTGCAAGACATGGAACACAAAGTTGGATGAGCAAATAATGCAACTCCAAAAGAGAACGAAGAACTGGTGGCATTGCGATGCCAAGGATGAACAGAAATTAATGCTAAAGAGTTTTTAGATGTTTGGGATTAGGCTAACCAGAAAATTGATTGTTGTTTATGTTGCAACCCATTATTATTATTATTATTGTTATTTATTTATCAGACAATTTATTCAAGGCAACTTATAATAGATACAAGAAAGATAAGAAGGTGCAAGCATTAAAAGCAACAGAGAACAACATAAAAACTGAGCAACAGGATGTACTACTACTAGTACTATTACCTGCAACTAGACTAAGGCAAAAATCATATTCTAAAATCTTTGTCAGTCCTACAGCAGCTATCCTGTAGAACACAGTTTAACAGTTCCAAAATATTTCATGAAACAGTACACTTTCAAAAGACACCTAAACTTCAGTACATTGTGTGCAGTACAAATGGTCAAAGGGAAATCATTCCACAGCTTCGAAGCAAAAACTGAGAAACATTGTCAGTCTTGACATGTCTGGCAAGAGGAGGGAAGAAAGGGAGAGGCAGAATGGAGATTTCTTGAAGGGATACATGGAGAGACAAAAGACATGGAGATACTGATAAGCAGAACCATTCAAAGACCTGTAGGTCAAGACAAGGGTTTTGAGCTGGATCCTTTGTGGCATCCGGCTGGGGCTGGAGCCCGGCCGGGACGCCCAGGAGGACCGGAGGAGGGCTTGTGCCTCCTCCAGACCACGAGGGGGCGTCCACCCTGGTTATGTTGGGGGCCTCGGGTAACCCAGCCCTGTAGGGACCCGTGGCCACTGCCAGGCGGCGCCCCGGTGCCTGTAGAAGTCTGGAGCCCAGCACTTCCGCCACACCAGGAAGTGCTGGGGGGAAGAAGACAGGGGACACCCGGAGGGCTTCCGAGTGCACAGCCGGCATTTCCGCCACACTGGGGCGTGTCATGCGCCTTTTATAGCGCTATATAGCGCCTTTTACACCTTGCAGCAACAGGATGCCAGTGAAGAGATCAAAGCAGAGGATTAGTAGGAGTGAAACAAGGAACAGAGAACACCAGTCGAGTTGCTGCATTCTGGAGGAAAGCTAGAGGTCAGATAGCAATTGACGGAAGTGCTGCCAGGAGAGAGTTGCAATAGTCTAGCCAAGAGAGAACCAGTGCCTGAATAAGGAGTTGCATAGCATAATTAGTGAAAAAGCATCAAATCCTCTGAATATTATGAAAAAACACATGATTGGGTCATTGAAAAAATATATTTGAATAATCAAAAGTGAAGAATCCAGAGTCATGCCTGAGACTCCTGGCCATGACTAATAGTGAAAGGGTGGCATCTTCATGAGAAACGATTAGAGACAAATCCGGGAAATTGGAATCAGAAAGCAAGTACAGGATATTTGACTTTGAAAGGTTAAGTTTAAGGTGATGAGCATTCATCGATGATGACACAGCAGAGAGACAGCTGGAGATATGGGCTGAAATCTGTGGGTGGTAAGTGGGAATTAGTAGGAAAATCTGTGCATCATCAACATAAAGGTGCAAGGCAAAGCGAAGAAACAAAATAATATTGCCTAAGAAACAAATGCAGAGAGAAAAGGGAAGTGGGTCCAACACTGATACTTGAGGCACATCTGTGGAGACTTTCTGTGAAGAAGAGTTAAACCAAGAGATACAAAAGGATTGGTCAGAAAAGTAGTCCAGAGCAGAACCATGTATTTTGAGTTTATTGAGGGAAGAGATAAACAAGAAGTGGTTAACAGTATCAAAAACAGGTGAAAGGTCAAGAAGAATAAGGACAGAGGAGAGAGAAGCACCTTGAGCAAATCTAAGACCTTCTGTGACTGAAAGTAGTAGAGTCTCAGTAGACTGACTCTTGTGGAATTCACATTGAAGATGATCTAGTAGATTGTTATCAGAGAGATACTGTAAGTGTAGAGTTATTTGTGGACTACACATTCTGGAGTCTTGGACAGGAATGGCAGAAGAGAGACAGGCTGGTAATTTTCAATGGCAGATGTGTCAAGAGAGGGTTTCTTGAGAATAGGAATCACACGAGAACTTCTTGAAATCAGGAGGAAAGATACCAGAGTTCAATGTGAGGGAATAAAAAGAGAAGAGATGTAGGGGATCAAAGAAGGAGAAATGGACAGAAGAAGATGTGAAGGAATAGCATCCAGTGCACAGGTGATGGGTATGTGGTTACACGGCGGGTCAGAAATGTCAGTGTTATTTACAGGAGAGAAGGAGGAAAGAGAAGAATGACACAGAGGAGGGTCAGAGGATGTTTTAGGTATCTTGAACAGTTTTTCGATATTAATAGCTTTAGAAGTGAAAAAAGAAAGCACAATTAGGAAAGCTGGATTATGGTTTTAGAGAAATGGGAGGACGTAAAGGCATGAGGATAGGGAAAGGCAGCAAGCATACAGTTTTTGTATACTTTTGTAATTTTTTTTTTGTTTTTTTTAATTGACTGGTTCTTTGCTCTGAAAGGCAGAATAGCATACAGGCCATTTAATTATTCATTTCAATTTTTATTTTACAATGCTCTCTACATTATTAAATGTGATATGAAATAAATGAATAAAGACTATATAATATCTATACTGGAAATTTTAATGTAGCCAGAGAGCACTTTATATTTCATTTCCTCAAAAAGAAGTAATATTTGAGATAAATATCCTTCTTTTAATGTTTTAAGTTAATGATGGCTACAGGCAATGGCTTTTCTCAATTATAATATATTTTATTGCACATTATATCAAAGGCATTTTTTTGCACAAGTCCACAAATTCTAGAGGAGAATGCATTCCCACTAACATTTTATTGTTTAATTTACATAAATTTTAAATATTTTAATTAAGAGGCTTTAAATACTTACAATGATCATTACTTGCGAAGAAGTGCGGCAAAAACTCAGCATAGCAAAAATATTAAACTTGGTTGGCTGCATGATGAATTTGGACAACCAGACCATCTGATGACAAGGGCATAGCCTTAAAGCCTTGAGGGTATAATGAAAGTGACAGTCTAAGTGAACCTTGGGGAAGCCCCTTGTCTGGTGGACTAAAGAGCAGTGATGTAGCAGGCAACTGCTAGTATGGACTAGAGTAAGCCATAGCAGCGTAGCAACAGAAAGTTTTAGGTCTGAATGTGAAAGTGATGAGTCTCCAGGGTCAGCTACAGAACTAAAAACTATAAGGGAATAGTTAATAGGCTGCCTGTGAGAAGTTACAAGGCACTTCCCACAACACCAAGATGAGACTGGATGTCAGATGTTCACAAACAGTTATGAAGGGACTGATCAGAAGAATCTGTAGTCACAGGGCTTTGTTGGTTTAATGGTAAAGAAAAGAGAATAGCAATGTGGGGGGTCTAGCAGTAGATAGCAAGGTACCCCTTTTATTGTATACTTATGCAGTCACGGTTGTTATAAGTCTGGGACATTTGAAAATGAACCCCTGTCGGCTTTAAAAGGCTGCACCCCTCTACTCAGTCAAAATTTGAAATGTGAGTTTGCTAAACAGTCATTGGCAGAGGGGGTGTATGCCTAAGAAAAACTAACGGAGGGAACCGAGGGAAGATGGGAGGATTATTGGGAGAGCAAAGAAGCCTTCGCGCAGGACAGTGCCCAGAGCCTCCTCTGATTAATGAGGCCTGGTAGGACAGCAGGGTTTATGCTTTTCTTTCTCCTATTTGTACTTAGAATGCAGTCCAGCCTAAAAGCTAAAGCAATGACCTACAAGTTACAAGGGTTTCTGTTTCAAACCCTGCAATTTACCCATGCCTACTTATAAAAACAAACATAGAAGCCATTGCACTTATAACTCCTCTTGGCAAGCACTCATTCTGCTTTCTGGCCTTCTTCTCCAGGACTCTCTTCCTTGGTATATTAAGGAGGCTCTGCTCTTCATGTTATACAAATTCAATATTTTTTCTCTGGGTTTTGAATTACGCTTCATCCTCTTACTTCAGCTTTCACTGGAGTTATTTACTCTATTCTGCTTTCTTATACTATGTCTGATTTGTTTAAAACCTTTATATACTTGTCATTAAACATTGTCAGGTATGTTTCCATGCTCCTCCTGGTATCCTGACATGGCTGCATTCCTTACTTTTTTGTTTTTAAATTTTTGTACTGCTCAGTATGCATAATTGATATTACACTTTTTTGTTGTTATGATTCATTTTGTTAGCAGAACTGATTCATTTATTGCTTTTATTGTTATGCACATTTAACTGTATTTAAATTTGGTGTGCATTTCCAGTAAAACAACTTCTGTAAGCTGTATAAAGTTAGACATATTTTGTGCTCCATACTGAAAAATTACAATAAAATGATTTCTTCCCAAATTGAATCTAGTAACATGAAATTAATAGTGTAATTCATTATTAACTTCTATTGGTGGACATTGAATGAAAGCAGTACCCAACAATTCACCTATCCCAATTCAAAGTATGCAATGAACTGAAGAAATATGCTTACAGTTAGAAAAACTGCACTTTGAATAAAAAAAAGTATAAATGTCTATTTTAAAAAACATAGTACTGTAGCTTTTAGCACAAACTTCACATCTGATAAGTCACTGGGTTCAGTCCTTAAATTAGGCAGGTCATGGCATGCTGAGTCTTAAAATGCATGACTTGGGAGCTTCACTGGACACCATTGTCGTAAAGAAAGGCAAAATAGGAAGACCACAAATTCTAAGATGTCTTGTTAAGCATTCGTGAGACAACTGATGGAATTCCATTCCTTCCCAACATTCTAAGACAAGCAATATGACTAAAACGGGCAAATGGATATATATTGCTTCACAAAGTGGTTACTCCTTGGTGTTAGTTTCATCTTACCTGCATGCCGCATATGGGGTCCTCACAAAGGTAGACTCCTGGAGACTGACCATCCTGAAGACTGCCTGTGGCCACCTCTGATAAGAGGTCTTTAAGGTTTTCATCTTTGCCCCAGACCTCCACAGCAGATACGCGGACTGAAAAGCGAGCCCCAGTCTTCTCCTTCCTTTCATTAATCAGCTTGAAGAGCCAAGATATTGCACAAGGAATTATTCCAAGGTTTTGCATGGAATCATCTTTTCCAATCATGGTGTATGATTTTCCTGTCAAGTACATAAATAGATACACTTCATACATAAATATGTCCACTTCTGAAATCAGATTAATCATGAGGCTTATTCATACGAAATTATATAAAACAAAAGCAAACACTTTATATATTCATTGAAATTTTAAGATACAACATGCAGTCTGGGGACAATCAATACATTCGTTCAAAGCTCATTAAACAAATACACTGATTTAAGTATTGAATGGTAAAATCACAGAAATCAGGGCCTCTGACTGTGTATTTTAGTTAATCTTCTATTTAATGATATGGTCAAAACACCTTTCTGACTGCAGTTAAATGGTGTCTCTACTTCCTGGCGTTTTGCCTTAACACCATAAAATATGCACATGCATTTAGACAATCTAATTTGTACTTTTCTTCCCACATTTCTCAGTGCACGGTTTTCTATTTAGCTAAATTTTCCCCAGGGCACCTAAGGACATGAGAGCAGTGAAATGAAGTTAAGAGCTTAATTGAGAGTAGGACAAGATGAGCTAAAATGGGAGAAGAACACCAGATATTAAAGGCTATATAGGAAGGTCCTTCCAAAAATTTCTGCACTTCATTAAAAAAAATAATTGTATTAATTACTTTTCAATATAATCCCTCTCCATCCCAGTACACTTACATCAGTAGGTGGAAATCATGGCTACGCTGAAAAGAATTCTTTCGTTTAGTTGTGTTTTTTGTAGGTTGTGTACAGATTACCAATGTATTACCAATGCTGAACATGTCCAGTAGGCCAAATGATATTTCCGCCTTATTGAAACATCTCACTGCAGTGGGTTTGCGCCCTAACCAGGGTTTGTTTCCTGCCTTGCGCCCTGTGTTGGCTGGGATTGTGACCCTGTAGTTAGGATATAGTGGGTTGGATAATGGATGGATGGATGGATGGATGGATAGATGGAAATATCTCATTCTAAGTATCTGCAGCAGAATTCCTTTGGCTTATTGTCATTTTTCAATAGTAAATGTCTATTCAGAAGACATATAAGTCTTTATAGCAGATCAAGAATGACACAAACCAACTCACGCTGCCTGATACTATTTGAGAGCAGTTTGCAATATGTAAACCACCATATTGTTAAATAGTGTAGAATGAGGTTCACAATGTCTTGGCTCTTTGATTGAGACACTTAGCTGCTAAGCATCTTCAGACCATTAGTCAACTGAACTATTTACATTTAATCTTTTTTATTAATGTGACTTTGATGATTTACACCTTTATCCTGACTACAGTACATCTGTATTTACTACTGTATTGAGTTTTGCTTTGTATTTTGTCCATAATATTCTGAAAAGACTTCTGATTTTATTTATGTTATCTAGGAATTCAAAGAACAATAAAAATAGTATGTCCTGTTTCAATCACAATGCAAGTATAGCTAGAAAATGCCATCTGTGGCTCTTTCTTAGTAAAATTCAAGTCTAAGGAACTTGTTTATGAATTTCCAAGATGGATGCAGAAATGAAAATGTATATACCGGTACTTATCAATAGGAATGTACAGACAGACACAATCCCACTTTAGCTCTCAATCTGAAGAACATCAGCTTTTATTGATGGGGTGCTTTTTATTTTGTGTCCTTTTGTAATAAGGGAGGCAAAAGTATCAGTACATGAAAAGAATCTGTCCACAACTGGTCCAGTCTCATTCACTTTGTCTCGGAAATATGTTTGCCATGGACAGACATAAAAAAAAGAAAACTGTGACACTTTAGATTAGGTACAACAAAAATGCATCTATTACTCTTTTACAATTATATAACAAGACCTAAACAGCCATCCATCCATCCCACTATATCCTAACTACAGGGTCACAGGAGCCAATCCCAGGGCACAAGGCAGGAAACAAACCCCAGGTAGGGTGCCAGCCCATCACAGGGCACACACACACACACACAAAGCACAATTTAGAATCATCAATGCACCTAAGCTGCATGTCTTTGGACTGTGGGAGGAAACCCACGCAGACACGCTGAGAACATGCAAACTCCACGCTGGGAGGACCCAGGAAGTGAACCCGGGTCTCCTAACTGCGAGGCAGCAGTGCTACCACTACACCACCGTGCCACCCCAAGACCTAAACAAAGGCTACTTTTAGTCTTCACAACACTTATAAAGCATCAGTAGATAGGTCTCTGCATCCCTGCAATGCATCCGACTAATAAAACTTCACTTTGGAGTGGTCTGACGTAGCTGAACTCTGACACATTTCTCTTGATATTACATGTTTAGTATAAGACCTGTGAATCTAACTTTGCCATCATGTCAATATGCCACACTGCAAAGAGATGAATAAATTATCTACTGATGTTATATAAATGTTATGAAGACCAAAAGAAGCATTTGTTAAGGTCTTCTTACATGCCTGTAAGACTAATTGAATAAGATATTCATTTTAGCAGTAAATAAACTGAAGTGTTACCAAAAAAAATGTAAAATAAATTCTAAAAGAAAAAAAAAATATTTAGTTAGGAAAATAATTTACCTAGCAAAACTACTACATTTATATGCAGTTATGAACTGAAACTCCCCACTTTTAATTCTATATATGTAGTTGTGTTGTGTCTGAAATTCAAATGTCTCATTCGCCAAAAGCTCTAAAGCTATAATACGATGTCAAAATTTTCCATTTGAGGAAATTGACGGCAGCAGAGAGAATTTTCTTTGTTATGGATAGTACAGTTAAAATAGACTAAATCCAAGCATCACTGAAGAAAACATTTTGAAAAGGTTGGCTAGCATGCAAGTTACTTTGTTTTTTGATTGATTTGTTTAAAATATTTGAAAATCTTAAAGCTGTCTGCACCCCTGGTATGTGATTGATGTGCCCTGTGATGAACTGGAACATCATCTTGGGTTTGTTTCTTTTACTATAACGACTCTCTGAACAATGACCATGGCCTGAAAAAACTAAATTGGGTAATGAACAGATGGATATCAAGACCAGTTCATAAAAAATAGTCAATCCAGCCAGCATCGTTGTGGAACATGGAAAATGCCTGATGCTCAAATAAAAAGTCATGGCTCCCTTACACCCTCATATTGGAATAACTGGATTCAGTACATGGAACAATTGATTTTTGTACTTTAACCTTCAATTCTTTTAGCAATAATAAAACATTTAGATAGATTCATGATTTTTTTAAATATTCTGCTGCAGAAGAGTGTCATTGCTTTTATAAATTTCTAATAAAGAAGGCTAACTAAAAAGGTCTCATTGTATGTGTTCAGTTTAAGTAGGTGTTTAATGACAATGCTATAGAGTGGTGTTAGCATAAAAATACATTCTTCAGCATGAATCAACACAGAAAATACCTAAGAAATATATAAGAATTAATATAAGAAGGCATCTGCGGTGGGCTGGCGCCCTGCTCGGGGTTTGTTTCCTGCCTTGCGCCCTGTGTTGGCTGGGATTGGCCCCAGCAGACCCTCGTGACCCTGTAATTAGGATACAGTGGGTTGGATATTGAATGGATGGATGGATAAGAAGGCATTATGCAGCATTATTATTTTTTTTTCAAGGATGTAATAAGCAGTTCTGCTGTATATACTGCACTGCAAATATAAGTAATGGCTAGGAAAGTGCACTGTTGACTGTATACAATGCTGACTGCATACAAAGGCCTTTCTTTCAGAGTACCTGCTGGGAAAGCTGATATAAAAAATAGACAGTGTGGGTGGTTGTACTTTAACCTTTGTGTGTTTGTTCTGCATTTATTTTTTTGTGTAAATAGGTGCATGGCAGAACATTGCCACCTCAGAACACTGATTCATAGCTGAGACATCTTATATTTAGGCTCTCCCTGTATTAATACTGGATTTCTCACAGTCTAAATGTATTCCATTACGTTGATTCGTAATTAAAAACTGATTGGGTGAGAGTAAATGTGGGTGTTTATGTGAGTGGGTTCAATTTTGTTGATAAAAGTCAGTCACGATTTTTAAGTTCTGATTTCTAACATGTATTTATTTTAATTTAAATTCAGGATTTCTTATGATTCATATGGGAAATAAAAGTTCTTATTTTTGCTGTTCAGTGGAACAGTTCCTAATTCCCGCTTAATTTCTAAGTGAAGGACTTTTCTAAATTATTATTTAGTCTCTGGTGTTTCTAGGACAGGCTCAAGCTTCTCACGATTATAAAAAGGATTATCAAGTCAGACCACATATTTGGTGGTAATAGCTAATGTTTAACTTCAAACTTAGGCTGCTCTGCTAACACCACAAAATAAAATGTGCTTTAAAATCTGCTACATGTTAAGTGCTGATGTTGCTGACATTTTCTTTTTTCCCCTCTCCATTCATTTCCCTTCATTGCTTTTCGTCATGACCTTTTGTATTAAGAAGGGAAGCCTGAAGAAGAATCAAGCTCCCTTCTATGGCATCTTTAGTGTGTAGATTTAAGTCACCATCTGAAAAATACAAGTATGTTTGTTGACTATGGGAGGTGAAATAAAGTATTTCTTGACTACAGATATTCTATGTTCAAACTTGATGGTGTTTGCTTATTTCTATGCTTTTGGCTTACTTTCAGGTTTATAGTCATAATATTGATTGATTCATAAATGAAGTCCCAACAGTCTCATGGGCTGCTACAGAAAACAGAAATCTAAATGAATCACAGTCTCAATGAACATTAAGACGATAACAAAGTCTTTTGATTCTGTAGTAATTTGCAGTAACAGCAAGTCAACCCCCTGCCAAGCTAACATATAAAAGTAAAACTGCAGCTTATCCCACTGTATTCTGTTAAAATTCTGTCATTGATTCTTAAAGCCATCCCTCCATAATGGTGCAGTATTTAACCTGCAGCTATGGACTCGCACAAGTATCTGTTTATTTAAGCTATATAAATAAATATTTGAAAACGCCTATAGCATTTTAGAAACCTTATGTCTGTATCTGTCGTGCTGTCATAGCAAAGAAAAAGAAAATGAATTAGCAGTCCTGTCAATGTGGCACAGCACAAATAACAAGGTATTGATCTATTGCTCATTTCCTCTCTGTAACTAGTCATTTTTATAACTGATTGCTGCATAGTTCTTTGCCATTTCAGCCATGTCCCAATTAATTGATGCAATGTGCCTTGAAAATTTTATTGGTTTGAATAGCCATTTCTAGCCAAAAAAGTAATAATACTGCTTATTGGATATAAGACCAAAGAAATTACATTTCTGATGTGGAAATAATGCAGAAAAATCAGAGACCAATTTATTCTTGTCTTAAACATTTAATTGAGTGGCACAGTATAAGGAAACAAGTTTTATTCATTCACTTTTCAGAAAACAATGGAACAATGAAGAGAAGAAGAAGGAAAATTTACAAATAGGTGAATGGCCAGGCTTTGCAAAAATGGTCAACAAACAATGTAAATGAATAAGGGGTTTGGAAATCAGTGTCAAAGCAACTGCCAGATCTGTTTATATCACTTCCCCTAGTAATGAACGAATGATGATATCTCTGATCACATACAGGCGTCTTATACAAAGAAACACATAGCCCCAAATGTTAGTAGATTAGCAATTAATGCACAGGCAGCAGTGTGTGTTACTTGAAATGTTCCCATAGGCATTTATTTAGTTTAGCATCACACTTCTTAATTTGTATTTTATGGTCAATTGTTATTTAACCAAACACGGAGTGACAACAGGAAATATAGGAAAAAACACAATCATAAAAGTAAGCCAATCCATCTAGCATGAGACAAGGAGTAGATACTGTAGGATAACCATCTCTGAAGAAAAAGAAGCAAATGAAATCAATCACAAGAACATTAGAACAGCAGAAAAATGGTGACGAGAACTGGACATTATCCCTACAAAGCTTGCCAATCCTATCCACCTAATTCCTACAACACAACATCAAGTCTAGTTTTGAAGTTACCTAAAGTCCTACTGTCTACCACACTACTTGGTAACTTAGTCCATGTGTCTGTGTTTCTCTGTGAAGAAAAACATTGCAAGATTTGTGCAAAATGTACCCTTCCAACTGTGCCCCCGAGTTCTCGGTGAACTTCACTGTACAAATTTCCTTTATAATTTTAAACATTTCAGTCATGTCACCTCTTAATATCCATGTACTTAAAATGAAACGCTTCGGCCCCTTTAACCTTTCACTACAATAAAAGAGAGCAGCACTGAAGGAATGCTGAGTTGTGGGGCAACAGCAAGCTAGGATTTGAACACCTGTCCCAATAAACGTACAGTTTTCAGTTGATTTGCTGGATGATCTATTAATAAATGATGTAGACTATTTGACATGAATTAACTTGTTGAAGGAAGATTTGCAATTGTCTACCCTAAGGGGCTTTATGGCCTCCCAGTGAGGAGCAAGATGGTGTCTGGCTGCATGAAAACCAAGATAATTTATGTTTGAGAATGTTAACAGGCAGTATAGACAGGTCAAAGAGAAGGAAGACTTGAGATAAAAGAGTAATACTTAACGAAAGAAAAGAATATAGAGAGTGACCAAAGCATAAGAAGAAAAGAAAAAACAGGAGATAAATGTTTACATATTTTTGCTTAGTAGACACATTTATCCAAAGTGACTTACAAAAAAGCTCAACATAATCTTCTGGGTGACTGTTAATGTCACAGTTCAAGGGTACAAATTAATCATCACAAGTGAAGAGCTTAGTACAAAATACAAGCTAGTTACTATTTCACGTTACAAAATCTAATGTCTAATACTAGTTAGACAGAAATTCACCAATCAAAAGTGTCTTTTAAAAATTGAGGAAGTCAGCTTTTCGAATGGAGGTAGGCAGCTCATTCCACCAGCTACGGACTACACATGCAGAAGTGGCATCTCCAGACTTCTTTCATTAGCAGACCTGAGTGGTCAAGAAGGGTCATAGGACCACAAAAGTGTGTCCACATATATAGATGCTGATCAAGCATTAAGGTATACCAAAGAGACAGAAATGGTGTCTTTGGTGAGACCTGTCAGGTGGTGTTAAGAGGAAGCAGGGTAAAGTCCATGAAGAATTTTGAGTTGAGTGTACTTTTAGTTGAGGTCTCTGCAGCATTATCCAACACAATACAGAATATACAGTAGTATCTTAATAGAGAAGGAAAAAACAAGGGGAAAGGTGACTTTACCATAATGCAGTTTGGGGGAGAGGTTGTTATGGCAGTTTACAAAGCAATGCATGGAATGGAGATAGGGGTTTTGCTGGGAGGAAAAGAATATGGAAGAGAATTTGGCAGGTGAGTAGGTATCAGAGTAGTTTGAAGAATTCCACATATCCTGAGCACTGATAAGAGTTGAAGGTAGAATAAGAAAGTTTTACAAAAATCAAACCAAACCTGTAGAAAGTGAAACATCATGAGCCTCAAAGCTATCATACAGATCACCCAGCACAGTAATCTCTGTGTACTTCTAAGACTGAAATGTGCAAAACCAGTTACCTATAGAAAGAGCAAGGTTGTTTAAGATTGAGGTTTGTGTGTGTATGCCATCTTCATGAGCGACCAAGCATATGGCACTATAGGCAGCCATTAAACCATTGTGTTAACGTGCATCAGATGATTGTATGCAAACACAACAGTAAATTGTAGGTGTTTAGCAAAATATTTTAATTGTAAGAAAGCATGTCGTTGCTTTATATATTTTCTTGAGATACTCTTCATACATAATAAGAGCTTTCTGAATTCATCCATGAATTTTCCTAGTCCATTCGGACAATTACAGGGTTGCATGAACAATAAACCTCCACAGTCAACATTTGCCAAAATCAAGCTTTTTTTAGGGCACACTCGTGCACAGCCATGTCCACCAGTCCTGATCCCAGGACAAAGGAGAGATGTCAGTGAAACTAATGAACATAGTAGAAGTAGTGTAGTGTATGTAAGCAATAATTCAATTCTACTCAATCCATGGCAATCAATACTTATGTTTCTATGCATTTGTTGGGAAAGGATAAAACTTCTTTTAAGATAGATAGATAGATAGATAGATAGATAGATAGATAGATAGATAGA
>JANRMT010027041.1:74364976-74403860 GCA_026402145.1 Polypterus bichir lapradei
AGATAGATAGATAGATAGATAGATAGATAGATAGATAGATAGATAGATAGATAGATAGAAGAGGTAGTGGGGGGAAAGTTGGTGCAGCAATCACACTGGAGAAGGTGGTAGCAGGACACACACATACACACACAGATTCACATTGGAGATAATAAATCATTAATTATTATTAAATTTAAAAACAAATAACAAACAAAGTTACTCAGTGTCAACACATACAGAAAAGCAAGCCTCCAATTACGTATGAACAACAGAAGATAAATAAACCACTTTTGTAGTGGTTGCTTGTCTTAACAATGGAGGCCTTCTGTTTCTGCTAAAATCCAAGATAACAGAATAGTGTTTTCATATGTAAGGTGCCTTATGCATCAGTCATTGTCCTCCTTAAATGGTGAGAAATTAAAATTACAGGTAAAAACCACAAAGCTAAAATCTATCATGTCAGCTGTACATTACTGCTAAAGTAAAGTGCCTGTTATGTCCAACATGGTGTCTTCCAGTCTTTCACACCTTTCCATATCTATGAGGCTGTGGAGACAAGTTGTCCAGCCCATGGGCTACTTATATTACTAAGTGTCATAACCATAAAAAGAAAAATCTATTTTTTTTTCCCTGAAGCTAATCCAATCAATACAGGTTTGACTTTCATTATTCCTAACTGAATCATTGCAAGCATACCTGATAGAAACTGTGTACCATAGGTGATGTTCTAAATGTTTTTAAGACTGACAACGAGTAGATGAAAATAAACGCTGCAAACCAAGTAGCTCCCACCATGCTATTTCTGCTGATATAGGCAGAAAATAATTTACTGGAACATCTCAGAGAAATATCTGCAGTTTCATTATTCTCTGTTGAAAGATGGAAGCATGCATTTGCTATCTAATGCAATCAGTCAGGAGTCAGTCAGTAAAACAAAACAAAAAGTTTGCCTCACCCAGCTTAGAGTGACCAAAGCAGAACACACAGCCATCCGCTCCGTTCACAACTGACTGGATGACTTCAGCCACAGTGCCAGCACACACTTCAGCCTGTTAAGAAAACAAAGTAGGGTTTTTTTTCTCATGAATAGGCAAACACAATTGAATGGCTCACTCAGGATCTGAAAAGGCAAACTTCAAACATGCCATCACACAATATGAGCGTGAACAGCACAGACAGTAGGAGTTAGAGTTCTGGAAGAAGAACCAGAAGGTTGCACAACAGTCAAAGGTATTTCAGGCATACTGAGAAAAATCAGTTTCCTTATAGACAGTATTTTCTGTTCTTTGTATGCTTCATCAAAGAAGGAGTATTCAGGAATTTGATAAATTATTGAAAAGACAAAATAATTGTAAGGATTTCTTTTGGTGTCTTCTGGACAAAGTTTACAAAAACGAAAGTGTACAAATATTGATAAATTTAGTCAATACTGTGATGTCAGCAAATACACTTAAGCAGTGAGTGATCAATGAAGAAATAAGACATGATTACATTGATTATTCTCATATTTTAAACAAATTATTGTCAGATACATACATTCATGATATGTAAACAACACATAACAGTAATATGACATTGACCAGCAAGTCATGTTATTTAGAAAACAGCCAACCACCTTAAAAGATATTTTAATTTTGTTAGTGAGCCCCAGCTTACTAAGTAAAATCGGTTATGGACATAAAAAAGAAAAATAAAAGAACTCAAAAATACCTATTTATTTAAAATAACACAAAAATAATGTGCACTAAAAGGTATGATGACATTTCACCTGAGGATGTGTGTGGCGGTGGGAGAAAAATAAGTACAGTTTAATATAACCGGAAAGCCAGAAAAGGAGGTCCTCCTGCCCCTATTTAGAAGGTCTTGTCTTTCATGATTGAGACACAGAAGACTTTTATTTTTGTCTTTGCTTTACCAGGAGAACCATTTGAAATCAATTTTAAAGTTGTTTTTCATGCAATATCAAAATGTACACTTATGCCATGGTTTTATATTCGGCAAAACCAAATACAGACAGTTATGAACTGAAACATGTAGAAGCACTACCACAGCAGCATTGAGATCTGTGTATTACTTTGTCAGAGAGTTTCTGGAAGGATGTTACTTGAAGAAGAAGCATAATGTGGTCTTAGAAACACAGCTGCCATTTTTCTTCATTGGTAGCATCCAGTCTTAGCACCATTTATTATATTAAAATAACTTTTCAGTTTTCAGAAGCCAGTTGTGTTGATGGCAGAGAGGTGAACCACTGATCAGCTCTAGCTCTTTGATTTTCTGCATAACATACACAAAAGTTACTTAGTAAGTCACTGCACCTGGAAATTCAAAATGTGGTCTGTGACAAACTGAGTCAGGCATCAGAAAAAAGACTTTTCTATAAAAGATCTAGTTGGAATCCTTAAATAAGTAGAAAGGAATTATCTGAATATATTAAGTAAATGGCCACAAAAGAGATACCAGAAACTTCGGGTAAAGGGGACATCAGATCTAAGTATGGATAAGTTAAAGAGAAATACTTTTCAAAATTATAACCTGGCACTTTGTCTTCATAGCTTTCAGTTGTGCAGAGATAACTGCTTTAAAGTAAAATTATTCACACAGTTTCTGATACTACTCTTTACAGTAACAAACAGTGGGTATAGCAAAGAACCAATACTGGGGTAACATCACTTCAAGAGTGGCCCACTGAACCAGCAAGCTAATTAAAAGGACAGGCTCAGTTATGGGACACACTCTGGACCCCCTGGAGATAGTAGCTAAAGAGAGAACTAAAACAAAACTGAGTGCCATTATGAACAATAATGCACATCCTCTCTCTGACACACTAACACTGAGTGCTTTCAGCCAATGATTCAGTCAGCAGAAGTGTGTCAAGAAATACTACTGGGGCTCCTTTATGCCAACAACAATATGCTGGCATAATGACTCACTGGGACTGTGACAGACAAGTCAGAAGTTTTTTTTCTTTTTAATTTTCTATCTATCTATCTATCTATCTATCTACCATTACACGGCAAACTCAAAAACAGATTCCGCATGCAATTTGCTCTTCAATAACTGTGTCTTTTGGGTGAGTTACAGTCTCTAAAGTGAAATAATTTTGCAATAAAATGGATCATTACATAAAAACAGTTGAAAACATTTATTGCAATAGTCAGTTGATTGGTCCAGGAGAAAGTTCTACCATGCTTCATCTGCGATAGGTTTAAACTGACCTGAGACCCTGCATGAGATTAACTACTAATGAAAATGAATGACTGATGTGATTGAGAGTAGATCCCATATCTTTCATTTGACTGCTGCATTGTATTCAGTACTCTAGAAATAAAAACTCAATTGAATCCTTACTTAAGCAGTTAACAAACCTGTGAGGCATCATGAGGGAAGACAGCATCAAAAGCAAACATTTTTGGTGGAACTTGGCTTCCTCGCTTCTGCGTAGAGTTTGGAGGACAGTTGCTCACTGGATCAAAAATGGTGATCTGTTTCTTACGAGGATCCACCTTCAAGAATGAGCTGGATTCTGAGGTATCTCCGGCTGAGACTGGGCATATTCGGAGCATCACTTTCACCTAAAAGGAAAAACCACACAGATTTGAAGATTACCTCTGATTTCTCGCTATAAATACAAAAGCAGGATAATAGTAACTTATAGTTTGCTTTGGAATGACTAGTTGCTAGTTTTTTCTTAACAAATTTGGAATGCCTACACACGAGTTTTGCCAATATTATATGTTGAAGGGTGTGGGTAACAATGATCTTTTGAAAGAATTAGCTTGTGTGGTAAATTCACCTCAGCAAACACATGTGTTGATTTGTCAGCACTTTCAAGGAAATAGAAGATTAACAAATTTATTTTTTACAGTGAGAAGTTAAAGATAGGACTGCTGGAAGCTCAAAAATATCCATTCTACTGCTTTAACCACAATGCAGTATACATGCTGACAGCCAATATCGACAACGCCGCTGTTCCTTCATGTGAAAGCTGTGTGCTCCCTGCAGAGACTCTGAAGCGATTTTCCTAGTGCTAACTCACTAATAGTAAAGGCAGCTCACCTTCTGTTCATTCCCTACTCACTCTGATGAAATAACACAGCATAGAGTTAACTTAGTTCTTTTAAAGCAGTGGTTGTCAAACATTTCTCATCACTGTACCTTAAGTAACAATTTGCTAGTGCAGATTCACCCACTCATAAGTACTCTTGGAGCCAGTGGAAGCCAAAGTAGAAAAATGCTCTGCCTGAGTCATTTAACTATAATACCCACTGATAACCTTTTATTTGTCAATTACATTTTAGAAAGTTAGAATATTAAACTTTTCGAAAGTTTATTATTGGTATTAAAGAAGTTAAACTTACCACTATATTTCTCTGGAATAAACAAAATGCTACATTGGCTGCCATTGATGCCTCGTGACTTTAGTGACCTACTCTATGTTCAATTTTGACACCTTGAACCTGTAAAAGTTTCTTTGGATATTATACTCACTTCCTATATTTTTGTGTGATACTCATGTTAAACCAGCTTTAAATATAATATTAAAAAATTGATTTGCAAATCAAATTGAACATAATTATTAATATACTGCATATAGTTATATTTCATGAGCACTGCTCAAAATGATTACTAAGTAGCCAGTGGAATGTTAATAAAGAAATTATATTCTGACCCAAATACTGAATCTGAATAATTCTCTCCAATCTTGAAGAAAAAATGCCTTATTCTCCTTTATGAACATTTTTCCAATTTGACTTTCAATTCTGTCCAAGCACAGAGAAACAGAAATTGTGCAGAAAATGCCATCTTTCCATTCACTTTACTACCCACTTAACTGATTACTGGTTCTATCTTTATTTATTTGTCACATACATCGTTATACAGGGCAACACGCAGTGAAATGCATCTTGGGGTCACAGCACAGGGTCAGCCATTGTACAGCACCCCTGGAGCAATTGAAGGTTAAGGGCATTGCTCAAGGGCCCAGCAGAGTAGAATCTCTTTTGGCAGTGATGGGGATTCGAACCAGCAACCTTTATGGTCACAGGCAGTTGCTGAAAGTACCGGGTAAAAAGCAGGAAGCAGCCCCGGCCAAGGCAGGACAGACGCTGACATTCTTACACCGACTTATACAGAACAAATTAAATCACTAATCCACCTCATCCACATATCTATAAGATATCAGAGAAACCTGGAGTACCTAAAGAAAGCCTCAGATGGACACAAGGAGAATGTGCTAACACCAACACAAACAATGACTGGCCCAAGATTTAAATCCAACCACCTGGAGCTGTAGAACACCAGTACCAACCACTACACCTTCATGCTGTAAACGTTAGTTTGATGTTCTCCAAATCAGGAAATGGTGTCATAATTATGATTTTGGAATTTAGCTTAGCTTTTGACATAACAGATCACAGTATTCGATTGGATGGCTCTGGTAATTCAGTTAAACTGTCGCCGATTATTGTTTGGTGACTTACTTTGTATTTATGGGACATTTTTTTCAATATCTGCATACTGTACGTTTGACTTCTGATCTCACACACTTCTGTCTGCATTTTGATATTATGGTCCTCAGGGTTTGGGGTTTCCACTAGATGATGTCATTTACATAATATGTTCAGACCCTTTGAAATCCAAATCAGGGTCACAGATGGCCCAGAGCCTATCCTCACATGAGTAGGTGTAATGTAGAAACTATCTCTTAATCCATTTCATGGACCACTCATACCCATGCCCAGTGGGGGCCAATCATGCTTGTTTTTGGAGATGTGGGAGGAGGAAAACTGGAGTACCTGGAGGAAAGTGAGAATGTGCAAGCTCTACATAGACAACTACCATGCCTGAGATCTAAACCTGGGATACTGGATCCATAAGGCACACGTGCTAACCAGAGTGCCGCACCAGATGTCATTCAGACAGTGGCGTAGCGTAGTGTGGGCGGCAGGGGCGGCACTTTTAGGGGGCGGCAAAGAATTACTGTATATTTTAGTCTTTTAAATTGAAATACCTAAATAAGGGGCAGCGAAATTTTCCTCCGCCCCGGGCGGCTGACACCCACGCTACGCCACTGCATTCAGAAATGCAAAAACTATTTTAATTTATATACAGTGATATTCAGATGTATTTATTAATAAAACTCAATCATACTCCTTCTAGTATCACAGTATTAACTGTTTTAGCAGTGGTTGAATGAAAGTTCACTGGATATTTCCATAAGTATATTGCTTCTTTTTGTTTTATTACATGGCAATCAGATTTTTCATTCAATTGTATTTCTATACATTAATTGTATTTCTACATATGCCAGATGAAAATACCCTAGAAAAAAAAGTACATGCAAAATTATTCACATGTTGATGCATTCCAATTTAAACTTACCTGTCTTTCTTCAGTGTGCATTTTTATAAAAATTCACAGGTTGAATAAATAAATTTTAAATAAAGAATTAGAAATTTATTAGCATGCACTGTATACTTTTTACACAAAGTTTTAAATTTTTTCAATATAAACAGGTGAAGAGTAGAAGTTACCAGAGTATAGGCTTCTGAATTCTTATATCACAAGTATGCCAATTGAAAGAATGGCTTTCTGTTTTTTTGCTGGTTTCTGTCTTAAACTCACAGCTGCTGTTAGCATCCCAATCCCTGCTACACAGCACTATAAAAAGCTGCTCTAGAAAATAGATGAAATAAATAGATGGAACTGCTATAGCAATGAAAGGAAAACTGAACAAATGTGCCTTTTGCAACACACAGCACAATAATATTGTTGGAAAAAGTAATGTGAGCTACTGTAATCATACAGCAAGAATTGCCAAGAACAATCCAGCAGAACACAATTATACTGTGCGCACAAGGGATTTTTTTTTTTTTTGCTTGTCAACAGACCTTCTTAATGAGTCACAAAGAAGCTGGCATGCTGTTTAAAAGATGGGTTACTCTTTTCAAATTCCTTCTTCAATAAGTCCATCAACCATAAGCTCCCTAAGCTCAATGTAAATGGAATCTGCCTTTATACGACATGACAACACTGCTATTAGGGCATAAACATTTGCTTGGACTTCTTGGAGTTCACATAATGTACACATTTTTAACTGACGGGTTTATGTTGAATTTTGTGATCAGCCAAAGGGCCCATTACCTTGTAATTACAGCTTATGATTCGCTCGGTGTGAAACCTGATTTAATAAAAAAGCCTGAGAATTCACATGTCCCCAATCTCCTTTCAGGCTCTTTGCAAACATTATATGGTTTTACCCACCTTTAAAAAATACACTTTCTTGTTGCTAAACTGCGTGTGGGACTAATACAGTCCTGAGTCAAATTTCAGTTTTCAATTGCTTTACTCCACAATGTGAACCCAGTGGCGAGATATTTGTTTTTCTTCTCCTTTCAGGGTGTCTCATAGTTTAAAATAACAGATATGATCTGTTTCCACTCAGACTTGCTTAGCTATAAAGCACGACCTTGTCCTGTCTGAAATTGTCTGCCAGTTGAGGTAAAGCAGAACAGCGTCTCAGCACTTTGGTAGATCCCTGCCTCATTTCCGTAATCCCTTTGTTTATTAAAATTATTCTTCTGGCTGGAAACATATTTAAAAAAAATGAAAAAAAGCTTACAGTAAGTAATCTTGTCAAGCTGTTCATGTAATATGTGCCAGTGAACCCCTGCTACAGCAGCTGCAGTGCAGTTTAAAGGGTATTGAGCTCTTCTGCAAGAGTGCACATCTCCATCCATCCATCCATCTTCCAAACCCGCTTACCCAGAGCTGTTGCCTGTCCCTTCAGCTGCTATGACATATATAGAACTATGAACCCATATGGGTGAACACGATCATCCCTTACAATTGTTCTGGTTTCTCAAAATTGACGACAGTCTGTCTCATAGACAGACGTGGATTCTGATTGCTTTAAGCCTGATACAGAATGTTTTTGCTTTATTTTGGCACCTGTCATTTGTGTAAAGGAAAGTTTTTCCTCATTGCTGTCTTCTAGTCACTGTGAAATCTAAACTTGATTTGTGATCAAACAGGCGTGGCAACAGCTAGATATAATTTTATGACAGCATCACTGTTGCTAATATTATGTGTAAACTTTGTATAATAAATTTCATTGCAGGTGTCACATATGTGCATTTGAGATTCGCTTTCCAGATTCATTGGAGTTAAGTACTACCACTCCGGGATACAAGGCGGCACTGTTTCTGATGGTATCATCTCTTTTTCTACCCATAGCCCTGAGAAAACCACCCACTGAGGGTAACTGACTCTGCCAGTTCTGGTCTCTCCACAATAAAGCCGAGAGGTTGTCTCACTTCAGGGAGAGCAGAACAAAGAACGGCGCTTTTACCTGACTACTGACAACTTTAACAGAGCCCTGAATCTTCTTGTTTACTCTTTGTTTTTGCATTTCTTTTCATTTGCTAATATTTCACATGTCATTCAGTGTCTATTTATTTTGGACGTTGTTAATATTAAAAGGGACTACCCAATTGGTGCCCCAACATTTCCTCTGGGACCAGTGCGTTTCCTTGGTCTACAACACATGCCATACCAGAGCAGTCTCCTTATGAAGTACTATATAGTCATAAAACATAAATTGTTTCTGCAGCTTTCTTATTTTTGGGACCATTTTAACATTACTTTTTTAATAATCTAGAAAATTTATTTAATCACGCCTGGTAGCACTACTACTACATAGCTCACAAGCTTTTAACACATCTTCATGTCTTTTACGGCCTTCAGCTGAAACTCTGCGATTTCTTTTATGTTTCTTTATTTAATATTGTTCTTAACTAGTCTCTTAAGAAACTTTTTCCAAATGAAACAGAAATGGTACTGAATGCATTAATTACAGAATGTGTATGAAGATGGCTTTGTCCTCGTGCTATTTGTGTAATGCAGCTCTACAAATTGTTCCGACAAACGGATGTTTAAGTGAAAGAAAAAATTTACCTTTTACCTGATATTCCCAACCAGTAAAGAAAAACAAGCTAATAACAAAAAAGGTTTCTTAGTATTTATAATTGAAACTAAAGATTTTAGATCTCAGCCCCTTTGGCCATGACATTGTCTGCTCCCTACTTCTTCTAAATCCAGATCAGCAAGAACTTCACTCCAAAGTCCACTTTAATTGTCCTGCTAATGATACATTGACAGACTGAACAATGTGAGGAACCCCCTTGAGAGGCTTGTACTTCATTCTTTTTGTTACTGCTCAAAAGAAAGAAAGGGGCTATACTGTGAATTCACTGGTAAACAGGGCTTCATTTGACAAGAGCTATCACTTCACTAGCGCTTTTGGGTCTAATGTTTTACACTACTGCAACCATTGCAGCATCTCTTTCTTGCTTTCTTGATAACTTCTACTGTCACTCAAGAACACGATCTATAGGTGCTTAAAGTTTTCTACAAGGGGTGCTGCTGACTGTCATTCTTAAATTTTGAGAGGACCCTGGCTAAGAAATCCTCCAGTGTGCTCCTGTCAAAAGAATCCAGTTGAGGCTAGGCCTTGATATCCTCTCAAAGAAAATAATGAACAAGGATTGAATGCACGCCTGATGGAGAAGGAAGCTGACACTTTCCAGTTCAACCTTTTATCATGGCAGCTCTTGACACAAGAAAGTAAAATGAGAGAACTCATTAACAAATGTGTTTGTTTTCAGCTATTAACCTGATACTGGTGATGGGGTGACAACTAATTGTCTTGAATAAAGCAGGCTGCTAAAGTATTGCTCCTATAGATTTGATAACCATATGTTTAATTAAATATCACAAAACCTATACAGAGTATTTTTGATTTTGAAGTACTGCAGTTTTGGTGATAAGTAATGATCATGCCATACTTTCTTTTAGGACATACTGGGATTCACATCCATGAAAAAATTGGCTTTTGGGAGAGCACAAAGGTTTTATGAGCAATTAATTACAAGGGGTTTTCTTGAAAATTTGGCACTACATGGCATTAAATAGCATTCGCCTAATTAAATGAGATAAATCAGACACCAAATTTTATGGAAGGAAATTGGCTTTTCATGCTTCACTTCCTGTGTGCCATTATTCTTTTATTGAAAGCTCTATGCAGACTAATCCCTTGTAATTAAACTGCTTAAAAGATACCAATTCAAGATTAACAAGGCCACTCAGACTTACTGCCAGAAGCCTTCATTTCAGTCAGAATAATTAGTCACAGACTTACAGCAGTGTCAGCCCTTGTACAGTTGCCTAATAAACATTATTAGTTCTTTTCTTTGGACCTCTAACATGGTAAGATACTAAATTCATTTGTCATGCCAACCTGGAGTGCCTTCTGTTTAACATTCTACTTCCTCTGCCATGCTGGGCTCATATGAACATTAACTATATACAGTATAATAAAAAAGTAATGTAATTTGATGTAAGACCTAAAAGAACATGCTGAGCTGCTAATGTGAGCATAGGATAAAAGTCAAATTTGGAGTTATTTCCTCACTTGATGTAACATGCCATATGACAAAGATATTTTAATAGGGAAGTATAAAATGATTAAAAGACAATTGGAAGATAAAGCTATAAAAGCAGTGCACAGAAATGTTGATAGACTCAACAGTAATATGGACCAAAAGGAGAAATTCAGATCAAGCACAGCTACAATTAAGACAATGACACAAAGTGATGCATTATAAGAAGGGGCTTGAAGATATTGTACACTATGATGATGATAATCTAACCATGAATGGGAAACAATGAAGACAAATTATTGAGGATAACCAGCTTCAGTTGACAACAGGCTTTAGACCAGCGTGGACTCATCTTGTTCTCCTCAAAAAGAACATAGAGTTAAACCAATAATACATTGAAATAAATCAAGCCTGGCCGAAGAGTGGCAGTATTAAGACTGAGGGGTATACTCTAATCATACACTAATCCTAACTTTGAAGTAAGGTTTGTCATGTCAGATAAGGGAGACAGGAGTTTCCAAGTTAAGGTAGTGATGTTCACTAATAATAGCACCAGAAAGTGATGACATGCTGCATGTTGATTAGCACTTGTAAGTATGAATGTCACTGTACTCTGTGCAAGTGACAATACTGAAGCCATGAACCTATGAAATCAGAATAAGAAGATAATTTCTTTGTGCGTCCTGTCCCATCAGTGCTCAGACTGTACGAACATGTGCTGTATATCAGTGATCTACTACATCTATGAAATGTTGTCACCTCATGAAAGGTCTATGTCACACATTTCTGTATCATATAAGAGACTGAATAAAAGAGCAGGTGAGGGTAAAGTATTAGGCAAAGTGTGAAACAAACAATACACAATATACTGTACAAAGACAAAAGATCTGTTAATCCATTTTTAGATGTTATTACTGTCAAAAACAAATTTCTCAGATTTCACATGAAATAAGGCATAGGGGCTGTGCAATAGGGCAGTAGATGGTATCTAAATGTTTAATTGAATGTGAAATAGTCCATAATAATATTTATGATTTCAAGCAATAGAAACAGCACATAAAGTAACAAATAACTAATGCTAATGAATTTTTCAAATTTCATGTGAAACTATTCTGTTAGAGGAAATGACAGTCCTAATAATCTTTATTCTGTTCTTTCACAATACCATGTATTTACTGCATTTCATGTATAGTCTTAAAGAAAACTATTGCCACATTAAATAGGTTCATGTTTAATAGGCTTATTATTGTCATATGTGTAGAGTACAGTAGAATTCTTAATTGTATTCTTAATTCAACATGTTGCCACTCTGGTACAATAATTAGTGAGCAGAGCAACCTTACTGTGAAATCCTATCTTGCTTTATGCTTATTTAGTGATTTCATTTTTTGGGGTCATTTAGCAGCTGAATAAATTTAGGGACTGTTAAATTTGTAGTTTACATTAATTTAACAATAAACTATAGTGTTGCTTTTTACTGTCAAAAGGATAAATAAGAACTCTTTACTAGAAGCATCTCATTACTTTAATCACTCTGGAGCCTACCTCCAATAAACAGCCTACTGCATTATATATGCTCTGCTAACCTTTTCAAATGAGCTACCTTCTATTATATGTTTCAAAACTATTAAGTACTGCCATATATCTAGACGCAAACCCGTTAAAGGCATACAGCTGAAGAAGCAGGACTTTTACAAGCCTTCATTTCATAAGTCATGACATCATAATGTACTAACTAGTGAAACAGTTCAATTTATAATTTAATCTGTTCTATCCCAGAGATTTACAACAAGTTCTTTTTACCGGTAAAACATCTCAATTTACAGTCTAATCTGCTCTATTACAAAGATTTACAAGTTCTTTGTGTAAGTGGTCTGTTTCCTTATGCATTAATTTTATGATGTTTCAAATGTTTCAGTAATAGCAGAAAAGTGCATGTACTATGACAAGTCTTAATTAAAAGATATATATGTTAAGTAGAGTACTATGAAAGCTGGATTAAATTCCTGTCCTGCCCACAGTAGACATGAAGCTCAAACATTCTCCCTATGACCTATCAATATGAAGGTAAGGTTTAACGTCTGTAAACGTAGACAGTGTAAGTTAGCATAATAAATGTGAGAGTAAATGTGCACCCGTGATGGATTCCTGGCCCATTCAAAGTGGCTTCTCACCTCGACACTGTAATGGAAAAAGCCCATCTTATTAAAAAAACATATCAATGAAACTATAAAGACATCCACAGCAATAATATAGACAATGCCACCAGCCATTTTACTCTCCTCACACTTGCCTGAGACTCCCAGTAAAAAAAAAACCATGAGCTCATATATGACAGTCATAATCCATTGTGGAACAAGATGGCACTGAAGGTCTCCATTGCTTGACACGTTTGACTTGATGTGTCTTTTAATTTTTCAAAATTAAGATAAATCAGGTTGTTCTTAGTTTTGCCACATATCATGTGAGCAATAAGTCTTCAGAAATGGGATTTGCAGTATAGTGTGAAAAACAAAGACATGTCTTAAGGCAGTTTCCCCCTTTCGCATAGCTGCAAAACATGCAAATTAATTAAAGCACAGAAAGAAGCAATCTTATAATTAATTGATAATCAAACCATAATTACATAACTACAGTGAAATCACTTACTAATTAATCAAGTGAAAATGTAACTGTGGAACAGGTCTAATGAAAACATAATTATTTAACAAAATTTGACCATAAACAATAAAAACCAGTAATGCAATACCTAAATTAATAATTTCTCTATGCCAGCACTACAGGACCTAAGTGTTGTCAGATATGATACCACAATTCCACTAACCCACACAACACGTGCAGGGCTCAGGACCGGGCAGGTAGAAATTAAAGTTCTGATTATAAGCTGTGCTCCTGCCAAATAGCTGGGATGTGTGCTTCCGGTAGTGGAAATGCAGCCTCTTCTTGCCTCAGTGCACACTTTCATGACCTCAAGAAAGCAGAGAAACGATTTTCATTTTCTCTTAATATGCAAAAGGCAGTTATAGTCTGGATGTCTAGGTGTAGGCCTTTAATTCGCACTGAATAAATGAATATTTAAAATGGTTTGTCAACTAGACAAGAATGAATAAAGGCAGGTGATAGAATAAATAGCATTTGGTGTGATTTTGTTGCATTGTTGCTGAAATATATTAAAATGTTTGCATCTATCGATTATTTTACCATATGAAATTTGTATTGAAACTCTAAGTCCCAATTTCTACACCTGAAAGTTTACCATCTACTTAAAGGAAAGGTCCACCCAAAATGTATAATTTTTCTAGGGTACTTGTCCTTTGTAATATGTAGTGGTGGCTGAGAAAAATTTTTAATGTCATGTTTTCATTCAGAAAGGAGAGTCATAAGTTTATGATATAAAAGAAACCAATAGTGACCAATGTTGTACAATGACACACAATGTGAAAAATGTCCATGAAAAATAGAAAAAAAAGTATTGTTACTTATGTCACATCATCAATATATCAGTAATCTAATTGTATGCTCAAAATGTGGAAAACACATGCTTTTTTGGTAAAATAGTGCTAAATATATACTTCCAGAATAATCAGCATAAATCATAAACAGGAAATTAAAGCCTCATGGGAATAATTTTATGATTCAAAGACTTGTCTAATCCCCTTATTCCTTGGTTGAGTCTTATTTGTCACTGTACAGCATTGGTCATTATCGATGTCTATCATACAATTTTTTTCTCTCCATTCTGCATGAAAACATGTAATTAATTTTTTTTCTCAGCCTCCAGTACAAAATACATGAGGCAGGTAACATATATAAAAAAATATGATGTTTGGGTGGAGAATTCATTTAAAATTCATCTAAATGCTACACATCTCTGTATAAAGTGATAAGACATCCATCTATCCAGCATCTGTACCATTGTCTGGGTGTAATGTCCGCAAGATGGCAAGAATGTTTGATGAACAAAAGCAAGCAGCTGGTGTAAGACAGTAAACCAGGCGGAGTATGTCTGTGTGTCACATCGTCCAGTGTCCAAACAGGAGTGGAATGTCCAATAAAAAAAGGCAACTCCACATACAAAAAAAGAGGAAGGTAAGGCATATCCAGTGAACAAAGATTCATAAGTGCAAAACGTGATCTAAACAGATGGACTTACCATTGTACCATTAAGCCTGTTTTATAAACGGACATTTATCTATGCTTGTTCACTTATAATATAGCACCACATCTGTTAAATATTAAACTGTTCTGCCATTTTGCAATTCTATACACTGTTAATATACCATATTCCTCTGCTATACTCTGTGTTGCCAGTACGCTATAAAACTTCTATTTCCCTTTAAACTATTTGTATCATTTTGTTTTAAGCGCCCAGAGTATGGGAAAGGTGCTATATAAATAAAATGTATTATTATTATTTATTACTATTAAATTAATTTTGTTTTGATTAACCAGCCATCCCTTCTGCTTATCTGCTTAACCAACCATCACACACAGACTGTAATATCCAGGCAAATAAAAAATGCTTTTAAATTAATATGTATACATTTTCTGAAGCTCCTGCTTTCAAAGAATTGCTCAGAATTCTCAATCATCAAAAATGAACTTGTTTTGTGACATCCTTTCCTTTTGGCACTTTAGTGTACTAGTAAAATGAGTCTGTTATATGAAAAATGAAGTTGAGACACACATAACTGACCTCTTAAGAGGCCCACTGCATTGACTTGTATATTCAAGATGAGGTCATGTCAGACTTTCCATCTTGGTAATCACTTCCTTCTTGCTTAGTTTGCCTTTTCTGTCATGTGTGCATCATGTCCAGAATGTATTTATTCTTTTTGCAGGATAACAATGACTCATCAATCAAGGCAATTGTCTTTCCACTGGGGACATGATACATGGGTGAGGTAAAAGCCATGCCGGTTATTGAGTTGTATTACCACTCGGTGTGTGTAATAGTAATTATCGGGTGTTGGGAACAAACTTATTGAAGGTTAATGTAAAGTACACTTGGCAATTATTCATTGCTCTCTCAGAATGAAAAGAGGGAAAGAGTAAAATCAGAGCTTTAATGGCAAAATTCATCAAATGTAATGCATAAACTGTTTAAAAGGATGAAGCCAGCTTTCACAAAAACACCATAACTTGTTATTTTACTACCTCTGCTGCTCTCTAATTTGGCTATCATAGTAAAATAATAAATTAGTATGCATTTTTACCATTTTTAAATACTATCTGCTAAATATTAGTAATGAGCTCACTGAAATGTGTGTAAGTTTAATACATAATGTATATTTATTTTATTTGCCCATGATGCACATTACAAGATGTCACACACCAGCTATTAAATGGCAATATCAGCATACTGAAACAATAGCATATCTCAATATTTTTTAATACAGAGATTTAAAATTAATTCTTGTAATCTAACTATTATTAGGTAAGCTGCAGGAATATGTATTGTTAAGGTATGCTGAAAAAAATCATTTTTTAAGAAATTGTTCTGGTGGACAGTAGAAAATTAGAACAATCTAGACAAGAAAAGGCCATTCAGCCCAATAAAGCTTGCCAGTCCTATTCACTTAATTCTTCCAAAATAACATCCAGTTTTTGTTTTAAACAAAATAAAACATTAGCCTAGATATATTGTATATTTGTATATTCTGAATCAAAAGATAATACATAATATGTGCTATTACAGATGATCACAAAAAATGTCAATTTAACACAAGAAAAATCCAAAACCATAACTAAGTAAGGGAATGCAAGGAGATCTCAATAGTATTATGGTTAATTTTACTGGCCCACAGCTCCTATGATTCATTTTATCTCCTTTGTCTTCAAAGGTTTCTCCAGATACTAGGAGAATTCCTTTGTAAATTAAAAACGCATTTTAAAGTACTACACCAAACGTCTCACTGAGGATTAAAATTAAAAACTTGCATCTGTAGCATTAATAACCACTGAGCTTTCTCTTTATAAGTTTTTCTATGCTTTCAAGACTTAAATTAATAAAACTGCCAAGGAAAACCTAGTTGTGGGCCTGCAATAGTTGCCTCTCTCTCTTTGAGTAATTAAATAAAAAATCCCAAGTCTTCACTTCTTTTTGTTTAAATCTCTATATGAAGTAATAGATGCCCCTTAGACTTTGATTGCTTGCCATTCTATTCCTTTGAAAAAGCTAATTTTCTCTGTAATGGGGACATAACTCATTTTGATTTTGTTGCTCCATCATACTAAATCATTTCTTATGTTACATAGAAGTCAGGCAGCTCCAAACAAATTGTTTTCTAAATCTGGCAATCCACAAAACCAAGGTCCTTCATTTTCAACCTATTGTCACCCCACATACCTGCCGATTCAACTTACAGAAAATAAAAGTGCGAAGGAGAGTAACATTGTGCTTTGATTATTTCATTTTTGTTACACACACTTGTTTTTTCATTCTCATGTAATAAATAAAGAACAAACCAAATGAAAAGAAGGTATGCTATTTATAGATGGTAGAAGAATTACTGCTTTGCATAAAAATAACAAACAATAATGACAGCATGTTGTAATGCACTGCATGGTAGTGAGGAGAGAGAAGGCCTCCAAACAGCAGCTGATGATGTAGTGACACGTACCCAAGAGCAGCTCCCCCAAGGCGGCTGTTGAATACTGCCTAAGCACTCACTGCTTTACTGCAATGAATACCCACTAAAAGAACAGCACAAATTATTACAATATCATTCCATCCACATTGCAACATCCCATTACCATAATGTCAGGCTATGCCTTTACTATACATAGTCTATTGGGGGAATAGATTTACATGGAAATGCATAATTTATTCATTGAATACAAAGAAAACACATCTTATTCAATGGCTCAGACAACACAAAAATTGTTATTTAGTAAGCATCGTTGTAAGCATGTTAATTTTATGAAAGTAATGATCTTTACTTAAATTTTCTCCAAAATGCATTTGCAAAACATTTAGGAGGTAAGCCTGCTCTGCACCATTTATTCCACAGAGAATCTATGTCAACAGGCTTTATCACGTACTAGCCACGACAGGTAACAGAATAAATGTAAAAATGTTTTGCCCTGTGTGCACCTTCCACACATTTCCTCTGCATCCTTGTGTGTCTGACCCTCTCTTCACCTGCACTCCCTCTGTCAAGCGTGTTCCCATTAAGTCTGCTTCTCAGACTCTGTCATTTCAAGGCATCTTGCTTGCCTCCTGTCTGCGTTTATACTGCTTTTCTTTGATGGCGACTCTCAGAATGCCTCCTACTCCATTTCTCCTTCACGTGTGTCTCACACTTGCACTTCCTCTTTTGATTTTGTTATCTAAGACAAACTGACCAACCAGATTGCTCATAGAGGCTGGGCACACACACACAGACACACACACACACACACACAGACCTTAGCATTTTATTATACAGTAGATAAAGGGTCAGTTTATTTTCACCTGCACAGAAGAAGTAAATATGGAGATGGCCTAGCTTTGAAGCACATAGCAAAGCACAAGCTTATTTATCTGTTTGTGAAGTTAGCGTGTTTACTCTCCAAAGGTCCCTTTACAAACAGACTTTGTAAATGTCAGGCACCCCATGAAAGCGGAGTTAAGGCTTCAATTCACCCATAAAGGTAAATGAAAAATACTCACTGGGCACCACTTCTGTATTTGTGTTTATTATTGAGGTTTTTACACTAAATTTGCCAAAGTACAAATAAATAAACAGAGCACCAAGAGTTTTAGTTTGTGTCACAGTATGTGTGGCTAACAAATTTCTTCTTCAAAGCACTTGCAAATAATATCTAAAAGGTGTTCTTTTCAAGTTACGAACCTTTTCACAAATAAGACCATCCTTTTCAACTTTATAGGCATGCTATTTGTGTGTTTTTAATTTGTAAACTGGTCATTGAATCAGGTTTGTATTATACGGAGCAATCATTGTCCACTGTTAAAATATTTTGAAAAACGGAGTCATTAACCCAAGAAAAACACCTCATTGCCATTACTTTTTCTTTTATTAGTTGAATCAAGACATATAGAGGACACATGATAAATGAAGAGCTGACACCACCCACCATGGCCTAAACTACACAAGCTGACGAGGAACACACCATTCATTTTTCTGGTGAATATCACATGTAAATAGAGATGCTGTATAAGCAAAGTACAATTCTCAAAAATGTGTGTGTAAAGTTGGTTGGCAACTCTAAATTATGTGACTGTAGTTGTGTGATTGTGCTCTGAAATAGACTGCCCCTCCATCCGGGGTTTGTTGCTGCTTGTACCAGATGCTGCTGGGATAGTCTGTGGCTTTCAGTGGCCCTGAACTGGATTTGTCTGTATTGATAATGGATGGACAGACATCAAGGCCAGTTTATGGTCACCTATGTACCTAATAAGCATGGATTGGAAATAATACAGAATAAAACTGAAATACCTTGTGAGGTGCTCATACCTTCTCTTAAGCTATTGTAAAAAATCTTAATAAGCTGAATTATCACATTTTGCGGGGTGCTGGGAGTGGTCTTTTCCATGTAAGGCACCACATCAGATAAACATTGACTGATGAAGATGTAACTGTGTTAGTTTGTTTTTTTTCTAGCAGTGGTCGACAGCTGTTTTCATTCTGTCTAGATATAACAGGCTTTCTAAAATGATTTATGATACTCCTCGCTATGAAAAGCAAAATATAAAATTAACATTGATTGTATGATTACTCCACTTATGTCTCTGATAGTGAAATAAGTGCTTGCCCAAATGTTGCAGTGCTGTTGATTGCTTTGCAAAGCACTTTGTGATATTAACAACTCTTCATCATTTTTATTATCATTTTCATCCAAATTAAACATTACGTCAGTTTCTAACCATAGCTTCTTTCCTTGTTATTGCTGGCAGAAATTCATTAGTTTAAAAAGCATGTGTAAAACCATTGAAGTATCCTGTAACAGAAATGTCACAGCAAAAGTGTGTTAAAATGAATAAGCTTTCATTATTTAGTTGTCAGTGTAACCCAGTGCTACAGTGCTTAATGTTGTTTTCATCCAGCTTTAGCCCCAGGGTCTTACATTCAATTACTATCAATGGCCTGTGTGAAAAATGCATGTTCTCCCAATGCGCATGTGAGTTTCCTGCAGGAACTGCAGTTTCTACCCACATCATCTTTAAGATGTCATTTGAATATACAGCATGTGATGTTATAATCTCTTGTGCCTAAAACAAAAGTAAAAGGTCCTCTGCACTACTTAACCCCTTGCAGACGATTGTTGCGAAATCGCTTCAAACTGCAGAGGTGGTGTATGTATCCCTCCAATGCCAGTTGATGCGTATTCGATATGTACCAAGGATCGCACTGGAAGCACTGGTCACTTCATCTAGCAGTCGTAGTGCAAACTACATCTGCCTGATGGAAGCGAAGTGTTGGTGTGGCTATACACATGGATTTTGGCTACTAATTTTGAGAAATTGTCCAAATTTGAGGTAAGTTGTGGTAAGATAAATATATGTACCAGCTTATTGTTTGCTTGTGTGCTATATTCAAATTAACAATCTCCACTTAATTTCAACAAAGTGTAATTGCAGACCGCAGAACCTATGAGGTCAGTCATGTAATGCCCCAACATCAAGAAATGCCCTCAAAATCCGTCACATAACCCCCATCACATTAGACTATGATTAGCATTAGGGCCCCTTACACTATGGCTAAGATTAGGGTTGTAGGAGGGTTATCTGACTCAAAGGGCATTTTGTGACTGATGTTGTAGGCATTACCTGACCTATGTCATAGGTATTGCAGGCTGCAGCTAGACCCCTCTCCTTAATTTAATATTTGCTTGACAGCAAAAATACAAATAATTTCTTTTTTTATATAATTGTAAATAAATTAAGGCAATAAGGGGTTAAACCTGCTGTTTTTTTTTTACCACCACCATGATAAAGACTGAGCCAGCCTGTCACAGACAACCCTTACCACTGACTTCTCACCGATTAGTAGATGGTACTTGAGACACATTTTAAGTTGTGTACCTCAGCATCACCAGGTGTTTCGGCCATTTAATCACAATGTAGGCCTACCTTCTGCTGAGGTAGGACTACCATAGGCTGATCAGATCCGGGTGTGTGCACCATACTCTTTGGGGCCCAGCTAGGGTCCTTCCTCTTCAGACCAATGATAACTTTAAACCAGTGTGTTGTGACTGAGTGTGGGTGTGTGCGAATGTACTATGCAATGACCCAGCATCCTATGCAGGTTAGAGTCCTGCCTTGCTCCTGATGCTTTTGGAATAAGCTTAACTTCATTGGAAAACATACATTCAGAAAATGGATGGATGGATGGCTGTCAAATTACATTTTTTTGTGAATAGTAAAGCAAAAATTCCCATCTCAGGATAAAATAAATGCATAGCAGGCACTTGCCTCACTCATATTTTCCATCAAGTACATTCCGGAGGTCAGATGACACTTGTTCAGCTGATTCACTTTCCGTGCATGAGTGACTTGAGGGTGGCCATCATTAACCTTGCCCTCCCTGCTTCATTGGCCAAGCAGTGAGAATAAGTTCAGATAACTGGGAGTGAGGCTACCAGACATATGAAAGCAATCTTGACATTTGTAAAACCAGACTGAAATTGGAGAAAAAAAGAACTTAAAAATCAGACTAATAAAACATTCTGCCCCATATATCAAAATAGGTTTGTTTCTGATCATACTCTCTGGCACCATCCACTGTCATTCTCTATCTAATTGCAATACAATACTTTTTCTGACAAGATAGTATTATATCTGATACTCCTTAGAATCCATTTTCAATGAACTGTGTGATCCCAGTGGAAATGTAAGCAAGAGTGGGAAAGAAGTGCTGACTGCTGCACATTCTAACTGAGGTATGCACTGTTTGCCATTTATGAAAACACATGCTGTTCACATATAATTCACCGTGCAAAACATTGTCTATAACCTTTGTACATGAAATAATTTGAAGATCGGAAAGAAAAAATATTCTTCAAGTATTTGCGACTTTGATTTTAGCTTGTAATAAAATGTCTAAAAATATGCAGATAAGGCGGACTTTAAGTTGCTGTGCTATAAAAGAGTATAGAAGTGGACAGATAGTCCGCAATAGACATACACGCTGGCATTAATGAACACAACTCTAGGCTTTGACTCATAGTAAACATCAATATGCATTAAGTGAGTTAGGAACAACAGAGGAATGGATACGAGTGCCAGTACTACAATATTAATGCAATCTGCTGGTGTTTCAGTCATTTTTATTTTGTTAAACTAATTCACATTTATAGCAAAAAGGCATCATCAAATTCAGGGGTACTTTCTTTGTTTAGTGGATTCAGACAGGGATAAACGGCAGCTCTGTATATTCACTTTGATAAAGGATGATAATTTAGGCCCCCCACACATTCTTAAACTATTCAAATTACGTTTTCCCCATAAATCATAACATACTTCCTACAGTTATGTAACCTAAATTTAGAAATGCTGAGCTAGACTGAAACACTCATATCATAAATAAATTCAAAATTCTTTTCTTCATAATGTATTGATTCATAACATATAAAATATGTTATTAGGACTGAATTAGAGTCTGGTATGAAATTTTAAATATTTCATTAGCTCAAATGTGCTATGAAATATGCATAAAAAATAAAGAAAACATCCCTACATTTACTGAATCCTAAAGTTCTTTCTCATCATCAAATATTAAAAGATCAAAATCTATCCATCCATCCATCCTCTTCCGCTTATCCGAGATCGGGTCGCGGGGGCAGCAGCTTGAGCAGAGATGCCCAGACTTCCCTCTCCCCAGCCACTTCTTATAGCTCTTCTGGGGGAATCCCGAGGCGTTCCCAGGCCAGCCGGGAGACATTGTCCCTTCAGCGTGTCCTGGGTCTTCCCCGGGGCCTCCCCCAGTTGGACATGCCCGGAACACCTCACCAGGGAGGCGTCCAGGAAGCATCCTGATCAGATGCCCGAGCCACCTCATCTGACTCCTCTCGATGCGGAGGAAAAGCGGCTTTACTCTGAGCCCCTCCCAGATGACTGAGCTTCTCACCCTATCTTTAAGGGACAGCCCAGACACCCTGCGGAGGAAACTCATTTCAGCCACTTGTATTCGAGATCTCGTTCTTTCAGTCACTACCCATAGCTCATGACCATAGGTGAGGGTGGGAACATAGACCGACTGGTAAATTGAGAGCTTTGCTTTATGGCTTAGTTCCTTTTTCACCACGACAGACCGATGCAGAGCCTGCATCACTGCGGATACCGCACTGATCCATCTGTCGATCTCACGCTCCATTCTTCCCTCACTCGTGAACAAGACCCCGAGATACTTGAACTCCTCCACTTGGGGCAGGGTCTCGCTCCCAACCATGAGATGGCTGAGGACCATGGTCTCGGATTTCAAGGTGCTGATTCCCATCCCAGCCGCTTCACACTCAGCTGTAAACCGATCCAGAGAGAACTGAAGATCAAGGCCTGATGAAGCAAACAGGACAACATCATCTGCAAAAAGCAGTGACCCAATTCTGAGTCCACCAAACCAGACCCCCTCAACACCCTGGCTGCGCCTAGAAATTATGTCCATAAAAGTTATGAATAGAATCATAGCCCTGGTGGAGTCCAACTCTCACTGGAAACGGGTTTGACTTACTGCCGGCAATGCGGACCAAGCTCTGACACCAGTTGTACACAGACCGAACAGCCCTTATCGGGGGGTCCGGTACCCCATACTCCCAGAGCACCCCCCACAGGATTCCCTGAGGGACACGGTCGAACGCCTTGTCCAAGTCCGCAAAACACATATAGACTGGTTGAGCAAACTCCCATTCACCCTCCAGGACCCTGCTAAGGGTGTAGAGCTGGTCCACTGTTCCGCGACCAGGACGAAAACCACACTGTTCCTCCTGAACCTGAGGTTCAACTATCCGACGGACCCTCCTCTCCAGGACCCCCGAATAGACTTTTCAAGGGAGGCTGAGGAGTGTGATCCCTCTGTAGTTGGAACACACCCTCCGGTCCCCCTTCTTAAAGAGGGGGACCACCACCCCAGTCTGCCAATCCAGAGGCACTGTCCCCGATGTCCATGCAATGTTGCAGAGATGTGTCAACCAAGACAGTCCTACAACATCCAGAGCCTTGAGGAACTACGAAAAAAAAAAAGATCAAAATACATTAGTAAAATAAAATATCTGTGGACTATGTGATCTGCATTGGCGGACCAGAAAATGATTGGGATTTCTCCTGTGCCAGGATTCTCTGCATTCTTCTCATTCCATTTCTCAATCACAGGAATTTGAAAACCTGTCTGCATAAAAATGGATAGAGAAGAATGCAGAGAACTGTTGTTTTGGGAACTGTCACAATGGTCCATGTATTAGGCAGGCAATAAACGTATCATGAGTTGACTTCTGTTTTTGGTTTGGAAGAAGATGATCAAAAGAAAAATCTAATGGAATCTTCTAAACACAAAGTAAAGCCATTTGCAAAATCATTGCATGTATTTAGCAAACTAATGATGGGAAGATTAATGATGAACTTTAATTTTACTTCAAACTGCACTGTTTGCAGACAACATCCAGTTTTCTATACTAGCATTATGCAGAAGTAAACAATTCTAATAATTAGCTTATATATTTTCAGACTGCTTTTTACGTGCTGAAAGACTGCAACTTTATGTTGAAACAGCAGGTGAAAAGCCAAAGGAGCTACACATTTTAGCCCTGTAAGGATTACACAGTAGTCTACCAAAACAACAGAGTTCTTGTTAGATTTAAATATCTTTTAAGCATATTATGAACACTGTTGTTATTGTGTTTCTAAACCAACAATTACTTTGAAAAATGTCAGTGTTTCTGCTTTACAAGAACATAACCAAAATCACTAGACTACAGAAACAAAGTTTGTTCTGTGAAAGTGCAGTACTTTAGCATTTCAACACCTTCATTACTTTATTGGCATTACTTCAATAGAATTACCAAAGGGAAAGGGCTTGTTTCTAATGTCACCCAAGAGTCACTTTAATTAGTTGACTGTTTTCACCACTAAACTAGAGTCTGCTTTGAAATGTATTTATCCATTTCTGTCAAGGCGTCCTTTTTAAATTTTACTTTCAGCATACAACCAGAATATATTTGCTCTTTCCAGCAAGGGTCTCTTCTGCTTTGGGCAGCATGCATGTTTGAGTATTTCCTTCATTTCACTGAAGACATTTTTCGTGAAATGCTAAACATCTGCCATATTTAGACTCCTTCTACAGAAACGGAGAAGGGAAAGAAGGATGATATTAATGTTCAGTATAGTTTTGTTAAATCGGAACAAGCAAAATGGAGCTGTGGCCCCGGTGAGCACATCTATTTCTGTTTGCTCAGAACAATGTGTGTTATAAGCCAGCATGTCAAAGACAATCAAATTAACTCAGATGTCCAGAAAATGTGATATAAAAACTAGAATTAGATACCCTCCACAGTAAGCTTGGTGGTTAGACAATGGAACTGTGAGACCTTCTCTTTGAAACAAACCTTGGGTGGTTTCTATGTGCACTTTGCTCGCTCTTCTTCAATGCCTTTCCTCCCACAATTCAAAGACATGCAGGTACAATATATTGATTTACATCTCTAAACACTCATAAGTATGAGTGTATGTTTAAAGCATCAGTTCAGTATCTTTCAAGTCAATATTGGTCTGAATACATGAAGCATTTCTTATAAATTATAAAACAAATACTATGCCCGTTTTTGCATTTTAAAATGGGGTCTATGGTGCAGTGGTGCCAGTGGGAAAAAAAGGCCTCAAACTTACCAAATATTTTGAAGAGACAAATGTTTCTGTTTCAGAATACATGCTTTTCTAAATTTCTGAGGTATGTTTATGACAACAAAAGGAAACTGGAAGTAATACACTTTAGCACTCATCCGTGGAACTATGTCTCCTGGGCGAAGGCACATTTCTATTCTCTCGTCTGCTCACAATCAATGTCAAGGGTTGATTTTTCATGTAAATAAGGCAGTAAAATAACACAAAACCATATGTATGTCTAAAGCTGTATGGCATGGACATAAATAGAGATGAGTAGTATTAATAATGATAATGTGGTTTACGGGCAAACTAAATGCTGTGTAGATGAGTAGCTCTTATGCAGTCGAATACCAGAGCACTGATGGAGTATTCCTGGTTTGAATCTCATGCCTGTTTGTTGTGTGTGCAGAATCTGCATAGTCTCCCCAAGAGAACATGGAGTTTCATCCTACATCTCCAAACACATGCAGTTTAGGTGATTTTGCAACTGCAAGTAGTGAATAGGTGAGTGGAATGGGAGTGTGTGTAAGCGGATGTAAAATGTCAGCTTACCCTAAGCTAGTACTCAAGTAGCACAAAACAAAGCACAGTTGTTATCCATCAAACATGCGTTAGGTAGTACCTGTGGTGCATGGACTCACACATACAAAAAACCTGACACACAGCATTTTTGTGAAATGGAAGATCATACAATAAAAAGTAAATGAAAAATAAACCTAGAAATACAAAAATTGCTCTTCAATAACTTAGCTTACCACAGCATGCAGCTACTGTAATATAACTATTAGAATAATGCTGCTGATAGACTGTCAGTTTAATATTTAGCTAGTAAAACACTTCATTATAGAGAAGAGTTAAACTTTACCAGGCTGATTTGTGACATGTGAACTAAATCTCTGTATCAATTATGAATAGAACACATGCATTAAAGACATAGATACTGTTGCACACATACGCAAGGTGAGCATCTGCAAGGTTCTGGAAATGTAACATGTCTGTCTCAAGCACTTGAGACATTGCGGCCACTAACAACTCCTTTTTATCACCTGCAGGATGAATGATGAGTCCAGAGATGACCTCAGATATCATTTCTGGGTCCCGCGTTTTCTGCCTCTGGACCTATTTAAAGAACAACAACACCAGAAGTCAGCATTCACCGACAAATCCACCTCTGAGAAGGATGCATCTCCAATGAGAGAAATTGAGGACCTTGAACCTAAAAAGAGACAGCTAGAATAGCCTAAAAATGGCCAATAGATGGCCAGTAATTTTTGTTGAATGTCAATTTTCCTTTTTCTTATTATTTTCACCTTCAATAAATGAGATTTCTGGATGGACACCCACCTTTTACAATCTGTGCAATGCACACATATATAAAAATAAGTTTTTTAAGAAATTAAGTTGGGTGTGGAAATTGTGTATAGAGAGTTGAGCTATCCAAAATTACAAATTTCTCTAAGGTTTTAAATTAAATTAATGAATAAATTATATAAAACATGAAATGATATAAAATAAAACATTAAGTAATAACAGGAGAAAAAAATCTTCTTTACCATTTCTTTGCCATTCTGCACATCACAGCAAAATATTCAGACACTTTAGCATTAACAAGACATACTGGATTAGCACATTTTGCTAATATAATTCTGCAGAAAAGCCTATAATTCAAATGAAGCATGTCTTTAGTCTTATTAATATGCATTTAACACATTATAATGAAGGCTACTCTCTTTTGTTTCTTTTCCTCATTATTGCTCTGTGTAGGGCATTTTCACTGTAATCGACTTGTCTTCCTGCATATTCCCTATTCAAGGAAATGAAAGAAACACATTTATGCTTTGACATACTGATAATAAATTAAGAAGGATCTGGAGACTTCAATTTGGTGGAGGGTAACCTCTGCTAGGAAACCATCTGATGCTTCAATAATGAACTCTGATTAGGTGCAATGTCCAGCTCAGTGTAAGTCTAATAGGAGCTCCCACCATTTGTGTTTAGCTATCAAAACCCACTATCATTAGTATGTAGTATTACAAGCTTGCATTTCTCCATCTGTTCTCAATGTTTCTGAATCTTTGTCAAGGTTACACAAGTGCCTCACATCAAACAACCTACATTCATCACAGAGCTTTCAACAATAATTAGAAAAATTATTACTTCAAAATTTAAAATAAAGGTTTGAATCTTTAGTAACCTTATCATTTAACTTCCTATACTAAAGCAGCCATTAACACTTTGAGCTTTCTTTCTTGGAAATTAAAGACAGGAATAAAAATAATCATAGACAAATTGCACCTGCAGGCAGACCACTGTCTGGTGGGGACTCCTTTCCCAAACTGGCATATACAGATCTTCTTCCAGTCCTGCTATATTTGAGTGTGTCTATCTCACTCTGGCTTGCGCCAAGGCCTTCCTGTCCTACGAGCAATTCTAGTATTAAACTTCTTCCATGGCAACTCATTGCTAACCTGACAAAACTGTTAAAGATCTATTTTTCAAACACACTTTTTCTATTACAGCATAAATCCTGGCATCATCAGCACAATGCAGGAGACGGTCTTGGATGGGACCAGTTCAGTGCAAGTCATACCCAACTACACACCCAAATGCTTAATCACACTCTTATGCTGGGCCAATTAAAGACTACTTAACTCAAAACATGTCTGTTTGGAATCTAGATGAAAGAGTACACCTCAGAGGAAACCTTTCTAGACTTAAGGAGCACACATAGTCAGATGATGACTAGACAGTAATAGATCTTTTATTGCTCTACCAGCAGACCGTTGTATGTAAGGACAGGCAATTGGCAAATCAGTACAGGCTCCTCCTAGAGTTTGTCAAAACTACATTCTTCTGTCTAATACTGCAAAAGTAATCAGATATGACTGCTTGTAAATATTTGGTTATATATATACAGTATATATACATATACTGTATGTTGCACGATATTTAAACTTTTTGAGTATGTGCCTATTGGTATTATTGTCAACTGTTCCGAAGAGACAAGGAAGTAAGAATTTCATTTAACTGTGTACACTGTGTACTGCCATATGTACACACATTACAATAAACTTAAGTCTTTGTATGCCCTGCAATGGACTGGTGACTCATCCAGAGGTAATCTGCTTGTCCCCAGTGCTGCAAGCATACGACAATAGCAGTAAAGAATATTTAAAATGAACAAAGGCTTTTAAAGCTGAAGGAGATTTTGCCTTTGTGTTCTGCACTCTATGCAAGGCTGAGATCAGCAACTGTGCAATTATACATATTCCATAGTTGTTTGATTTTATGACGGTAGTTGCTCAGGTCAGTATTCAATCTTGTTAATTCAACAACTGTGTATTTTTTGTTCTGCTGTGACTATTTTCGGAATGACTGGAATAAATAAAATGTTTTTTGTTTGGTATTATGAAATGTTGAAAACATCAAAATCAAACTGTGGATATTTGCATTTTAAAATATTTTAAATTACCAGTCATACTATTTTGTCATGAGATAAATAAATATATGTAATGTGTTTGTGTAATAGTCATCCTTGTAACTGTCATGTGCAATTTTCAGCAAAGTAACAGTTCATTTATTTTTCATAATCTCTTGAGACCCATAACAATACATATTCATTTTATAAAGCTAACCATATTTTAACATGGAATAGAACCCCTTTCTTCCAAAAGTACCTAGAAAAAGGTTTATGGCTAGCAGACTAAATTCAAATTTGTACATAGTAAATAAAATGAAAAAATAAACAAGCCAGAATTCACAATTAATATAATTTTTTAAATGGTAAGCAATAATTACATTGACCTGGCTCCAAGCTATATATCAAATTAGATATTTCATTCAATGTTTAATACCCAGTCTATTGATTCTGCCCTTTAAAAAGGGTAGCATTGAAAACTAAAATAAAGGACAGTTTAGCTGAAACAGTTTCAATAAGTTATGGCCGAGAATCTGGACTGATAGGTGATTTTTGTTTTGCATGAGTTCCTTCATCAGAGATGTTTATTTGTCTCATTAGATATCACATCCAATACTAACAAAATAAATAGCAAATGTTATTGAAGATAGGCTATCTACATCTGTATCTACTTCACATGAATGCTTTTCAAAATGTACTCCTATATTAGTATTACCTAGGTCATCACTGAGATGCAGGGACAAGCAGAAATCCACTTTATTCTAAGCAGAAAAATATACGCAGTCTAAACATATGATACGTCACCTAAAACATACCATTCAAATTCTGAGTGAGTTTTTCTATCATGTTGTGATTATGCAAAGCAAAAGGAAGGAACAAACCGTAAACAAGGCACCAGTTCATCATAGGGAGCACCTCTATAAATGTAGTGTTCCAGATTACTAAACATGGACAGGTCTAAAAGACAAGGATATATTACAAATGTTTATGCAAATATTTTTCAGAATGTCAGATAATGTAAGTTACTCAGGATCATCTCGTAGTGAGATGTAAGCAGGAACTGAACTGACAAACCAGTAGTTTAACATCAGTTGTCAGTGGCTTTGCATTTAACATGCAATATATGCATTATGAAAATGCTTTGTCAGTGGACTCAGACCACTGTCCACAATCATTCTAAGCCTAATGACCAAGAAGGTGTATGATGTTTGCCAAAATCCACCAAAAATGGAGCTTTATGAAAAGTGCTGGAGTTCTCACAACAAGCAACTCTGTTTCAGTTGTCTTTTGGTAAATACATTACATTGGCAACTGAGAAGTATAAAGTCAGCTTATTTGTGACTAAAAGATGCAACTAGGAATGACTGGTATGTGAAGAGAGCTAAGATACAGTACAATGAGATGTCGGAAGATGTGCATAACTCTTTCATTGTGTATGAGTTAGCCATATAAGGTGAAACAGAAGATGTGAGCAACCAGACATGGACATTACTGGAACAGAACCACAGAGCTTACCTGGAAATGGGTGCTTAAGGGGGTCTTTCTACAAACAGATGACTCAACAATCTCAACAAACAGGGTGCTGTGTGGTTCATGAACCTTGTGTATCTTGTTATATATTTGGGTGCCTTCTGTTTCTCCCAGTGTTCTCTGCCTTTGAATGTGGTTGCAGCAGCTTAACTTTTGGGGCTGATGTTTGACACCTACCTGTACCTAAAAAATGCATAGCGGATCACAACGGTCATAGGAAAAAAATGGATTCCTCTTATGAATGTATCTTACTCTGTATTTTACATGGAGAAAGTACACAGGAAAAAGCACAAAAAGACTCTCTTTAATTTGCTATCCTTCCTTTATTATGTAGACAACCTTCACATCAAACAAGAGGATAACAAGAAATATTGAACATTAGAACAATCTAGAAGAGAACAGGCTATACAGCCCAAAAAAGCTCGCCGGTCCTATCCAATTAATTCTTCTCAAAAAACATTAAGTCTAATTTTGAAAGTCCCTAAAGTCTTACTGTCTACCATGCTCATTGACAGCTTATTCCAAGACTCTATAGTTCTCTGTGTAAAGAAAAACTTCGTAATGTAATGCAAAATTTACCCTTAACAAGTTCTAACTGTGCCTGTGTTCTTGTTGCACTCATTTTTAAATAACAGTCTCGATCCAATGTACTAATTCCCTTTATAATTTTAAACACTTCAGTCATGTCTCCTCTTAATCTTCTTTTTCTTAAATAGAAAAGGCTCAGCTCTTTTAATCTTTCTTCCTAATCCATCCATCTGTAGCTCTGCAATCAGTGTAGTTGCTCCTCTCAGGACCTTTTCTAGCAGTGCTATGTCCTTTTTGTAGCATGGAGACCAAAACTGCACACAGTACTCCAGATGAGGCCTCTCCAGTGCATTATAAAGGTTGAGCATAACCTCCTAGGACTTGTACTCCACACATTGTGCTATATAACCTAACATTCTGTTTTCCTTCTTAAAGGCTTCTGAACACTGTTGGGAAGTTGGTAGCATAGAGTCCACTACAACTCCTAAATCCTTCTCATAAGGTGTACTCTTGATTTTCAGACCTCCCATTGTGTATTCAAACCTTACATTTCTTCTTCCTACATGCATGCTATCCAAGTCCCTCTGTAATGATTCCAATGAATTCCAGATTATCTACCAATCCACCTATCTTGGTATCATCGACAAACTTAACCAGCTTGTTACTTATATTCTTATACAAATCATTTTGTATATATTAAAAACAGCAGTGGCCCTAGCACTGATCCCAATGTAACACCACTCTTAACATCAGCCAGTTCTGATAAGGTTCCTTGCACCATAACCCTCTGCTTATTGTCTCTGAGCCAATTCTGCATCCATCTACAAACATCACTCCGAACTTCAACTTTTTTTTAGTGTGATGGTCAATCTCTCATGTGGCACCTTATAAAATGCTTTCTGCAAGCCAAGATAAATAATATCATATCACTGCTAACCATATTGCAGTATAAACTACAGTGAGTGAAAGGGATATGATGGGTTTAAGTGCAATTCTTCCCTAAGTAAATGAATACAAATACACAATATGTAAACACCAATGTTACGCAATGTTTACAAAAAGAAAACAAAAACATACTTTGTGTGTTTTAAGAATCTCCCAATGTTGATACAGTAGAAAAATACCTACATGAGCTTTCACATTAAAAGAAGTACAATGCAAATAACAAGTACAAGAATCAGAATTATAAAAACTGTGTATGCTGGAAAAACACACCAAAGAATTCCTGGATTGAGCAATGTGTAGTTTTTATACAATTATTGTGTTACATGGTCTAATGTTTATGCATGGTCCGTTCATATTTTACTAACGTATTCTGTAAGTAAGCTGTGCAATAGAAAGAAAGAAACATTTGACATTCTTTGCTGGAGGACAGAACACATACCCAGATTCTTTACATGGCAAAGCCAGACAGCCCCAGTTGTAAATGTTGCTATGGAAAGTGGACACCCTGCTGTGTTACAGATGAATCTCATCTCTGCCCGTGAGCGATCCTGCAGAGCTGTGGCCGCACAATGCTAAAGATCAATTTAATCTGCAAATTGAATTTTGCTCTTTGTCTAAAGCAATAGTGCCCAGTGAAACACATTGGGCCAAGAATTGATTTTTGACTCTACAGAGTGTTCAGCCATTTCAGTCAAATAAATATCTTTAGGCCAGTGGCTACAGTGACTAATGTCAATCCATCAAACCATTTTCGGTTTTTGAGTAATCATTCATCCATTTAACAATATTACCAAATATGTGTTTAACTAATCATCCATCCCTGTTGATGTTTGGATTGTAAAGTAATATGCTGTGGAAAGTTCATACTGTGTAACAAAGCATTTCCTGTTTGCCCTTACATTAGGAGAGCAGTAAGTTATTATTCATACATAATAATATTGTGACTGAGTCACAGTATGCAAATTAGTTACACTATGAATTTTCTACGGATTCATATTTTTCATGGCCAACACTTTCTTTTATGGTTCAATATATATTTTTGTAAGGTACATGATACTAACAGTTCTGTTCTTAGTTACTGTACTTGAGTTTGAACTTTAACGTGTTCCAAAAATCACACTTGTGCATCCTTCCCCTATCATGAAATTTATCCTTGGAACAAAGCCCTTAAAATTTTCATGTAGTGTCACTACAGGGCATTAGGGACTTTGTTTTAGCTCAGCAGGCTACACTGCTCATTTTTCTATTTCACATGCGAGCTAATCATTGCATGGCTGTCCATTCGAGTCCAGGCTACGTCCAATTTGCAGTGTATGAAGTGCATTCCAATTATGTTATCATTTTTGCTACAGATCATCATCAGTTTTTCAAGGTAAGCATGTCAGGCTGTGGAACTGTCAGGTGAAGGAAAGCATCTGAGATAATGGAAGTGGCAACACACTATCACAGTGGCAAGAGAGGAGGTGGATACATGGTGCCTATTTGGAGGTATGAAAGGCACTATCGGAAGAGCTGAGGGCTTTTGAAGGAAATGCAAAGTGACAGTTACAAATGGCGCATCAAAGATTGCTTCTAGCTTTAAATAAACAAGGCACATTCTTTCTGCTGTTATGTCAGCAGGCCACTGTTAGTGTCACAGGGGCATGCAGTTTGAAATTCAGCTTCTTTTCAGCTAAACTTGCACCACATTGTCTTGATTAAAAGTAGACCAAAACAACACAGGCTTTGACCACTGTTGTGGCAAATTGTCTGTTGGCTGGCTAAAAGCAAATTGTTAAATTATAAATATAAAGTAATAGTGTGGCTGGTAAAGGAATACTTCATTTCTTGGAAAAGTCTGAAACACCACTGGAATAATGTGTATGGAGGTACTAGATCTACATAAGACAAAAAACTGAGAGAAAACAGTGTTAGCTGAATTGTAAGATGTTATTAAAAATAATTAATGGAGCAATAGCTGAGGGGAGCTTTGTGTGTTGTAAAATAATAAATGTGGTCTTTTGAAAGCAAACATATCTGATAGTTCTTTACACCTTTTGCATGTAAGGGGTTTTCTGTCTTGCTATCATCTTCTCAACTGTATTAATGGAGACAAGTGGTGGTTCTCTGTATAGAGATGTTACTTACTCACTGTCATTATCTTTCTTAAAACAGCAAAGAAAACAGTATTCTCTTAAGTATACTGTATAAAGAAAAGAAAGCATAAGCAGTGCTCTATCACTCTCAGTGTTTAAATCAAGGCAAAAGATCCATTAGTTCAGTGAAGGATCTTCTTGTTAGAACTGCTCAGATTGCACTATTGAATGTTTTTTGAATATAGTTGTGGACAATAATGTGAATGGCTGTTGCAAAGCTCACTCCATTGTCTTTCTGTCATCCTCATGCTCTTGTGGTGCTTGGTGTCACAGTTAATTTGACTAATTTACTCTTTTTAGTCTAACAATGGTCTCTGAGAGTAGAGGAGAGATAATGGCATCACCAGTGAAAGACCAAGGGTCAGACCACTGCAACATTTGTCCAAGATGATAAATAATAACCGGCACTGTTGTATGCTATTGAATTCCCAAGGGAGGAGCTGTGTAGTTAGCTAGCTAGCCTCTCTCAGCTAAACAATTACTTTGCCTTTTCCAATGACCACAGGCTCGTGGAGGTTTATTTTCTTCTAAGTCTGCATATAATGGTTGAATGTTTTATGTTCCTCTACTCCAATGGCCTTATTTGATATTACCTTATCTTAATTTATTCTACCATTTATTTTAAAAACCACAGTTAGAATCAGAAAAGAACCTGAAAGACCAGTCTTCAAGTTTACAGTAATTGATCATGACAGTGAAGTGCAAGTGTGTGGATAGAGTCACTTTAGCAGAATGCCTTGAATTGTTATAATTTATCAAGAAATCATGAAAAATCTGAACTTCTACTTGGCAGATGAACAAAAGGCACAGGTGGGCAAAAATGCAAAAAAAATATATTGGTAAATACCTCATAAAACAAAACGATTATAGTATAAAAATTCATAGTTCAAGTTCATACATTAAATAACAACAGATTTTATGCTAATGCGTGGAAGAAGAAAGAATTGTAAGAAATACATATTTTCAAAAATTAAATTGTTAACCTTACAGGGGAATTAAGACATTTTGCAAAATTCTGAAAGAAAATAATCACTTGTATGGGCTACTATGTAATTGACTGACTGCTTTTTATATTATCAATAAAGTATGCATTTTGTGTTTACTATGAACAGCTCATTTATATGCCCTTCATAAAATGTTAAAAATGCATAAGGCAGTTTAATTCCCACTTACAGTACTAGGTATAGCTTTTCATTAGAATATTCTAAAGTCAAAAGCTATCTACTGTATAATAAAGCACTAAAGTCTGTGTGCCCAGTCCCTCTGAATAATCTGATTTGTCAGTTTTGGCTTTGGTGTGATTGGTCAGATTGGCCTTGATGTCGCAACAAAAAAGGAAGTACGAGTGTGAGGCACACAAGGAGGAGAAACGTAGGAGGAGCATAGGAGGCATGCAGAGAGTCACCTTCAAAGACGACAGGTATAAAAGCAGACAGGATGCGAGAAAGTCATCTTGAAAATAAACACAGAGTCTGAGAGGCAGGCTTTATGGAAACACACGCGAGACAGGGAGCACCAGTGAGGAAATATTCACACATGCAAATATAGAGAAAGCAGAGAAAATGCACATAGGACAAGAGATAGCAAATTTTTAATTATTCTATTACCAGTCTTTGACAGGTAGCATTGCTAGTTATAAATAAATCTTATGAAATAGTAATTAGTAAGAATTTGTATACCCTGAATGTTTACAGAAATATTTTCTTGGCTTTACTGGCAATTTTAATAACTGTCTGCCTTCCAACCACAAAATAAAGCTATGAATCCAACTAGTGGTATATTCATCTTTGAAAGAATAAATATTTCCTTGAGTTAGAGTTTTGGAGAACTAAATCAAGTTCGGCCAAACTGAGATCAGCAGTAAATCTCCCAACTTTAACCATGTTTGTAAGTTTCCTTCACCACTGTCTAACACCACATTAGCAGGCATCCTGGGCTTTAAATGACAAAGGGGTCAGAAAACCTCACTAACTCATTCAGCTTCTATTACAAAAAAATAGAGCTTGCTATCATAGTTCCTGAATTCATGCGTTTTTGTATATCTGTGTCGTAAAACATTAAATTATGCTACATCAGTTTTTTACGTACTTGCATAAACTTGTTAAAAAGAATATATCACTCAGTCTAGCCCAGTGGGGTTACCAATGAGCCCAGAAAGTGGAATAATATACTCAAGAATCTTTCCTGACAAAAAAAGGGTTTGCAAAATTTGACAAAAAACCATTGTCATGGACAAGAATGCAAAGATATACTGAAACTACCACTGTTATGAAATTGAATGGATGCTTGCTAAACTGTGTCAAAAAATATAGCTGGCTATTAATTTTGTGACTATGCAGCTACTTTTACAGTTGACCCATTCCAAATTACAAAAAAAAAGCAGCAAATGTTTTACAGAGAGACACAGACATGTCAGACCCAAAATTAGAGTTTAGAAATGTACAGTATGGATTTAGTATTATTTACAATATCACGTTCTAAAACCTAGTCTATGGCCATATGCTAAGCCCTGGAATTTTTAACTTGTAATGTGGAATAGCTCATATGTACAGCAAGTTGTGTGAGGCAATCCCAACATGCTTAACAGGGTACCAAAGTAAACTATGAATGCATGGCATGCCAAACAGACAGCTCTTGGCTCCACAGACTGACTTTTGACAAAATGCTAGGCACTTAAAACTTCATGCAAATGCATCCTTCAACTTGTGACATCAATGCACAGGCATCTGAGGTGACAAAAATAAACTTTCAAGGAAAAACGCACATTGTGAATGCTAGAAACTTATAGGCAGCTTTGAATCAAGGCAAAGTTTACAAAATGGCAAAAAATATATCATAAGTACATTAGTGTCATGCCATGTGAAATCTTATAAAAAACGTGATTCCCATTAGTGGCTTAGTACGTAAAACATGGCAATAAACTATTTGCTAAATATGAAATTCAATAGACTTATTTCTTTCACATTAATATGGATTTTAAGATGCAGCCCAAGCTCATAGCAGTTTTGAAAAGAATTGCAGGTTATAACTGATCTTCATTTTTGGTTGAGTATGGATTATTAAAGTAACACCTCCCGATACAACATACAGTATTTAAGTCGTTCATGATTTGAAAACATTGCTAAATACTATGCATACATTGGCTTGGGAAATCATATGATTAGTGCTATAATACAACATAATTGAGTTTCTGCTAGAAAACACAATTTAAAAAAGGCATTTAATTGAATAATCTTAGGCACAAGTATAAAAACACATAGATGCGAGGTGTTCCATGGGACAAACAGGCAAATCTCTCGGATCTTACGTAAGCTTTTATGTGCCATAACTGGCAACTTTGATTGAGATATCTACACAAGGGTAAACATATTAATCAAAATATGCAGTGGAATCAAAAATAAATAAATAAACAAATAAGGGGTCTACTGTTGTCAATCCCACAACAAATCAGGCACATCTTAATGCCTCTAAAAGGAGGTTTGGTGAAATTGTATTGAAGGTTGTCATTAATAACTATGAGGCCAGCCTTTGACAAGAAGGGAATGGAGAGGCCGTGCTTCTATTCTCCTTTCTGGGCTCTGACATCCACTTTCCTGTCAGGGCTAAGAATTACTATATCTTTTAAGTACATTGCAGTAACTATTTGTGCTGTAGCTATTGGGTAATATTTTATAAGGCTTTTCACCACTTTCTTTAAAGCCATAGCTAAGCAATTTGTACACTGGGAAAATGTGGGCTCTTGTTCTACATTCAGTCTGGTAGATTAGGAACTTCTTTTCTCTACATATTTTAAAAAGGTTACATCACCAATTGGAAAAGACTATTGATGTTTAGAAAGGTGGAGCTTTGTTTAGTTGATTATATAGTGTAAAGCACCCTGTAAATGAAAAAAAAATGTAATTTAACACAGTGTCCAGCACTATAAATTTAAAGTCAAAAACAGTTACAAATGAGAGTTACATATAGCATCACACTGCATTGTGAGAGTTTAATGGGGAAATTTTCAGCCAGAGAGCGCTTAGATCTAAATTTAGAAAGTAGCTCTCTGTATATTATGTCTTGGGGATTGTGGAAGTGAGGTGAAAAAGAGAGTTCAGGCAGGGTGGAATGGTTGGAGAAGAGTGTCAGGAGTAATTTGTGACAGACAGTTATCAGCAACAGTGAAAGGGAAGATCTACAGGATGGTAGTGAGACCAGCTATGTTATATGAGCTGGAGACGGTGACATTGGCCAGAAAGCAGGAGACAGAGCTGGAGGTGGCAGAGTTAAAGATGCTAAGATTTGCATTGGGTGTGACGAGGATGGATAGGATTAGAAATGAGTACATTAGAGGGTCAGCTCAAGTTGGACAGTTGGGAGACAAAGTCAGAGCGGCGAGATTGCGTTGGTTTGGACATGTGCAGAGGAGAGATGTTGGGTATATTGGGAAAAGGATGTAAAAGATAGAGCTGCCAGGCAAGAGGAAAAGAGAAAGGCCTAAGAGAAGATTTATGGATGTGACGAGAGAGGACATGTAGGTGATGGATGTGACAGAGCCAGATGTAGAGGACAGGAAGACATGGAAGAAGATGATCTGCTGTGGCAACCCCTACTGGTAGCAGCCGAAAGAAGAAGAAGAACATATTATGCCTACAGTAAATTTTCATGGACTTCTTCCCAAACCCTGCCTGAAGGTCCTTGCTTGAGTCAGACGAAGTACACCCTGTGACAGCCTAATCTCCCACTCAGGTTCTAGTTCAGCATACTATACAGTATGACTTTTAACATACTATGAACTTGGACTGCACTACCAATCTAGCAAGCTGAATGCATACAGTATATTGTTTCCTAACAAGTTATAATAAAATGTTATAGGACTTTTGCTTTTTGCAGAGCTGTTGCACAGTTTGTCAGTGATGGAGACAAGTGTCCAGTCCATTTACCTACTCAAACACAAAGATAAACATTGCTAAAATTATTAATGATGTGCTGATGTAGAGGCTTAGACTTACCCAGAAAGCAGTGTTTGAAGTACTGTAAGTGGGAACATTAGGGAATGCCATCCCGCATTTAAATTGTTCCCCCAGTTCTAATACTGTTCATTATTTTTTAT
>JANRMT010027041.1:74404260-74437246 GCA_026402145.1 Polypterus bichir lapradei
AAAAAATCAGCCTTTAAGTACCACATACATTCATAGATTGGTGAATTTTGATAATGTGGAAGCTTCAAATTGGGTGGGGAATTTAACTGTTTGCTGTGTACAACTGTTCAGTATGTTTTTAGTAGTGAACTATAAATTTCGACATATGGAAAAAGGCTTTCCTGGTTGACAAACTAAAAAAGGAAGAAGAAGCAGAGCCAAGCAATATTACCATAAACCAATGATAACTCTTATCACACCTCTCTTTCAGTTCATCACAATATGGACACAGAAAATTCTAAAACCTATAAAAAAGACAACACTGTTTGAGCAAGGTAAGCTTCTGGAATGCTGGACAAAGGAGCAATTTGTTAATTAATAAAAAAGATGCTGCATACAAAAGTCACCCATTCTTCTATTAAAAGCCAAGGACTCAAGCTGTTAAATGAACAGAGCACAGGCAGGCCTATTCAGCAAATCCCAGAAAAAAGGGGCCTGTGAGGAAAGCATAAGATACAGGTACAGCATAAAAGAAGCTGTGCTGAATAGCTTGCCAGGTTGGACTGGAAGGGAGGGAATGACATGAGGTGAAGCGAGGTAAAGCATTCTTGTACTTACTAGCATCTCCCAAGGCCAACATTGGAGTAACCTTAGGAAGAAAATGGTGTCTCTTGAGGCCTATAGTGGCAGTTAGCAGTCAGGGTATGTCACAAGAAGCTAAATAAACAGTCCTTCCATGGACCATTAACTAATACTGGTGTCAGTCTTTCTTCCACGGCTTCTCGGGTTCTTCTGTAAGTATTCACTTAGAATCAGCAGTGCACAAAACAGACTTAACAATCCTCTAATAAAGAAAACATGAAAAAATGCATTTTATATGAATTTGATTACATTATGTATGCCTTTATAAATTTTTGACATAACCTACATGACTAGTTCACTTTTTTATCGAGGTTTTGTTTAAAAAAAAAGATGACTAATGGGTTTTGTGCAAATAAATTGTAGAAAGTCATGATCCAGAAAAAAAATATTCAAGGAGAAAATGTGCAGACTTCATAAGAACAGTCTCTGACTTAGAGTGTAAACTGTAGAATTGCAGCTTGACTAACAATAACACCACCATTTAGTCAATGAACACAAAGGTGAACTTGAAATTTACTGATGTTAACGTTACTCCCCATATTCTCTGGTGGGATTTATGGTTTGATGTCTAGCTCCAATGCTATGAAACTAAACTGTTTATTTGCTTGTAAAGATAACACGCTCCATAAAGTATTCTGCTCTGATGTTAGCTGGAAGTGTACTTTAAAGATACAATACTTTGGAAACATAATTTTAGTCAAGTGTAGTATTCTTTAACAACTCACTGTGATAATATCTCACAGTACTGGATCACAGCACCGTTCTGCATGGAGTGTGGTGTAGTAGTTACGGTTTTGGACTTCAGACCCTGTGGGTTCAAACCCCATTACTGACACTGTATGACCCTCACCAAGTCACTTGACCTGCTTGTGCTCCAATTAGAAAACAAAAGCAATTTAACTAATTGTATCTGAAATGTTGTAAGTTACCTTGGATAAGTAAAGTATGTTCTTGGTCTTTTCCCATAGTGATAAATACATGTTTAGGTCAAAAGGTGACTGTAAATCGTCTTATTGTAATTGTGAATATGGCTGTGTTTCAGTATGGCTGGAATGAAACTTGTATCCCATTCAATGAAAGTACCTGTTGTAGAATTAAGCATTTGTTATATATCACACGTAAGAATTCTGTTTTTTGTGATTTATTTTTCATATTAACCTTACTTGGAAATGTTTATTTTATTTACCTTCCGCGATGTATCGCATAGCATTAATCATGATGACAATGACATCATGGAGATGACATTATAAAAACGCAACACCTTTACTATATATTATACCTTGATGTATACATAATGTCTTGTTTCTCATTTAATTTTCAAATAGGCCTTAGCACTAGGTTTGTGTTTTGGTTGTCAAATTTTGCTTTGCCTTCGACACTAGAGTAAGGTCTTGCCCTTTGTTTTTTCATGCTTTTTGAAAGTTTGATCTGCCAGTGTTGACCCTTTGCTTTCCCTGATTGCCCTTAGCTAATAAATCATCTCTTGGTATTTTAGCTTACTCACAATAATCCCTAAGACACACACTATGTGACTTGTGACACCTTCATTGTGCCTGATACTTTTGAGTTACACCTTCGCTCATAATATTTTGATCACCACTCATATATGCTATCCATATTTGTAAGTTGCCTAAAAAATGCAATAAAAATATTTGGCTAATGCTACCTATAGCAGAAGTGTTTTATGCATCACCTTTCTTAAACAGAGACTAGATTTGCTCTTAGCATCCAGCAAGACTTGCTCTTACTTCGGATTGCATCTGCTGTAAATTCTTACACTCACAGTTGCTGTATTGATTGGACATGCTGTACAGTACAAGAAGCCTAATCAAATGAGGAAAAACAGAAAGGATGGCCATTGTGATCTGAGATACAGAGCCATCAATGCACCATAACATCTTTGCCCATATGTTTATTTTTATCGCTGGCTTTAGAGGAATTGGAGACTGACATTCTGCATGCAACAATCTTTCATTGCATTCTTACATAAAAAGCAGTATCTACTTAAAATGGATCACATATTTATATCAGTGAGAGTCAACAAGTATAATTTGCTTAGCTTGCTGGGCTACCTGAAATGTTTTCTTTGTATACAGCATGTGTAGAAACCTCTGAGATCTGCTACCATTTCACAAGACAGATGTTTATTTTTGTTGATCACAGATATTTAACCCTTTTTAATGATCTGATTAATATGATAAAACATAGTGTACTATTAAAGATCACAAAAAAGCATCCACTTTTTTGGGAAACTTTCATGCAACTACTGACTCATGAATGTGTTTGTTCTGGCAGTGAAAAAGTTACCTGTTTAACCACTTCATATTCTTATTTTACATCTCTTTTTTCAGTGCCTAATTAGCTACATCTAGTTTACCTCACACTTTCCATACACAATGTTAACAATGAAGTGATGTTCCAAAACCAATCGATAATAATTCACTCCCCCAGCTGTGCCAGATTCATTACGTCTTGTACAGCAGGTTAATGAAAAAAAAGACAAATCACTGACTGCAGCCTCTCCAGTCCAGCTTTGACCTCCAGGCCATTGCACATACATAAGTAGGCCACTTACATATCCAGATTAAAATATGTGTTGTGTGCATATACTGTATATGAACACTGTAAATATATACGCAAGTAAAGTTAAATTATACATTTATTATGAGAAACAGTCCACCTGGCTCACTTCACATATGAACAGTCCAGCGGAGTCTTAGCGTGTTCAACTAATTGCACTGTAGCCAAACAAACCAAAGGAACAAAACAGAAAGCAAAGATGAGGGTAATTGGCAATTGTCAGACATTTCCATTATTTTTATATATTTGTATTGATTTTAATTTAAAGTAAATAACATTCCATACAATCAAGTCTAACTTACCAAACTAAACTTCAACCCCCACCGAAGAGAAAGAGAGGACAGCCAACAACCAGAGCAAATCTTTCAAAGCAATAAGAAAGGAAGATAGATTTTTCCCCGATATAGAAGCATATTCTAAAATTTTATAGATTACATCCAGCCATATATTTAAAAGTTCTGAACAGATCCTCTAAGTGAGAATTCAGTTTTTTCTAATTTCAAGTAGTATAGAACATCAGTTACCCATTGACTTAAGCTAGGGTGGAATTCTTCCATTTGTGTAAGATAAGTCTACATACTAGTAGTGAGGTAAAGGCAATTACAGTTTGTTTGTCCGTCTCCACTTTAAACCCATCTGGGAGTACACCAAACACAGCTGTTAATGGGTTAGGAGTGATTGTGACACCAGCACTATCTGGTAGGCATTCAAAGATTTTTGTCCAAAATTATGTTAATTTGGTGCACATCCAAAAAAATGTGTCTCAGTCAATCTGGAGCTAGATCGTAATGTTCAAAGTTTGAATCTTGCTCTGGATACATTTTGGACAATTTTAAATGAGATAAATGCACTCTGTGTGAATGAAGGACAATTGGAAATATAGTGTATTAACAATCGTATGTGGAATATAAGGAGGTATTGCAAGATTTTAATTCTATTGCAGACCAGGCTTGTGTATATTCATCATTTTGTGTTTTTTTATGTTCAGATCTTTATGGCCTGTATATATGCCATCCAGTAATAAAATTGAAAGTTAGGTAGTGCCATGCCCCCTTCTGCTTTAGGTCATTGTAGAGTCACCCTTTGGGTGCATGTATGTTTCAAATTCCAAAAAAATGAGGTTATGATTAAATCAAATTTCTTAGAAAAATGAAATGTTAATGTATATGGGGATTCTTTAAAATAGAAAAAGAAGCTTGGGAAGGATGTTCATCTTGACAGAGCTGATTCTCCCTGCTAATATAAGATGGTAGATATAAGAGGGTAGACCATCTATTTATGTCTTGCTTAATGTTTTCCATGCAGCCAGCAAAATTTTGTTGAAAAACAGCTTTATATTTACTTGTGCTATTTACCCCTAGGTATTTAAACTGATCTGTTAAGATAAATGTTCAGTCTAATATTGTGCACAGGACAGCTCACTAGAAAAAGCACACTTTTATTCAAATTAATTTTGAGTCCAGGTATCTTTTGAAAATCTGCTAGTGCTTTAAGGACTACTGGCAGGGGATTTTGTGGGTCAGATATATATAGTACCATATCATCAGCATATAGTAATATTTTCTGTTCAAGTCCTTCTCTGATAATCCAGTTTATCTCAGATACATTTTGAAAGTAAACAGCCAATGGTTCGATGATGATTGCAAAGAGTTATGGTGATAGCGGGCATTCTTGTAGTGTACCACATTCTAGTTTGAAGTAATCTGAAATAATGTTAATACAAACTGAAAGTTCTGGAGTTGTATAGAGTAGTTTCATCCAGGCACATATATTTGGGCCGAACCCAAATTTGTGCAATGTAGTGAGTAGGTAGTCCCTTTCAACCATGTGAAATGCCTTTTCTGTATCCAAAGATAATATGATCCCTGGGGTCCATCCATCCATTTTCCAACCCGCTGAATCCGAATTCAGGGTCACAGGGGTCTGCTGGAGCCAATCCCAGCCAACACAGGGCAGGAACCAATCGCGGGCAGGGTGCCAACCCACCACAGGACACACACAAACATCAAGCCCAATTTAGAATCGCCAGTCCACCTAACCTGCATGTCTTTGGACTGTGGGAGGAAACCCACGCAGACACGGGGAGAACATACAAACTCCACGCAGGGAGGACCCGGGAAGCAAACCCGGGTCTCCTAACTGCGAGGTAGCAGCGCTACCACTGCGCCACCGTGCCGCCCGATCTCTGGGGTGTTAGATTAAATGGATAAATATATTACATTAAACAAGCGTCAAAGATTAGAAGCTATTTAAATGCTATAATAAATCCGGTTTGGTCTTGTGATATTACGGAAGAAAGCACTTTATCAATCCTTCTGGCTAGAACTTTCTAGAGTATCTTAACGTCATTATTCAGGAGTGAGACTGGTCTGTACGATGCACATTGTAGTAAGTCCTTGTTTTTACTGAGAAAGACAGTAATTGAACCACCTAGTGCCACATGAGAAATAAATCCTTTAATTTCGCTCTGAGTAGAATCAAACAGACAACCAAGCTAGAACCCTTTGGAGAGACTCACAATCTAAATCAATGAGGAGCTTTGGACTGCAGAGAGCCACATCCTGATCGTCATCTGAGCAGTCAATGAGCTGCTACAGACAGTACCAATGACACATTAGACAGTACCAGTCAACTGAGACCATTATTTGCTTTGGGTTACAGAATTCCAGTGACCTGCACTAATAAAACCAGGGCCTCGATGGGGAGGTGGAGGAGCAGCTTTACTCTCTGACTGCTGAATAAGCATGACGTCACCACAATTCTTTGCTGTCTACTGAGTTTTACATTTGGTTTATACTATGTATTGTGATCAGCATTTTATGCATTTTGTGCTTGTGCTGCCCTCTTTCACTGTGTTTTATATGCCCTTATAATTTTATTTAAAATTAATGGACAAGGGTGAATAGAAATTCAGTTGCCAAGACTAGGTAAAGGTCAAATATATCTCTTACTCTGTTAAACTGTAAGTGCATACATTCTTATTTTAATGATAATATAAACTGTAATATGTCATTTATTGCTGCACTTTCACCAATTAATGGTATAATCACTAGGAAAGCTAATTTGCCAGACAAATTAGGGGCACTTCTGCCAAGATTTCAAATATTTCGTATATGACTCTTTTACAGTACCATTGATAGTAAGTAGTTGGACTCAAGGTGAAGCAGCCTTTTGATATATTTTCGTGTCATCAGATATAAAACTAGTACAATCCTAATTGATTTTTAAAGTGATATGAGTTTTACAGAATAAAAAACTATGATGGAGTAACCTATAGTTACTCGATGAACAGAGGTGGCTTACCCACAGTGGTGTCACCATTAATTTCAGCAAAACCAAGGATGTGATCATAGTATTCAGAAAGCAGACCACACTCCCATCTACATCAGCAGAGATGTTTTTGAGAGAGTGAGCAGCTTTATATTTCTTTCAGTGACCATCACTGATTAACTGAAGTGGGGACAGCACATTTTGGCAATTGTCAAGAAGGCTTCCCAGTGCTTCTACTCCCTGACATATCTGAGTATAGCTCACATTTCTCCACCTATTCTCACAAACCTCAAGTGCACAGTACAGTCCATCCTTACTGGCTGCTTCACATCATGGCATGGCACCGGCTTGGCTTAAGAATGTGAAGAATTGCAGAGGGTGGTGAAGGAATCATACAATATTTCTGACAGCCAGCTGCCTTCTATTCAGGAAATATACAACACTCGTCGCCTTATAAAGGCAAACAGGATATATATACAGTATACATATATAGTATATAAATAAATACTAGCAAATACCCGTATATTGTATACAATTATATATATATATATATATATATATATATATATATATATATATATATATATATATACACATACATATATACTGTATGTTAAATGCTATTTTGTTTCTATATCATTGTCAACTGTCCTGAGTAAACAGTAAATATTTCACTGTAAACCATAAACATAACTTGATAAATATCATTGCATTTTGTTAATCCATTTCAATAAGCAACTTAAACTTTTAAAGCAGTTTTTTCCATTCAAAGAGAATGAAACTAAGGGTTAGTTGGTGCTTTTCTTAGTAAGACTCATTCACCTCTGACACTGAGAGATGATCTATGAAATCGGAAATGTCTATTATGTCTTACTTTTCCCAGGCCTGGATTGTCCTTGACTTTGTTGACAGCTCGAAGCAAGCATGGTGGAGCAGGTGGTGGAGATGTCTGCAGAATACCACTGAAATTGGTGGGAAACAGAGGTGGGTCACACACATAGGACGGAGTGGGACGTTGTTTCTTCTTTTTGGAGGAAAGGTTCAATTTTTGAGCAGCTCTACAAAATAAATCATTAAAAAAGCGTTACATTTCCACATTTTAACATGTCTTTTCTTGATTAAAGCAACTGCCAATATCCACCCATTTCACACTTCTGTAGTTATCATAACCTGTATGACAATAAATATCAATATATAACCCTATAAACGTGGACATACATTTAATAAAGTGACAGACCACTTGGTCTTCTGTGGATCACTTCCTCCTTTTGGTTTTAGAGCTTCTAGCATGACTTTAATTGCCAATTTATACAACCTAGTTGGTTTACAAAAATCAAATGCTAGCAACTCTTGCCTGAAACTACTGCTGAATTATTTCAGTGACAATTAAGAAGAGAGAACACTGTCAAAGTTTTCAGAATGTAGGTAAAAACTTTATCATTAATCAATAGGATTTTCTAGCACAATTTATAAAGTCTTATACTTCACCTGAAACATACAGTAAATTAATCTTGTGCTCATGAATATCTTGTCCCCTTGGAGAAAATGAAAGATTGCAGATTTTCTGCTCACACAATACAAGAATCATTCCCTACCTCCATACTTCAGATGCAGTAATTTCTTTTTCTTAGGTCAGTAAAAAATAAAAGTAGTGCATTAGAGAAAGTGGGAGCCTATCTTTCTAAAGCAAAATAAAGCCTGTATTCTTGCAGATGTATTAAGTTTTCACTCCATAACCTCAAGGATGACTCTTGTTTAGATGTAGATATTTGCCTATTGTTGTCACTAATAGAAAAAAGCAAACAGCAAAGCTGCGAACATTCAACTCTCGTGTATAGTGTAATAGGAGTGAACTTTTGAAAAGCAATGGGAAGATTTGTGGAAAATGACCAAAAGGATAGATTTCCAGAATGGTCTGGAAAGTTATCCCCTGAAAAATAGACACACCACAGATGTAACTGAATATTCACTAAATGTTTGTACAGTGTTAATGAAGGGAACTGAAATCATGCACTTGGCCCTTGAAAGTTGTACATTTGAATGAATGCATCTTTTAGAGGCTTTAAACTTTTTCTTCTCATGTAAGAAAATGACTTAGAATGTGACCGGAAGAGTATAAATGATGACATATCGATGTAGAACCAAGAAAAAAATGAATAAGAGAATAGTATAAAACAGCTTTGCAGGTGAGAAACTAACTGTTGTATTCTAAAAATGGATTGCAATTTTGAGAAAAGTATCATGAGCCATTACAGTGCCTACAATAGTGAGGCATTATAGTATTGATGTATATTTTTCACTTCTATATTACCCCTCAAATGACATATATACTGATGGGAAAAAGAAACACAACATTTGCTCCTGGACAGGATTTTCCAACTTCATTAAAGTAATCATAAAAAATGAGAAAACTAGGAACACAAAAGAGCCCAACAACAAGTACACTAGGAAAATAATGACTGTGAACATTAATAACAGCTACTGTATATAGCAGTCTTTTAGTAACTTGCTAGAACTGGGCAGAGGATGGCACCATTGTATGTTGCGATCCAAGACATCCTTAAGGTGCTCCACAGGAGTTAGGTCAAGAAAGGTGGTTGGTCAAGGCAGCACCTGCACACCAGTATTCCTCAAGCCACTTGTGACCAGTGTACTAAAGTGAGGTCTCGCAATGTTCTGATGTAGAGACAGATAGAGGAGGTGTGAGCAGAGGGCCTCTGACAAGCCGAAGTCTACCAGTAAGATGTCTATCCCTTGTTGTCTTGTTAATAATGAATGCATTATAACTGTTGATGGTCTCATTTCCATGAGTAGCAGATTTTAAACAATTTCTCGGGTATTTCAGTCCTGCTCTGGTGTGGTTTTTCAGGGGCAACCAGATTATCGAACATCACCTGTTTACTAGTTTGCTGAAACCTTGCCTGCACCATTAATACACAGTGCAGTGGCTTAATCCACATTGTCTGGCAATACTGGCACATGACATACCTGCCTACAGAAGGCCAGTGGCCTTCCTCCTTTCTTCTGATGACATACAAAATATTGCTACATGTTTAGAAAACTGAGTAACTGTGGCTTTTGTTTTGTTGTGTTGTTGTGTAAGTATTGTTACATCTGGACCTCATGGGGTAACAGTGTACTCAGAGATTTTGGATGTTTGGCAAGTAGTAATGTCTCACTGCACAATATTGCTTGTTTGAGGTCTAAAATATATTTAATTGGCAAGTTTCTGATAATGTGTCCAAGCTACAACTATAGTAAATGCTGTATTTCGTTTTTTCCTCATTAGTATATTTCTTATCTTGTAAGAGGCACTATGCACAATGTAGAAAACAGTCCTGAATAAGATGTAAATCCATTACAGGCAACAGCCATACACATGCACACCCACACTATTTCAAATGTGATAAGAAATCCAGTGCATCTGGAGAAAATCACAAGGGAAGAATCAGTAAATGGCGCATATACAGTGACCAGCCTGGATTCCAATGAATACATAATATCACATTTTACAGCGGTAAATACATAATGTCACAATGAACAAGTCACACAGACACAGACACAGACACACACACACACAGACACACACACACACACACACACAAACATAATGTTACCAAGACCAGCAGGGATCAGTGAAATCAAATAGCGTAATCTTGCTTCCTACAAAGTGGCACATCAAGATAGCCAATGCAATTGTCTGGTTATCATTAATGCACCAGTATCATCTTTTAGACAAATCAAAAACTAGACAAGGCCTTAAATTAGTCCTGTAACTTATGCAAACAAACTTTAAAAATGTCATAATGAGATAATATATTCTAGTCCCAACCCACACATCTGAAAGTCACCTTTACCGCATCTTTCAAACTATAACACAGGTGCAGCTTCCTGACCAAGCTATGGTCAATGTCTGTTAACAACGGACTGTACACAGCTTTCATACTGACAAAATGTTCAGTGTTTGTATGTAAGTATAAAATAGCACTGTGTAGCAAAAGAAAAGGTTATAATTTTATATAAACTCAAGCATATGTAGAGAACAATCATAGCATGTTAACTTTCATGCTCATCAGGATTCATATAACTGAGTTAAATGAGTCTTGAAATCTAATAGACTTGATATTGAAGTACCAATTGAATAAATGATCTTACATCACTCCACTTGATGTTAAATAAAAATGATGTCAAATAAAATCAGTTCAGCATTATTCAGAACAGACAACAAGATTGCATAGGTGTAGATGGCACTTGAGATACACTTCAGTTACTCTTTTCAAGTGCCAGGGCAAGTCTTAGCTTAAACTGAATGAAGGTAAGTGGATTTTTAAATCCCAGCCTGGATAAAGGCTTAATTGTCTGCTTCCTGTGTCAGCCTCTGCAGAAATTCTTGTGTCAGTTTGAGCATGTGTCTTGCTATATTTAAAAATATATTTATCAGGATTAGTGATCAACCTGCTACACCAAATAATTTATGAAGTAAAACATGCCAATCAAGAATAGGAGGTGAACACTACAAACATTCTTATGATATGGGTTGTGAAATTGTAAGAGAGAGCATTAAGAGCAACTGCCATCTTGGGTTGCTACATTGTATCTGAGAAAACAACATTTTTGGAAAGCTAATTAGAATTTACAATAAACATCATAAACCATACAAGGTTTTCTCATGAGTTATTCAAAAAATAAAGCATCTCTCTGTTAACCCATAAAGGGCTATACTGTATAATTAAATACATATTCTTAGTGAGATTTTCAAAATAATGTGCAAATAATATTAAAAAGAGCATCCCTTTAAAGGAGCATAAATGAAAATGTGACCCAAGTAAATATGAAAGAAAAACACTGTATCAACAGGAAAATGCCATTTCATATATTGAAATATCATGATTCTACTTTTCATTTTTTACGGTGCTAAAGGTCAAAGAAAACAGAGCAAAGATTACTTACATTATGTGTCATGTCAGACATAGGAAATCAATTTGGCAGCATTATCTGTCATAATAATAAGACAACACTACATATGCAGTAAATGCACAGTGAATACTTTACATTTTAAAACTCAACAGAAAGTAGTGTGTGAACGATGGAACATAATTACAAATATATTTCTTCAGCTTGTCATAAAACATGAATTATTTTAAGGTTTTTAAGGTAGAAGATAGATATTCAAAACTGTTGTAAAGGAATACGCCACCCAAAATATGATAATCTTTACATACAGTATAATACGCTACCGTGGCTATTTGTTTATCTGTCCAGGATTTTAAATCACTTGTAGCTCGCAAACCGTTTGACCTATTGACCTGAAATTTGGTACACATATACTACGTGACGTCCACTATCTGCTTTTTGGGTGATGATTGACCTCCAAGGTTATTCCTCTTTTTAGTTTTATTGTAGAATAAACTCTTGGCAGCGGCCAGCAGGGCGGATGTGCGGCACATGCGTACAAAAAATGCACAGGTGCCATTCTCATCCCTACCACCTTTGCCATCACTTCTCCTACCTCTTCATATCTTAAATCATTTTTGAGGCAGATTAAAAGCACCAGCTTAAGTGAAAAATGAAAGAAAACGTACTAAGTAATTGCAACACAAACACTGACTTAATTCAGTTTTATCCTGAAAAGATGCCGACGAAAGAAGAGAAGAAGTGGCTGCTAGGGTGGAGAAAAGAAGAGCAGCACTGGAAGCAGCAAGCGCATCAACCTCTGAGCAAATGAATGCTAAACGTACAGAAAAAGAGTATGAAAACTAGGAATGCTCCAGTCAAGTATATTCACTGCACGTTATTGTGCAGTGCGCCGTTACTGGTTGTCTTATATTTTATTTACCTCATGTAGCTTGTAATGGCAGCAGACAAAATGTAAATGTCATGTTATTGTGGAGAACTGATATACTAAAGCTTTTGACAGAACAGGACCCAATAGTGACCAATGCTGGATAACAACAATGTTAAAAAACGTCCATAGAAAAAAATATATATTGCACATTAGTCATGTCACATAATCCACAAACTGGTTATCCAGCCATGTGCTCAAAACATGCAAAATGCATGCTATTTTGCTAAAATATTGTTAAATACTTACTTCCAAAATAAACAGCACACATCATAAACAGGAAACTAATGCATCATAGGAAAGATTTTCTGAATTAAAGGCTCACTTCTCCTCCTAATTTGTTGGTCAAGAGTCCTGTCTTCAATTCAAAAAGTAATTTACATGACACTTTAGTTTCTTTTCAAGATTTTCCTGTTTATTCTGGAAGTATCTATTTTATAGTATTTTAGCAAAAAAGCATGCATTTTTGCAAATGTTGAACATACAACTGGATAACTGACATTTATCACATCCTTTGCCATTATCCAGCATTGGTCATTATTGGGACCGATTCTATCAGAAAATGTATGTACTTTCCCCAGGAAAACATGAGACTGAAAATTTTTCTCAGCCACCACTATAAACTATATGGAGTAAGTAATACGTTAAAAAAATTGGGTATAATATTCCTTTAATATTAATCAAAATTTAAGAAGCTACATTAATTTTTTTGAATTTTATTTCCATCACAACACACTGCAGCGTAATTAAAGAAAACATAGAATTGTACTGAAACACACCAAATTCTACTGTATTATCCATCTATCCATCAGTTCATTATCAAGTCTTGCTCAGCTTAGAATGGCAGGGGGTTGTTGCGTATCCCACTAGCACTGTATGCATGCCAGGACACCTTACTTTGTATGCGGAACATTACTTTTTCAGATGGACATATCTGCACCTGATAGATGCTTGAAAATCTGATATATTTTATCTACTGACCTATTAGCATGGCAAAGAAACATGAAAAAAGAAATTAAAGTTACAAAGGTAACAAATTCAATATTAAAAATATTTAATAAGTTTGTGAAATGCAGCAACCATGTAATAAGGTCCCAGCAGCCAAACTTAAACAGGACTATTTCAGACACAAGCAGAGTATATCCTCTCAAATAGAGCTCACTAAATTTAGAATTCCAACTGTTGTCATCAAGTTCAAGATGTCAAGTATAAAAAGCAACTGGTTCCAATATTAATTTATCAGAAGAGGACATTTTTAATTATGTTTATTTTAATAGACAGTGACAGGGCTAATTTGATCCCTATAATTATGATTCTTGATAAATCATTATGCTCTTATTAAAGACATGTCCTGTTAAACAGACACATTTAAATGAAAATTACATGAGCGAGTCCTAAATGAAGTGTTGCGCTGTGAAGCCTGCTATCAGGTACAGTTCAATTGCTTTCCATAATTCATTGATTGGCCACAAGCTTATTCTTAAAGAGTGACCTTATCACGGCAGCCTTTTGTGGTCACTAAAAGACCCGCCAAATCCCTCCGAGACAGCTAACGAAACTAGTTCAACACCAGGAACAAGACTATTGTCAACTCTGGGGGGTGGCTAGTGGATGAGAATATTGATTCAGCTCTTTCAATAGAAACCTGGAGACCGAATTAATTGATATGTGGTATAGTCTTTTGCTAAAACACTTCTGCATTTCACTGAAAATTTTTATAGCAATACACTTTATAAAGATCAGACTTTTTTTGCAGTTCATGAATGATTATGTAATTTAAAATTCAACCCCCTGAATCCAGAATCAATTAACCTTCTCCCTCAACAATCATTTCTTCTTTCACATAGGAGAATAACTTGGTATGTGCATTCTCATGAAAACCACAGGCAGTCTGAAGTTAAGAGTATCACAGAATCTTTCTCTGTATAATAAGCATTTCTCCCTGTGTTCTGCCAAGATGGTGGAGGCAGAACAATTTTTTTTAATGACAAAGGACTGTTAGATAAAAGAGAAAAAAAAAAGTTTAAGTCAAAAATCAAAGCACTGTTCAAATAAACTAGCACCTAATCCTAAACACTAATCTACTGTCAATTATAAAGTCAAAAATTAACAAAGCAGAAATCTTAATTAAATTCAACATCATTAACACTTATCACAACACAATATACTCAATCTTGGACTACCAGGAAGTGTGCAACGCTGACCTTTATGCTGGGCAATGATGACATCACGTGTCGCACACTTCCTGTTGTGACATGGCAGCAACCAAGGCAGCAAATATAAGCAAAATTTTACAAAATGTGAAAGCAAAATGTCATCCCACAGTAGACTCAGCAAAACAATAATAAATGTACTTTTTGTAAAGCCAAATCAAAGCTGATAGTGAAAATAAATTCTCTATGTTAAAATACTCCAAAAATCAAATAAGATAAAAACAGTTGTAACAGTAACAAAGAGGTTGCAAAAAATTAATAAAGATATTGCACCTACAACACCCTGCTTTGGAGTATCCCATGATTTTCCGATTTTGCTCTACTATTTCATAACAGATTACGTACTTTTAATTAAAGCTCATCTAAATATAATGAATATCACTATTTCTACAGGATTTATCTTACATAACAAAAATCAATGAAACTAATGTTATATTCATAAATAGAGCTGATCTTGTGAAAACACGTGGCCACAAATGTAGACATAAGTTTCCCAAGTATTTTATTCCTACAATGATATATACATTTAAAGAGTAAGGATGTGGATTTATAACACAACTTAGTCTGTTGGTAATGAGGTAACCTCTAATATGGGTGGGTGCTACATGATAGTGGTTGTGAAAATTAATGAAATTAAATCAATCTTATACGCACCAAACTAGGATGAAAAACAGCTCATAGTAAATGGTCCACCGTACTATACAAACTCACAAAGAGATTTTAATTTTGAAGTAAATTCTGCCTCAGATAGACCATGTCTATCTGTAACTTTAATGTCTAAAATGCCTTGATAATCTCACATTTCATCAAAGCCCATAACCTTTATGACATCAACGGAGGTTTCTTAACCTGCATTGCAGAAAATATTACTTCTCTACTGCATTGCATCACACTTATTAATGAATCAGCTACTTTGTTACTGTTAACAAACTTCTTCCCTCTGTCAAGTCTCACCATTATGATACCATTGTTATTTCTAAACATACCCTTCTTGTCCTGGAGCTTAAAAGTCCAAGAAGTACTATTTCAGCTTTCAGCTGGTGATTTAGTCCTTTAATTAAAATAGCATAAAAATGTATTAAACTTATTTCCAAACAAAGTGATTTTTTTTTTTTGGCTTATGTGAAAGCTTCAACTGAGGTATCAGATGGAACACTATGGATTACTCAGCATACTCAGAAGGACAAATTATTTCTTCATACAAAAATACAGTAGATGGCATTACTGTGATCTATTAATTTGATTATAATTATACAAAATCTTCCACCACTGAGCTTTATATAAATCAAATAGCATTATATACAGATACACAGTAACTAATACTTGAACATCCTGGACAAGGACAAGTAATTATAACATTAGAACATTAGAACAATCTAGACAAGAACAGGCCATTCAGCCCAACAAAGCTTGCCAGTCCTATCAACTTAATTTTTCCAAAATAACATCAAGCCTAGTTTTGAAAGTCCCTAAAGTCTTACTGTCTACCACGCTACTTGGGAGCTTATTCCATGTGTCTCTGGTTCTCTGTGTAAAGAAAAACTTCCTGATGTTTTTCGTGAAATTTACCCTTTACCCTTAAGTTTCCAACTGTGTGTTTAAAATAATAGTCTACTAATTCCGTTCATAACTTTAAAAGCTTCAATCATGTCTCCTCTTAATCCTCTTTTGCTTAAACTGAAAAGGCGTTTTGAATCTTTCCTCATAATTCATCCCCTGTAGATCTGGAATCAACGTAGTCGCTCTTCTCTGGACTTTTTCTAGCGCTGCTATGTCCTTTTTGTAGCCAGGAGACTACAAATGTACACAGTACTCTAGATGAGGCCTCACCAGAGCATTATACAGCTTCAGCATAACCTCCTTGGATTTGCACTCATCAAGCTATACAACCTAACATTCTCTTAGACTTCTTAATGGCTTCTGAACACAGTCGGGACGTCGATAGTGTAGAGTCCTCTATGACCCCTAAATCCTTCTCATAAGGTGTACTTTCGATTTCCAGACATCCCACTATTATACAGTAAGAATTCAAAAGGAAGACCTAGAAACAAATGAAGCAGCTAGAATTAAAGCCGATCAATACATAAAAAGTAAATAATATATTTCAAGAATACTATAAGAGAAATATGAGTATAATGAAAGTGAAGCTCTTATCAAAGTTTTTTCTGATTAGCTTAAAAATCCCACAGCTTCAAACACCCTGCACAGAGGCAGCCACTGCTGGATAATTTTCTGAATCTAAGATTGAAGCATCTAATGATTCAAAGATGAGAATCCTGTACAGAAAATATTAAGATAGCTGTCAAAGTTTCTGCATGTCTTTCAGAGTATTCCTATATAGCATTCTTTTATAACACTTGACAATATTGTAACCTGGTTTATTTTGAATGCAAAGAGAACACTAATTTAAAAATTATATTAAAAAAGTCTGACTGGGTCATGGTACTAACTAATTTAAATTCTAACTCTAATTTGGCAAAGTGTTTGTGTGTGCCCTGAAATTGCCTGGCACTGTATCTAGGCCTGGTTCCTGTATTGTGCCTGATGCTGATCAGGTAGGTATTGGGACACCTGTGAACCTGACCTGGATTAAGTGTTTTTTAAAAGTGGACTGACAGATACAGTAGATGGATTAATGTGTATCACTGTGTTATTGCATAATGCTAGAAGCAGGTGTATGAAAAACAGTTCAGACAGTGCACACTGACCACAACTGTAGTTTTTTTTTCTCAAACCTTGTGAATATGATTTATGAATGTCTCACCTATTAGATATCTATGCAAACTGAAAAAATACTGATAAAACAGCAGAAGGATTCACTGAATGAATTAAATGTCTATTCAGATTTCTAACAGGCTGAGTAACAGCAGTTTACAAATTGTTTGCCGTCAAAGAATATATATGACATGGCCCATATGGATGCTTGGCATAGGCAGAACTCCCAGATACATAATTAACCACCAGGTTAATCAACATGAAAGCTAAGGACACTTTAACACTAAGCATGGATCTAGGAATACCACTGAAAGCTTAGGTGCTATTGGCTATTGTGCATAAAGCATTCAGCTGTAGCAGTTGTAAAATCTTTATGAAGACATTTACACCTGTAATGAGAAACAATATTCTTAAGTGGTATGAACATACTATAAAACATGACAGACACCATAATAAACAAAATCGCCACTTCAAACTCACCAAAGGCATCTCATTGTTTCAAATACTACCCAAGAACTAAAAACTGATTAGGCTCAGATGTTCTGCTTTTTGTGTCATACACTTAATGTGTATCAACTAATGCTCTAACAAGATAAAAACTTGAGCATCTCCTCTGATCACTTTCAACATTTATTTCCTGCTTGTGGTACAAAGCTGTATATAAAGATAATTAGAAGAGTCATTACTGTTGCAGAAAACAAGGCCAATTCTTTGCTGAGTCTCCCTCCTCCACTTTCTTTGTGCCATATCCCACAGAGTTTAATGCTGGCCATGTTTTACTGATGGCTAATTTAAAATATACATACTGTATATATTTCAGAGTTTTATTGTGACTGTAGGAATACTTAAGTTGCTATTTTAGGCCTTGTTGTCCTATTTAACTGTAACAAAGGCTAACTTCAATTATCTGATGGGAAAACCACAAAACTTCTCTAACACCATATAGTCTGTTCAAAATAACATTTCTGAACAACAGATTTAATACTACATTTCCTCTGTGAAAATTAGCTTTTTAACTGTGAGCAGCATTTTTGCATACACATACTGTATTACACAATCAAAAGCATTCCAATAATTGACTTACTGCTCTTTTATTAATAATTATATTTAGTAGAATTTTATGATTGCTTGCAAACATATTCTAAATACTGGCTGTTATTAAGACAGCATTGCTTACATGCATATTATTTTAATGAAGAATGAAAAATAAGGGAATATAATTATGCAGTGAAATATAATGTTTTCGCAACTGAGCCTCCACCAGTGTGTTTATTTATAATTAGAAATACAGTAAGAATGCATTTGTACTTACTGTAATAATTCCCTGACTCAAACAAACACACATGTATAACTATATACAACATAGGGAAACTCAGGAGTATATGCATGCACACATTACACATATATTATTTTTAATGTACAGTATGTATAATATGTAAAGATGGAATTTTCTTATCTACTTACATTATTCTCCAGTCCATTCCCTTGTAAAATGCTCAAAAGTGAGCCTGTAAGACTGGCAATGACCCTCACAGAGGTTTGCCAGCACTTAGTCCTCCTCCCAGTGTTTGTACCCATTTCCACAGGTATCCTGATGAGCTCAAATCAATAACATCCGTAAGAGGAAGGCACATTCTTTTCTGAGCTCTTCAGCTCCAAAAAATAATGTCTCACAAAGCTACAGGTGCTCCGGGAATCCAACACAGAATAACTGGAGAGGGCATTACTTCACCTGGCACAGAACTGGGGCTTTTTCATGAGTGATTCCCACCTGAAGCAGCCAAGCTGGTGTGCTTCAACCTTGTAAACTCAGCAGATATCAGTGACTGCTCTACCAAGGGGACTGCACCAATCTCTTCCTCTCTCTCTCTCTCTCTCTCTCTCTCTCTCTCTCTCTCTCTCTCCCTCTCCCTCTCTCTCTCTCTCACACACACACACTTCACACTGCTTGCAGGATCTTCATTAACCCATTGCTACTCTAAAAAGATAGAAAGCTGCAGTACAACATGTACTGTCTGATTTGCAGCCATTAAGGTACAAATGCCACTTGCTGAAGGCTGTCAGCTGTCTATGCCATTAGTAACTAGCTACCTCAGATACTCTGTCCATCTCATTGCAACTTGAGCTATTAGCATGAAACTAACTTCATTGAGGTTTTTTAAAGTAAATATGGCCAGTGGTAATGGAGGGCAAAGTCGGAATGCATTCTGTTTCTTTTGCCTTTCCCATTATAATAAGAACGTTCATCCATGATGCAGTGAACTTTCACAAACCTCCATTATGACTAATGGCATTTTCAGAAAGACTAAATGTAAGCACATATTTATTGATGTCTAAGGTTTGCAAACAATAACATACAACAGAGAGGTCAAGTAATCTGTTATAAGAAGGAATTGCCAGTAATATCAGGTTTGCACTGTATCAATTCATGACTTCTGATAAAATCAAAAAGGAAACTGATAATAAAACTGGGCCATTTAAGTAAAAAGCAATGAGCAGCATCAGTAATTGAGCATATTATTTATCCACCATCCATCCCTTTAATGAATCCATTCAATCCAATTTTGGAGTCTGGAGAAATCAACCTTGGAGAAGACCCCAACCCATCACAGGGCAGAGTAATTCACACACCCACAATCTTCTAGGGCAGGTACATCGATTATTCTAAATAGGCTAATTTCTAGGTTGCTGAAGAAAAAAAACATTAGATACTGTATTCTCTCTATTATAAAAAAAAATCTTGGGAGGGAGACGAGACATGATCATCTCGGAAGATACTTTGATGTCCCACGAGACAAAAGGACAGCTGTTGTACAGGCTTTTAAATGAACAATGCGCAGCACGACAAGCAGAACACACAGTTTGCCGGCAGCAGCAGTAAGTCAGCAAATGATCTGAACGCATCTCCCTAGCTTGTAATCAGCCCTGAGCCCACCCCCCCAAACAATGTAAGCGGCAGAGACACGAAGTGGCAAAAGGACAAGTGCTGTACAGATCAATGCGCAGCGTGAAAAAAGAAAACGCAGCTCGTAAGCAGCAGCAGAAAGACATCAGCTGATCCGACCGCATCTCCTTAGCGTGCTTTCAGTCCCCCTCCCCCCCTTTGACAACGCGAGCAGCAGAAAAAGATTTAACCCGAAAATAAAGGTCAAAGAGTAGATGACAAAGTAGAACATCGTAAAGAATTAAAAAATGTTGGAGCAGTACACATGCACAGCAGGAAGTACAAAAATTCCAAAGTCTCAAAAAAAGAATAGGAAATATCACATTAGCGCAAACAAATGGAAATTATTACTTGGTCAAATAACGGAACAGCAAAAAGAGATTGAATATATTGTTCGGATTTAAACTTTAAGTCGGAGACTTGTAGATTGTCTAATTCGTGTTGCCAGCGAGAATTAAAAGATTCCAAAAACATGGTTGCGGTATGAAGTCCCGTGAGATGGAGACTTTTAACATGAGATTCTTTTAAGTCACGCCCTACTTACAACTATTTTCAAACAAGACCACAGTCATGTAACCTCAGTCGTGTGAATGCTTTTGTCATACACACTTCCTGCACTCTCTTATATATTTTATGCACTCTCTTATATATTTTATCAGGACAATAATTTTATACGTTCAAGTTGACACAGCAATGAAAAAGTGAAGAAGAAAGAACATGGACAAACTTTCGAGAAAGTTGTTTTATTTATTAGAGGGAAAGAAACGATATTCACTCACAGGCAGTTATACGTTGCGTTGTCATGATGTAAGCCCAAACATAGCAATCAAAATTCAATGTGATCTTTATGAAAAGTTAATTCCAGATATTGTTTTTAAAAAAGTTTTAAAGTAAAAGCGAAAATAATGCATATGTAACAATTTCCATGAAATTAGGAATCTCTTTAAATTGTATATCTGGGAAACCAAACCCGGGGTTGGGTGAGCGAATTGATTGACTCAATCAATGTAGGTTTGCCATTCATTGTATGTCAGATTTATATCTTTATACAGCATGTGTAAAACACTACATCTCACATAATAGACACAACATTTGGTCCATGATCATAAATGTGAACCCCACAGCACAAAGTATTTTAGGTAAGGCCCTTCCTACAGACATTAGCAGTTGTGGACAGAATGTACTGTAGTTTAATGTAGAGTCAGAACATCACTACTGCTATAAATGTAAATTGGACTACATGAAGATGATCAAGAATTACATGCAAAATAAATTTTGTAAACTAGTAAATGCATTTTCACAAGACAATTCTCTTCCAGAGTATATAATTATTTATACACTCTGCCTGAGACCAAATTGCTACCAGAAATAAACATATTATTTAATCCTAACCCCTTAAAAAGCAGGCAGCACTCAGTGAATTTAATGATCAGTAAACACAGTAATGTTAGCAACAAGGCAAGCACCTCAAAGAAATAAGGATAAAATGTACAGAGAAAATTAACAGTTTCAAATTATGTATTAGAACAATGATATAAATAGTTGTGTCTTTTAAAAAGATGTAAATATTCAAACTGGAGAGACTCGAGACCCAGAGAGACTTGATTTTGATATATATGTTATTAATGCCCAAGAGGAAATTGTCTTTTTGCATAACCTTTGGGGGTCAGAGAACAGGGTCAGCCATTGTACAGCACCCCAGGAGCAATCTTCAGGTTAAGGGCCTTGCACAAGGGCCCAACGGAGTAGGATCCCTTCTGGTAGTGACATGATTTGAACAGGTAACCTTCCAGATATCAGCACAGCTTCTTAGCCACAGAGCCACTGGGATTGTATAGGTACCATATGATATATTAAATTATGTTGAAATGAACAGTATGAAACCAAGGAACAGGTAAAAAAACATGATTCAGTGAAACACTGCTATATGTCAATATAATTGTTCATATTAAGAAGAAGTGCAAAGGTATTCTGGGTAAATGACTGCAGTCCTCAGTAAATGAGTTACAAACCTTTGAAGATCATTTTGTAACAGAATAGATGCCAGTGGATATACAGTCATGGAAGTTGCTACATACTACCATCCTATAGATGGAGGAAGTTGAACCTTTATATTATTTCATTAGCAACACAATACTTAATACTCTCAGTTCTTTTATAAACATTGATCTCAAAACGTACAGAAAAAGGTGAAATAAAACTGTCAGTCTTGCAGTGTGTAACCTAATGATTAAACAGTTGAACTGAAAACCTCAGAGTTGCAAGTTCATCCTCCTCCCTGAAAAAATGTATCAAACCTTCAACAAATCTGAATCACTTACACAGCATTGTACTTGTACACAATATAATGAGAGTCTGTCAGAAAATGATCAGTTCCCTATTTGAGGTGGCTACTCGTTCAACCTGTTAGGAACTGGGTAACACAAAATCATTGATGGGCTTACTGGATTTCCCTTCTATATAAACTTTGCTTTGTTTGACATAAAGTGTTTTGGGACTCTTTGAAAACAACAACAACAAAAAAAAAAAAAATCTAAAATCCAGTTTTCACCTTAGTCTCAAAATGAATATATAATGTATGCCTTAGCAGCTTTGAAATGTATCAGTCTCTAAACATCTGTTTTTACTTTGTTTAACAAAATAAAATGTTTTATTAATATTTCATCAATTGACTCCCTTGATGAAGTGGAAATTCTTACATGAGATTCTGGCAAAGTATTTAGTGATGGGTATTTATTGTATTTTATGAATCAACCTATGAATAAAATAAAATAAAAAGTATCATCACAATTATTAAAATTAAAGTGACATTAATTATTTTACATACACTAGTATAGGGTGTATAGTAAATAAGTCATTATGAAACAGCAACTAAAAATCAAGCACTTTTTAAAACAGACCCAATATGAACTTGGCATATACAATGGTTTTCACTTTTTGATTAGAGTTTAATCAGAAAATTCTTTATTGTAAATTAGTACAGTGTGGAAAAGTAAAAATACAAATGGATATATACTCGCTGGCCACTTTATTAAGTACACCTGTTCAACTGCTTCATAACGCAAATATCTAATCAGCCAATCACATGGCGGCAGCTTAATGCATTTAGGCATGTAAACATTGTCAAGATGACCTGCTGAAGTTCAAACTGGGGAAGAAAGGTGATTTAAGTGACTTTGAATGTGGCATGGTTGTTGGTGCCACACAGGCTGGTCTGAGAAAATCCAAAACTGCTGACCTGCTGGGATTTTCACACACAACCATCTCTAGGGTTTACAGAGAATGGTACAAAAAAGGAAAATATCCAGTGAGTGGCAGTTCTCTGGGTGAAAATGCCTTGTTGATGCCAGAGGTCAGAGAAGAAAGGCCAGACTGGTTTGAGGGGATAGAAAGGCAACAGTAACTCAAATAACCACTCGTTATAACTGAAGTATGCATACCTCAATATGGACCAGAATCCCTCAGGAATGTTTCCAGCACCTTGTTGAATCTATGCCACAAAGAATTAGGGCAGTTCTGAAGGCAAAAGGGGGTCCAACACAGTACTAGCAAGGTGTACCTAATAAAGTGGGCAGTGAGACTATCTCAGTTTAGCTGCATGTTCCAGAAAAGAAAAGGAAAATCAAAAACAAACAACTTGTGTATCAACACCAATAACACAAACATTTTTTTCTTCAGCTCAAAGCAAGCAACATGGCATAGTAACTAAAGCTTTCCACTACATATCACAAAAGTAGTTGTTCCTTCTCAGCCTCTGTGTCACTGAGTGACTCCAAGTGAAACACTTAAGGCACGGGTGGGCAGATTCAGTCCTAGAGGGCGAAAGTGGTTGCAGGTTTTTGTTGTAACCCAGTTGCTTAATTAAAAACCAATGCTTGTCAATTATTTAATTTCATGGCTTGCTACTGCTTTAACTCTGCCATGTCAAGTCATTCTCATATCCTAGATTTTTTTCCTTTCTAAGGATATCATTCAAATGATTTAAAGTCTAAAACAGACAAATTTTTTCTCTTAACTTTCCTTCCTTAAGTATTTAATGAAACCCAATAGTGCGCGATAAATTAAATACACACAGGTGTAAATGGAAACAAGCTAAATGGAGGAATGCTGGTCTCTTTTGTCATTTGCATCCAATTGCTAATAAGGAGCAACTAAAAACCAAGACTACAGCTGTTTAAGACTAAAATAAGCAATAAGGGTTCAAAATCTTAATGAGTGAGACAACTAAAGTGAAGCAGAAGTGTTACTTGAGCAATAAGAGTTTCTCATTAAACAATTGGGTTGGAACAAAATCCTGCAGCCACTGCGGCCCTCCAGGACTGAATCTGCCCACCCCTGATAAGGCACATGTAAAAACTGCACTATGCTTCTGTATCTGCAAACCATCTAAGGATGGGGGTTACTATAATAAGGTACTATAAAAAGTAAAACTGCTAATTTGATTATCTGTGCACCCTAAAAATGTTTACCGTCATATGCAGCACCATTTTCAAGAGAAAACTAATGGGTAATTTTTAAAAATCCACATAAATATACAAATAATCATGTGATTATTTATATTTATTTCACTCACCATTTACATTATGTCAAGATTGTTACCTTATTAAATTTATTACTGACAACAAAGACATAATGATTAATTAGTTCAACTCTTGTAGTAATGTAATTTTTGAGAGTCTGACAGGCTAATTTCATACCAATCTACAACTTTTAAACACATTTTTTAAAGATTGCAGTGAAATTAGTCCATTGAAAGGTAGTAATTCGGATATCACCACTATCACATAGTAGCACATTTAAACAGTGTTCTCTTCTGATCCACAGTGATGTTTCTCAGGATTCTCAAGTCTGAATTGTTGAAACCCCCAGCAAGGGCAAGATTTCTCCAGATGTTTAGTTTTATTTTAATTGCTTGCTTTTCATTTGACAGGGTTTGTTAAAACGTTTACTAAAAGACATCTGTACGTGAAATGGACGTGATAAATATATACATAGATTTTTCTCTAAAGCTAAGATTTATAAGAGGCTAATTTAAATACTTGTTAACAACAAAATGATCAAGTTTGTTTACATTAAACTCTACTTTTCATTGCATATCAAAATATATGCATAGAATGACCCTGTAAGATGCAAAGCCTGTTAGCAGATTGTTATAAATCAAGGGATTAGATTTGACTTCTTGCATTAAGTTCTTCAGACTCATAGCTTTCATGTCAGATTAATGCCACTGATCTATATCAGATATACACTAATGCAGATATGTGGATTGAGGATGCAGGGACTGTGTTTGGATTATTCGTATTTTGATAAACTTTGATAGAATGGCTTTTAGTCAGTGCCTTTTATAGGCAGCCCTTCACTGAGATATGAAATGATGATAATGACAGCTCTAGTTCTTCTCATTTAATGCATAATAAGCCCTATAAAGAATTTACTACTATTGAGCCCAACTTAGTTACACCGAGAACTGCTTGCTCTTTTTTTTCCTTTTCCTGACTTCACCTACAGCATGTAATGTCACTTAATAGACATACATATTACAGATTTGTTAATTCATTATAAACACACAAATGAATGCATAATCACACCATGATCACTGCCATGAATGACAGACACTAATTTTGCTAATATTGTATACTGGCTAAAAGTACTGGAAGCATTCATTGTGAAGACCTTCCCTAATGATCTGGCACTTGCCAGATAATAGCACTAAAAGAGTCCACCAATGTGTAATAAAATACCCTCCAAGCTGCAGTACAAATGATAAGTCTCGAATGCTTCACTAAGGGGATGAAATCTCTTATAGTTTAGCTGGATAAACTCACACTTCTGATATGGAGGCCCTACGTTTACATCTCATTTCTGCTATGTCAAGGAGGTGACAGACACTTTTTCACAGGAGTCCCCTGGAAGCTAAAAATTGAAGTATAACTCACCAATAGGCATATTTAAAAATAATTCTTGAAAGTAGACAGAATGCTATTATGACATCAGCACCACCATCCAGCTGTTTGGCCAACCTGTAATAGTACCCCTGAAGAAGAGTGTATTTCAGAGGAATACAGTATCATCAGCCCACAAATCTTCTCAGCATTCCTGGAACACGTCACCCAGGAGCTCAACTGGGATGAATTTTAAGTCAACATCAACAGGTAGAAGCTGAACCATCTATGCTTTACCAGTGACATTTTCATTATCATTAGGACATGTAAAAAGGCCTCAACTACATTCTCCCAGGTCAAACAGGCAAGCTCCATTCAAGCACTGTAAGTCAACTTCTCCAAGGCACAAACAATAAGGAACCATGTTGCTGTGACACAATGACAGTATTGCAAAGACTATGTCAGCCTCAGAAGGTGATTCACAATACCCAGTGATCTTAATGGAGAGATCAGAAGATGGGCATGGGCAGCTTGGCCAGTTTTCTCCACCATCAGGGATGTCTGGAAGAAGATGAACAGCCCCACATTATAGGATGGGACATTAACCAATATGCAATATAAAAGCCTCCACACCATCCATTGTGTGCTGGAATGCCATCTGATGGGTTATACCATTAGAAGACAGCATGCAGAAGGCATTAGTAGCGGTAACCTCAGAAAGAGGTTTCTACTTGCAAAGAATTCCAGGAAGTAATGGGCAAGCAACGTTATATACCACCTGAAATCGGGTGGACCAGGGCAGTTGTGGAAGGGCTATCCCGTGATATCAAGAGATTATGCAGGTGACCCACAACAACATGGTGCAACACTCTCAAGGAGATCTCATTCCATTTCTGTGAGGAGCTCAAAATTCCTCTATCCATTGCGGATCACCGGCATTGCAACACATTAAACCATCAATGCTGGAAACCTTTGCTAGAGACGCAGCAATCTGGAGGACAATATTGGAACCCACACTCTAAGGATGAATAAGAAATCATCTAATTAAATAAAATAGGTGAAAGTTAATTTGATGTTAACAAACCTAATTTTGAAAAGCTGATAGATTTTCCCACAGTTTCTGTATAATAACCTCACCACTCATCACTGTCTCTCAATGATCTTTAAAAAATGTGTGCATTTGACCTGGCAAGCCGTAAACATTAACTAATAAATGATTAACTAATTTCTACACAACATTTATTTATTTTTATCAGTTGATTGGTTGGCTGTATTATCTATCCTATAAGTCTGTATCCATGTTTTCTATGTTTCTGATGCTGTATATATGTGATTGTTTCCTCTTCAAATGAATAAAGTTTATCTAATCTAAACTAATCTAATCTAATAAAAGTTTTCACCATGTTTTGTTTTTGTTTCTGGTCAAGCCACATACAGGCTGTCTACCTAAAGATGCTAATTAGAGTTAAAATTAAAATAACAGATACTCAACCATACACACTTGCAAATCTGAATTAATTTTTAAACCTTACAGACTCATGGAAATTTTCCTTGGGATTTCTCTAAATATTGCATGTTTAACCCACATTCCAAAAATGTTCATATTATGTTACTGGTATACTAATTTCTTCCTCAATCATGTGCCAGCCTCAGGGCGTGCACCTTAGCTCTGCTTAGCTAGCAAACGAGAGAACTACTTAACAGATTTAGATCAGGTTGTTTTCTATAATTTGCTTGAACATTCCGATTGATTTTGCGACTACTGTCATAGCACTAAGAATTATAGTTTGCTTGCAGGAGTGATATATTCACGCTAATCCAAGACAGAGGCTGCGGGCCGAGGGGAGGAGGAAGTGTGACATCAGGAGTAGGGAGCTGCCCTCCTCACTGTCCTGTTTCACTACTACGTGGATGGAGCCATGGGGGATGGCTAGTTAAACAATAAAATCAAAAGTGAAGTATTTTTATTAGTTATAAAGCAGTTAACCAAATCATCACAGTCTGTAGTCCAGAATGTACTTAGTGCCATCACTCTTGACTGTATTGGTAATCAAATAATGCACAGATGGTTTAGGTAATTAATCAAGTATTATATGAAAAAGCAAACATTAAAAATTGACATGACTACATGTTATACTTGATGTACCTGACTGTTTGCCCTGTAAGACGAAGTCCACCTGAGACACCCAAGCTTTAATAAAGACTGAAACGGTCCCTCAGCCACACAAGGAAGTTACTGTCTGGTGCCCTTGTAGCCATAACCAAGTTTTCCTCTGCAAGTCTCAAGCAGCACACTACTTTGACTTTGTAGTCTTAAAAAAGTCACTTTTTTATGGAAGAAAACAATAAACTCACATAAGTCTGGTCAGTCTGTTTATGTCCAGACCCAGTCTTACTATTGAAGCAACACAAGTGAACTATATTCTGTGTTAATTAAACTTTTTAGGCCTCATCTGCAGTTAAAGATGTCTTGCAACACATGTGATGTGTTATTAATAAATGTTAGATGGCTCAAACACACACATATATAATGTATAAATATCTAAGGCCTTGTGAAATGTATTCCAACCCTTAGCCAATTTCCTGATTTTACTGAATTTAAAATTTATTTTTCAAAGTAGTTTACTTAAAATTAGTTTTTCTAATGTGTTTCATTTTACATTATATGGTCACGGTATGTATGCATGTACAGTATGTATGTACTGTATATAGGTCCTTTTCTTTTAATAAATAGATCTAACTAAGCACAGGTACCCATTTCAGAAGATAGTTGAAACCAAATACTAATTTGACTTAATGTAGGAAGGCTTATCATTACAAACAGTGGACATCTGACACCCTGTGCATGGGCTGATGTGTGGGTACGGTACTCAAAATGTCAGCTTTACCATCATCTCTTCCACTCTACCCCCTCAGAAGGCCCTGTGAGGTTTTCTGTTCATTTTCTGTTCTTGGCTTTTTGCTAACTTGAATTTATTTTTCCTTTCAGGGCCAACAGAACCCTTTATTTCACTCATAGGAGATCTGTTCCCTGAGGACCCATGTTTAATTGCTGTGTGTGACCTGCATGCACTTCATATCCCTTTCAGCAGTATTCTTATCGGCTATCACCTCTGAATTCTAGGTTTTAACTTACTTTGCTCCCATAGAATTTATGCAAGCTCAGTCAAGAGTACATTTTGTTTGAAAACTGACTTGAAACCTGAAACATGCTTGGAAATGCCATTATTTTCTAATTCTTGAATTTCAAATTAATTTGATTAATCATTTTCATTATCTCTGTTGTTACACATTTCCATTGTAGATGTTCATATTTGAATGAAGAGACTCTAGCTTCACAGAAGTGGATATTCTTTGGCCATTTACAGCACATTAGAGTACCTAGTAATGCTGCATTACTAACAATCTGATTAAAAGTAGATCTGAAAAATGATAGTTTATGGTAGTTTATTGAATTTTCTCTAGAACTTAACACTACAAGTCCTATGTTGAACCTCCCCTTAATTTGTAGAGATTTGACAGATTGTGCAGATTGAACTCAACTGTCTACTTAGGTGGGTAAACTTTGGGAGAAGTGTTAGTGCTACCAGGTCCTAGCAGAAAGCAACACTGTGGTTTTATATGGACACTTTACTTACAAAATTCGCCTACTGAAAGCAACCGGTGAATCGCCATTTACAGCAAACAGAATAGTAAATGAGAACGTTGAAAGAAAGTGAACAAAACAGAATGTTCTAAAGTAGATACGAATGAAAGTAACCTTATTTCCAACTACTATTAAGAAAATTATTGGTACTTTGCATTTTGACTTTTAAGACTATATTAAAAAATGTTAGAGTAAGTCGCTAGGTTTAGGTATATATTAGACATTAAAATTAAAAAATGGAGGGTAAAGGACACCTGTTTATTTTAAATCTGCTCCTGAAAAATGTTAACATTGATTTTGATTTTGAGTGTTCTTTTATATTGTTAATTGCAATTTCAGAAAAAATAATATACATATATTCAAAGTACAAAGTGCCATCAAAAGAGTTTTTTTCTTGATTGGTGTCCTACAGATGTCAACTAGGACACAAAACTGGCAAGGTCTTCAGTATCCCTCACTGCAAAGCCCCAGAGACCAAAGATATTCATTTTGCTGTCTTTCTTCATAACCATCAGTCTTGCTGATAAGTGTTCAGGTTTCAGATTCAGTAAAAGTAGATTGTGTGTGAGCTCCTCTGTGTTAAAAAGGCAGGCGAGGCAGCAGCTCTTTTACCTCTTTATTGTTGTTGACTCCATTAAATGTGGTCTATAATCAGCTACCAGGTGGCAAGCCAAACTGCTGCTTACTGCATATTAATTTCAGTCATTGTTCCCCTTCTGTGCCTTTTTCAAAATAAATGGTTGCTCTTTATGCATTTAATATATAAAATAGAGTACGGCAAGCTGTGATGACATTATGGAATTAATAGTGTGATTTAAAAACTTGTCAGTATCCCTCTCCAATTCTTGAACTTTGTCTTGATAGTTAGTTTTGTTTTCAAGTAGTCCCTAGCAGTATTGCTTATTAAATTTTAGTTACAATCTCTTTGACTTTGATTTACAGCTTTGGCATGTTTCCTGTTTGCCTGGTTCTGTTTTGCCATCCCATTTTGCCCCTCTGTTTTCTCCGACCCAGTCTCTTGGCTTTGTAATTCTCACATGGTCCTTTTCTTGCTCACAATTCTCCTCTGACACCTTGTTTGGCTGTAACAACATTAAAGTGAGCTAAACTTTTGAAGACTGGAAGTCAATGTATAAGACAGGTTAGCAAAAGCTATGGGTATGAGTGTGTAAGTGGGCAATTAATGGTATTTTGTAGACAGAGAAGATCCTGAGTTATGTTGAAGTTTATTGAGGAAGAAATTTAAAAAGGAATCAGAAGTAGAGTTGATGGAGGTGATGTTATAATTAATCTTGCTTTTAATCATGTAACTTTTAAGAGGCTAGTGATCATATTAGTAGACACAGGGATACAGGAAATTACATGTAGAGTGGAACCAACGTAAATTCTTAAAAATTAGTTATGGCGCAACTGCTCTTTTTGAATTATGTCACGTTGAGAATGGAGTTGCATAAGTATCAGTAATGGAGTGTTTGCTCTCTTTATCCTAACTAAATAATTTGGAAATAATTATCGGCACAGTAGTGGGAGATGCTGTCTCAAATGACACCAGCTTATTGCAGGATATAATGACGCACACCAATATTCTTTCATGTGGGACAATTTACATTAATCCACAATAAATTTGAAGAGGCCAGGACAATACTCCATTAAACTGGAGCTGACAGGTAGCAGCCCTAATCATTGCACCACCAGGCTAATAGTGACTGCCTATATGACACTGTATAAAAAAGAAGCCATATACTTTTAAATAATTAAAACAAAATTAATAAAATGTTTGAACATCTCTGATAGTTTTATTTTTATTGTATAACTTCTGTCAATTTCTGCCACAGGAACTATCAGTCAGTCAGTCATTTTCTAAACTGCTAAGTCCAGAACAGGGTCGCGGCGGTCTGCTGGAGCCTATCCCAGCTAGCATAGGGTACATGGTGGGAACAAACCCTGGACAGGGCACCAGGAATTATCAATAATGTTAAAAATAACTAGCATGATAGTTGTAGCATGAAATCAATTTCCAAAATAAAAATTATTGGTATTAGAATATTAAAAAAAATCACAGGATCAGAGTACAAGTTCAATGAGATTCTCACCAACCACATGCTCAGCGAGCACATCTTTACCATCTTAGTTCCAGATAGGAAGCTGAGGTGCCCTGGGAAGAGAGATCACTGTGCCTCATGTGTGAATAACCCAAAATAATGGGTGGAATACTAAAAGTTGCTTGTTTCTTCACAGGCTGGTAAATTGTTATTTATAATGTGAACACATAAGCAGGAAGGAGAGAAAGAGACAGCAATGAGGTAAAACATAACAACAATTTAAACGAGATACTGTTTTCCTGTAAACAATAGATAATTTCACCTTCCTTTTAAATCTGACTTTCTCTAATAGTTTTAAATGTACAGTATGTCAAGAGTGAGAATGTTGTTTGAAGAGACTGTGTGCTTTATTTTACAGAAACACACTGAGAATTGTTGAATATTTTTTTTCTTTTCTTTCCTTTTTTTGTGTATGAGCTCACCTGTGTCATGAAACTGCACTCTCCATCCCATAATTAAGAAATAGAGACAGAAGGGTTCAGTTGAAGACAAACAAACATCCCAATCAGAATCTAGTTCAATTGCAAACAAATCAAGAAACAAAAAAATAGTTGTAAAATGTCTACAATGCATCTGTCACAGAATGAGGGTGCGTTGAAAAGATCTTCTCAGTGACGACTGCATGATTTATGGCTACTTGGCAATCTGGGAATCTGAAAGGAGGAAAATATGTAGTAGGCTGGCAAGTTCAAATTTAAAACAATTTTTTTTTAACTGTCATTTTCTTGGTAATTATAAATACACTACAAACAGCATGACTTACTATTCACTAAAGTGGAAGAGGATACTTTCAAGTGTGGCACCCTAAACAAATAAATATTGGTGCAATAAATCCAAGAATTAACAGATCAGGTAATATAACTCTCAAGTGCTCAAGAGAAAACTGAAGCAGTTAAAACCACTTCTTCCTGGTTTAACTAAGCATGTCCTTTTTCAATGGACAGAAGAGGAGGAGGAGGAGACAATGCAACAATAGAGAAGAGCGCTAAGAACTTAAAATGTCTTCTTGCTTGTGATTTGTTTAGCTGATCTGCATTTTGTCTACTTCCATCATATATTTTTAATTTATATTAATTTGAAAATGTGTTTTTGTTAAGTATTTTAGATAGATAGATAGATAGATAGATAGATAGATAGATAGATAGATAGATAGATAGATAGATAGATAGAT
>JANRMT010027041.1:74437256-74501471 GCA_026402145.1 Polypterus bichir lapradei
GATAGATAGATAGATAGATAGATAGATAGATAGATAGATAGATAGATTCTTATCTCTTTCTTTCTACAGTATTTATCTAGATAACTTGCTGTAACATGGCATTAGCGCAACACAACCTTAGCTCACATTGTACAAGTATATCATTTTAGTGATTTGATAATGGTGGTTGAACATACTGTCTCAGGAAACACTTCAAAATCTCCACAACTGTTTAAACTGCACTGACACATCGTAAGAACAGCAACCATAGTCTATGGCTACTGGAAACTAGCAAATGATATCCAACACAGGATTCCCATCCTTTTCTAAGTTAAGGTTCCCCAAATGTTGTACATCAGGGACTCCAACTAACATGAAGCTGGTGTTGTGATGTGGAGCATGATTTTGGATCTTGGTTACTACTAACAGCAGTCACACTATAAGATTTTTGACGGTATTAATAAAAGGAACCACCTGGTTTTTAATGTGAAATTTCCCAAAACATTGGAAAGTTTTTCCTCACACAAAGAATTACAGACACATATAATAAATTACTACGTAGTATTGTACAGAGTAGAACTTTATTGTCCTTTTAAACTTGCTTGTCTATTTATTCTTGCAATTTATATCAATGCAGAGACATCAGGGTCCATGAGTGTCCATTTTGGTACACAGTTGTCCCTACCTTATGACGTCTTTCCTTCACTTTTCCATGCCAACATCACCTCAGCCACAGTTAATCATGAAAAAACTTCAGGATCTGAGCAGTCTTTGTCACCAAAGCTCATGACGGATGTACCAATCAGCTAACTCTGAAGGTTAATGAGATGTCTTCGTTGAGCCATGTTGGCCAGCATAATGGAAAAGTGGATCTGCCCACCATTTTTATAAATTAATTTAAGCACATCAGATATTAACTCCTTAACTATCTTAAAAGCATAATTCTGAAGAAACATCTTTTAATGAAATGTGTATGCTTTATTTACTTAAGTAAATGTAACATTGTCAAACTCACTTAATCCAGTTCAGGAAGATGGGAATCTGGAGTATAACCTAGCAGCACTGGGCTCAAAGAAGGAAATATCCCTGGACAGGATGCATGTCCATCACAGAGATCAATCATTTAACACACTCACATTCACACAAACACAGGGAAAGTATGTAAACTCCATGGGAACAATGACCAGGTGTGGGACTCAAACACTGGATGTGGGATGCCTGAGACAGCAGCACTAAGCACTACGCCATTGAGCTGCCCTTATTTACATGTTTCCTTTTTTTGTCACTTAACTTATAACTAATATATAACTTATATTAACTTATAATATATTATATTATATTAACTTATCCCTGAAGTGATGTACGCAAGGAAATCTAATGATATTACCAATAATGGAGCAGTTTAGAGTAGCCAACCAACTATCCTGTTTTTCTTTAGACTGTGGAAGAAACCTACTGTATGTGAATACCAAAAGAACATGTAAACTTAGCAAGGATATCTACCAATTTATAAAAAGAATCAGTGTCCATGCACTGTGAAGCAGTAATGCTACTTGCTACATTAACATGTCACCATGTTATTATGTTCTCCCATGCATTTACAAAATGTATTTTCAATAACATGCAGCATACGACATCCATAAGGTACTGATGAACAAAAAAACTAATTGATCGTCTTTACAATAAAGCATTAATGAAAAGAATATTTTAATCACTCCAATGACACTTATGCAATTTAAAAGCAGAATAAGATTCTTTGATATTAGTTTTAACATTCTGCCACATTTTCTTAACTGCTGAAATATTTGCAAAAGAAAACCCTTCCTTGAGCTATACATAGTTAAAGTTAACTCACCCATATATTTAGATGATTGATTTTGTTAACCTTTTAACAAAAATGGACAAATGTTTGTGATCTTTTATGATGGCAGTAATTGTATCCTCTGCTGTTTGGACCTCAGGCTGTTTTGGTGACATATACACTATTCAAAAAACAATCTATGCAACAATAAATGATCTCTTTCTTGTTATGAAGAAAACTGAGCAGAAACACAAATATAACAATATCAATGCCACTGTATATTTACTGTTATTTAAGTCCAAAGAAATTTCTAAAGAATAAGATTTCCCATATGATGTGTATAATCCATTTAATGTTAATGTTTTCATTAAATATGTTTTTGTATTTTAATTAATGTTAAATTGTCTGGTCAGCTTTCTCCAAGCTTAGTGTAGCTGAATTTTTGTCATGAATTTTAGACCACAGTTTAAGTCATAATATGTTACAAGACAATGTCTGTCAAATGCCATGACTGAGAAGGTACAAAGAGGCAAAGCCAACAGCAAAGTTTTTCGTTTATAAAAAATGAAAGATTTTGAATTCACTATATGGAGACAGTCTTGTACCCTGTGTTGGCTGGGATTGGCTCCAGCAGACCTCTGTGACCCTGTAGTTAGGATATAGTAGTTTGGATAATGGACGGATGGATATATGGAGACAGTTGCAGAGTTGCACAGTGATGAAGCAGTCAGCGTTACTGAACTCCAGAGGCTAGAGATTGATTTCCAGCCAGGTCATTGACTGATGTCTGCACTGGTTTTATTCAAGTACTTCAATTTCTTAGTCATTAATGTTAATTTAATTAGTCAGTTTTTGCATTCTTTAGCTTGATATGTTTTTGAACACGCATTATGGCAAATATCCATTTCAAATAAAATGAGCATCTACAGGTGACTAGCCATCATAAGGAGCCATTTCTCATTATAGCTGTAAGAAATTATTTCCGAGAGTGAATATTCTTTCACCAGCATTTGTACAAATGACTGACCACTGTATTTCAATTAGTTAACACTACCATTTAAAAATCTGGAAGTATTTCTATGTATAGGTATCGAAAAAGATGAAAGTCTTCAAAGAAATGTACAATCACTGAAACAGACACCCATTTCTCTTTAACAGTTTACAGGGTTACTGTTAGTTTGAGTGAGTGATCGTGGGGATATCTCTAAATGCCTGCTATTAAAGATTATAAATGACTAGTCTTTTTTGGTTGAAGAAAATCAAATGTTTAATAATTTTCTTATTTGGATGCTTGCTGATTTGGTTTAAGATTAGAGACACTCTTTCCTGTGAAGCTTGCATGTTCTGCAACATACTTTGTCCACAATAAGTCAAGTCGACTTATTGACTGCAGAATCTCAGTATTTGTGTTTTCTGTGCAAGATATTTAAGCACTCACACATTTATTAAGACACTTCCATACCTGGTACTTTGTGAGGTTTTTTTTTAATTGAAAGAGTCCATACACAAAATGATTATAAATAAGAGAAGGATGTGAAAAGCAATTTAATATCTACACTTTAATTGGTTCATTGTGTATTCAGTTTGTAGTAGCATTGAGCTTGGAGAAGAAATGGAGAAAAATAAACCAAAATAAAATGTAGAAGAAAGTTCAGACATCAGTTTTTACTTTTTAAAGATTCAGCCAATATATACTTTTATGGACTTCCTGTTTTTCTCATATCATAGTTTTTTTAACAAAACAAAACCTTTTGGGAAGGCTATTGGGGATCACAGCTATTATTCTGAGCATATATTGTATAGAGCAGTGCACTGTATATGGTTTTTAAATAGTGTTCACACAATTTATATGTCTCTGCTTATTTAAATGGAATTGAAATGTCCCGTTTCAGTTATTACATAAGTCGATGTAAGCATGATCTCTTCAAGATATATTGGTAGTCTGAAATTGCTGTATATATTTTTATCACTGCTAGCTGGTCTAGTTTCTAAATTAGATATCAACATATCAAGGAAAATTAGGGAAGCTGGTCATGTCTCTTTTGACAAATGTTTTAGCTTGTACATAGTAAAAAAAATATTGTTTTTACTGGAAGACTGCATTTGAAGCATAGTTGTTCAAAGAATGCATCCACAGTATCTTCACAGAGTCTGCAAGGCTACATCCACACTACTACATTTTTGTTTAAAAACGCAAACATTAGTCTCTGTTTTCCTTTTCATCCACATTATCCCAGCATTTTTAACCCCTGAAAATGTAAACCTCTGAAAATGCTGGCACAGGGTTGTAGTATGGATGGGTAAAAACAAACTTTTAAAAACGTAGACTCTAATGGCGCTCTGATTTGTGTGAGCTTATTACACAGACCTCCTTGATTAAATCCTTGTGTCACCCCATTTATTTATTTATGACCTACTTTTAAACTGCACTTCCTTTTACACAATAATCAACTTGCATCTTTACACTTTTTGCACTAAGAACCTGCTGTTGTATTCTCACCTTAGTCAATGCTTGGTTATGAACTACAAGATGTCCATCACAATCCTGCTCATTACAACATCTCATTCTCTTCTTAATGAAAGAAAACCATATTAAAACATAGCAGGCACAGACAAGTTGGTTTCCGTTAGACAAGTTGGCACTTCTTACCTGTATGCATCTAAATAATGTTTTGTACAGTTTGAATGCTGAATACATGTGCAAAAGGCAATTACTCTAATTTACAGGTCACTGCAGTTTTGTGATAAACCCCGTGTCTGGCAGCATTAGCATCCCTTCAAGAATTTTTTCCAGTGTAGCCTAATGTCTGCATTATAAGCATTTTAAATCATTTTAGTGTGGACAGAGATGCTTTTATGAATGATGTGAAAATGTTATTATGGACTGAGATTATTCTTGTTTAAAAATGCCATTTTTAAATGAAAACATATTAGTCTAGACAAAGCCTAAGTTTCAGTGAACAATGCACCATTCAGTTTCTAGTAAACTGCCATTAGTTAATGTTACCTGGAGGACAGAGAAAAGCACACAGAAAGCAAGATTTCTTTTCCATCTCTAATCAAGCAGGTGCGGTTCCCTTATCTTCTGCCTCCTTCCAAAGAGTCAGCATATAAACAATATATTCAGTAGGAAACTAAAAGCTTTCCAGTATAGATCTATTATCTGTAAATATTTATTAAATGCATAGTCTTTATTCACTTCAAATGAACACTTTCATTTAAGTTCTTAAAAAATGATTTGCTATCACATAAAGAAATACTCTGAAGAATTTATAACAGGTCTGGAAAATACTTATTTTAGCAATATTAATTATCCCAGCTAAAGCAACTTTCCATCATATTGCAAAAATTAAACTAGATCTTTACGTTTTCCTGTAAATCCTAAATATCTGAACTTTTCTGAGAAAATCAACAAAAACATGCCAACTATTCACTGGGAAAACAATTTTTTTCTTCTCGTTAATTTTGAATTCACAGATCCTGTGTCAGATTGCAATATATTTGATAGAAGTGGCAAAGACAAGAATATATCTGTGATGTGTTTTCCTTTATTAACCCTGATTGTTTCCACACATACTGTACATAACCAGGAGTTTAATAGCAACTACAAAAAACATTGATAGCGTACAGCCTTGTCTGGTTATGCATTCTATTGTAAAATATTATTTACAGTATATTGTTTATATGAACATAGGCTTCTGGGCTGAAATACAGTATATTGGGTCAAAACCCAGTATAGTGAAGAGATATCCCAATTCCAAAAACATAAAAGCAGCACTCGTAACTCAAATGCTATAGGGCAGGCATGTCAAACACGCGGCCCCCTGGGCCGCATGCGGCCCGCATGACAGATCCTAGTTAGCGCTAAACTTGTACAAAATGATTACTATCATTTGTGATTGAATCATTCTGCATCTTCTGCGTTACTTATTGACTTTTCTTACTTCTGCCTTCTGACAAAAGCACGTTTTCCCATGGCATTACGATACCGGAAACATCATCTGCTAGTATAGTTGCAGCCGCGAAGTCGCAACTGAAGTGCTAGGCTGCCAGCAAAGGAGACTCACTAAGTGAAGGGCTACAGCAAAAAGGCTGCCCCCTTCACTGAGGACACTTTTCAGAATGCTAGGCAGGCAGGGCTTTGCAGCGGCGCAGAAAGAGGAGAGACACCGTGGTCAGAGAGTATTACAATGAAGTATTTTTATGTTTCTGACAGTTTCCCCATATGACACGAGTCCACAGAAATCTCGTTACTACTAAGTGGATTCAGAAGCAGATACTTTCATTACAACGAAGTGACCTTGAAATGCTTGAATGAATCATCCACAGAGCAGTTAGTTCTGTGGTTGCAGCTCAGTTGTACACATTTGCACAACGATCCCCAAACAGAAACACTGTAAAAAATGTTCTTTCTTCGAACTTTCCTCGTACTGTTTTTTTGCTGTTTTTGTTTTGTGTGGTTTTAAGTGATACCTTTTCCTTATTGCTCGTCAACATTTGAAAAACATCCATTAGAATTTAACTCATTATCACCCTTCTATAGAAACGGCATACTTGTTATATGCAAAAAGGAAGAAAAATCTCGGGTTGCAAACGTATGCGAAATGCTGCATTTGAAGATGCCGAAAAAGCTGTTTTTATGTGGTTGCAGTGAGGCTTGTTCAAGAAACATTCCTATTAATGCGGCACTCATTCAAGAATATATGAGGTTTTTAAACTCTCTTGGGACCCAGACAAACAATCTCACATGTCACGTGGCAATAGCGTTTCAGGACGCACTTCGGCGTGTCGTTCCCAGGGGGGGATCCCAAATCCCAAAAGAGTTCAGAAACCTCACAATATGAAGAAGAAAAGGGTGATTTGGCTTCTGATTGATAACTGTGCTGACCACAACATGCTTCCGCACTTAGATAATGTTCAAGTTGAATTCCTCCCACCTAATTGCACGGCAGTGCTTCAGCCATTGGATTTGGGCATCATTCGCACCCTAAAAATGTATTATCGCAAGGAAATGCTGAGAAAAATTCTCGTCAGCATAACTTGCAGATAGGAGAAGATTAAAATAACGCGAAAGAAGCTATTGAAGCTGCTTCCATTTCCAACATCCTATTTTGTAATGCACGTTTTCTGCAGTGATAGCAACCAAAACGAAATTACGGAGTAGACTGAACATAAGCAACACACTTCGCGTGTCACTGTCTTCCATCCTCCCCAGATGGGATCTTCTGGTTGCTGGAAAACAAGCTCAGGGCTCTCACTGATTCTACATTATGGTAACCTGTATAATTTCTATTACTAAATTATAACTTAATAATAATAGAAATGTAATGTTAATTGGGTATAAAACTGCCCTACGAACCCTCCCATAATCACCCCATAAACTCCAACCTCCAAAAACCCACCGGTCCCTGGAAAATTTTGCTTCTAGTAAAACGGTCCTTGGTGTCAAATAGGTTGCGGACCACTGGGCTACACTACTGGCTGGGCTGCTGAGATTGGCCACTGGACAGAACTGACCATCACGAGTAGTAGTAGCTCGCATATTTTCACGTTTTTTTTGCTCTAGTTTTATGTAATTTTGTGCTAGTATTGTAACGAACAGTTAGTGCAGACTACAGCTGAAGATCTGAAGTGGACGCGAGAAGCTGGTGAGTTGTTTATTGCAAGATGTTTGTGATTTTGAGTTTGTATAATTAGTGTAGGTCAGGGGGCTTTTTGCATATCGGCTTATTTTACAATATAAACTTTGAAGTAAACTTAGTAAAGTAAAATTTGATTTTTGGAGGATTTGTTTTCCAACATGTATTACTGAGCAATGAATTCAGTGAGCGTTTTCGCGATTTCAGTTCACACAAACAGGACTTTGTGCTGTTTACGTCACCATACTCTTACAATGTTGAGATTGCGCCTGTGAATATCCAAATTGAATTGATTGAACTGCAGTCAGATTCTATTCTGAAGGCAAAATACAACAAAGTTGGTGTGCCAGGCTTGTATGCTTACCTGCCACCCCCGTATGTGCAGATCCATAAGTTGGCATTGAGAGTACTGCCTATGTTTGGAAGCACTTACCTTTGTGAGCAATTGTTTTCGTTAATGAAAGCTACCAAAACCCCACATCACTCAAGAATTACTGTCGAGCACCTTTCATCCTTCATAAAAGTTGCAGCTGCACAAGATTTCAAGCCTGATATTGACAAACTGGTTACTAACAAGAGATGCCAAGTGTCGGGACAAAAGAAATAAATCTCACACTGTAAGACTCCTATATAAACAATGAATATAATATAATGAATATAATATAATAATATAAGGACCTAGCTAAGAGGCTAAGACTCTAATTGTATGCTGTTGTACAGAGATTATATGGAAATAAATTGCTTTTCTTTAAACTTTAAACTTTAAGTGTTACATTTTTTAAAATTTTCAGTATTGGAAAGAAAGCTACAGTAACTTTGTATAATAGTATTTGTTACAGTGTGGCCCGCTGACGCACGTATGGCAGTCGAAGCAGCCCACCATTGGTAGTGAGTTTGACATGCCTGCTATAGGGGAGTATCCAGTATTACTAAACAATCAGATTCATGTTTGTTTTTATTAAGCCCAGCTTGATCTTGTGATATTATAAAGGGTAGCATTTTCACTGTTCTTGTACACAAAATCTATACCAGGATCTTAACACTGTTACTTAGTACTGTAACTGATCTGTAGGATGTACACTTATAAAGGTCTTCATTCATCTTTGGAAGGACAGTAATTAATTTGTGGAGTAGTGATTTTGGCAAAATGTTATTTTCTCTAGATTCTATAAAAACATTTACCGTTAGTAGACACAAAAAGGGATTCCCCCTTTTATCCACTTTGTAGGGAATTTAGAGCACCTTGGATATCAGCAACACTCAATGGCTCGACCTTGCTTCTCTACACACAGTGTATCAAGCTGCAGCATTAATATTTTATCTGACAAATCATTGATATGAGCCTCACCTTCGTTACACTCTGAGGCGTATAAAGACTTAAGTATTTTTTAGATATGCTACTTATTTCTTTGTGTTTGCCAACTTCATGTTCTCTGAAATTGCATTTCAAGCTTCCTTTTTATGTATTTGTTGAGCTAAAATCTTATTAAAGATTTTTTAAGAGAGCTCAAGATACTTTGGAACTGTGAAACTGTGCCTGAAAGTCATCACTGTTATGTGTCTGCCAAATTCTGTTCCCTGACCTCTGTTTATGTTTCCTTTTAATGCCTTTCTGGTTTGGTTTAAATGTTTTTTAACACTTTAAACCATTGGGTTTTTTTAACAATGTTTACTGTAATTATTAATTTTATGTTACTAGTGTTCTATATTATGGTTTTATGGGCAACATTAGAAAGTCCTATTTTCCTTGTGTTCTGTAGGCGATACCTCAATAGGCGGGGCCACTATGACATCACCATAAGTGAGTCCTCCCTCTGGCTATTTAAGCAAGAATGGAGGAAGCTCAGTTTACTGGCAATTGAAGTTCGTGAGAGTCATTGTGAGAACTGTGTTTTTTCTTACTGATTTTCTGGCTTTGATGTATTACTGGATTATTGCAGTGGATTACACTTTGTTTATTACAGTTTCCTCTCCTTAGAGAGACTTTGATATTTTGAGACATTTATGTTTATTTTTGAGGTTTAAAACCCCTGGGATTAAAGCTGTCGGGGTGAGGTTTTTTCCAGACTGGCAAAGAGGGCCTGGCTTGGACAGTTAGGACATTTGGATGCCTCACACCCCTTTCTTGTTATGGTCCTGACTCCATTTTACAACAGTTACAATGTTGTGTAATTTGACATCCCCACCAATATTTACTTATGTAATCTGACATGGTCTGACAACAAGATCAGCAAATGTTGTTGTCAAGTCTGACATATCCTTCGATTAAAAGATTTATAAGGTGACATGGGCTTTTCCTGACTGCTGCCACCTACTACATGATGCTTTTGTCTTTTCTGCTGGCATGATTGTTGTATGTTAGGATAATATGGTTTTGCATTTACACATGTATTAAACGTAAATGTGGCTATCACTGATGGAAACTCTCCATGGCTGAATTTACAGGATAACAAAGTAGCTTCTATTATTAAGTTATGATAAAATATTTGCAGCTTTTAATCCCACATATTAAAAATTACTTCTGCTTTTTTATTTTCAGAAATATTTGATTATTTTTGCTTAATTTAAAAAGTAATACTAAATCACAGTGAGTAGTAAGCAGCTTGTGCTGTTATCAAAAAAGTCTGCAGTGACAATGATTTTTATTGTGGTAATTACAGGTTATTATTTAGTCCAAAAAATGCTTAACTACCATATGTTAAGACTCATAAAATTATGACATCAGTAAAAGTATGTTTTACTTAACAAACACATATGTACAGTTTTTGTAGTGGTCCATTAATTGTGTATTATACTTTAAAAAAACAGCATGACGGCACTACCAGCAAATATACTTTTGTTAATAAATTTAGGTTCAAACGCAAGCACACAAGACTGCAGCAGAAGAAGAAGAGGGTAACTATCATTGGCAAGGTAAGGGGGCACACACCGATTTTCATGGTACACTAGGGGACTTTAGAGGAATGAAGGTTGAGAACCACTGCTATACTGTATATTAATCAGCCCTCACTGGCTTTTTTTCCAATATCCCTCATCAATATAATGATTCTAACAGCATTCACACTATGTTTTATGTTTTAAATACAAAAGAAAAGAAATACCTGTTATGATCCTGAGCAAGTCACTCAATCTGCCTGTGCTCAACTGTAAAAATTATGTGCAAACAGTTGCAATGTATCCTGATCTCTTAAGTAGCCTTGTCATTTGCTATACCAGTCTCTTGTGTCTTGCAGCTTTAAAATTAATAATACAAATCCCTCAACCTAGAAGACCTAATGTAGTCAATAAGGTTCAATATTCCCAAATAAGAGATCTTGCTTTCCTCCAGTTTCCATTGCTTACCTCCTGCTTTTAAAAACAGCTCTGAAGAAGTCCTTCTACTCCAAACGTCATCCATCAAACAACACTGAACAGTTGGATGAACCAAAAACTCTTTGACCTGGCGCTTGTCGTCCATGACTACATCCGAATGACAATTTGTGTCTAAATGGCAGCTAGAAAAAATATTTCCTAAAGCTTTTCTAATAAGAGGCAGACACCTTAACTCCCCCCTCCCCACAATCAAGGGTGAGCTTCACCTTATATTCTCATTTGATTTCAATTTCAAGGACATTCCTGTTAACTGAATGTAATTGCTTTTGTTGATCAGTAATTAAGCCAAGGCACATGAGCATTTTATGGTAATTTTTAGCACATAATTCCAAGTACATTACTATTTAAAAGGAAAGTGAGATCCTAAACCTCCGACTTGTATTTAACGGCATTTTATCTTTTTCATTTGCGAGTATAATTGACTTATATGACTTTAGCAGTACATTCTGAATATTTCATTACCTATGATTAAAGTATATTCTGTAATGTTTTTACTTTTTTAAAATGTTCTGACACTCCTGATTGCCTATCACCTGTGTTTACTTTTAAGAATATCTAGTATTTTGTTCAATAATAGGTAAGTTATATTTTGTGCATTTACAGTGGTGTGAAAAACTATTTGCCCCCTTCCTGATTTCTTATTCTTTTGCACGTTTGTCACACAAAATGTTTCTGATCATCAAACACATTTAACCATTAGTCAAATATGACACAAGTAAACACAAAATGCAGTTTTTAAATGATGGTTTTTATTATTTAGAGAGAAAAAAAAATCCAAACCTACATGGCCCTGTGTGAAAAAGTAATTGCCCCCTGAACCTAATAACTGGTTGGGCCACCCTTAGCAGCAATAACTGCAATCAAGCGTTTGCGATAACTTGCAATGAGTCTTTTACAGCACTCTGGAGGAATTTTGGCCCACTCATCTTTGCAGAATTGTTGTAATTCAGCTTTATTTGAGGGTTTTCTAACATGAACCGCCTTTTTAAGGTCATGCCATAGCATCTCAATTGGATTCAGGTCAGGACTTTGACTAGGCCACTCCAAAGTCTTCATTTTGTTTTTCTTCAGCCATTCAGAGGTGGATTTGCTGGTGTGTTTTGGGTCATTGTCCTGTTGCAGCACCCAAGATCACTTCATCTTGAGTTGACGTACAGATGGCTGGACATTCTCCTTCAGGATTTTTTGGTAGACAGTAGAATTCATGGTTCCATCTATCACAGCAAGCCTTCCAGGTCCTGAAGCAGCAAAACAACCCCAGACCATCACACTACCACCACCATATTTTACTGTTGGTATGATGTTCTTTTTCTGAAATGCTGTGTTCCTTTTACGCCAGATGTAACGGGACATTTGCCTTCCAAAAAGTTCAACTTTTGTCTCATCAGTCCACAAGGTATTTTCCCAAAAGTCTTGGCAATCATTGAGATGTTTCTTAGCAAAATTGAGACGAGCCCTAATGTTCTTTTTGCTTAACAGTGGTTTGCGTCTTGGAAATCTGCCATGCAGGCCGTTTTTGCCCAGTCTCTTTCTTATGGTGGAGTCGTGAACACTGAACTTAATTGAGGCAAGTGAGGCCTGCAGTTCTTTAGACGTTGTCCTGGGGTCTTTTGTGACCTCTCGGATGAGTCGTCTCTGCGCTCTTGGGGTAATTTTGGTCGGCCGGCCACTCCTGGGAAGGTTCACCACTGTTCCATGTTTTTGCCATTTGTGGATAATGGCTCTCACTGTGGTTCGCTGGAGTCCCAAAGCTTTAGAAATGGCTTTATAACCTTTACCAGACTGATAGATCTCAATTACTTCTGTTCTCATTTGTTCCTGAATTTCTTTGGATCTTGGCATGATGTCTAGCTTTTGAGGTGCTTTTGGTCTACTTCTCTGTGTCAGGCAGCTCCTATTTAAGTGATTTCTTGATTGAAACAGGTGTGGCAGTAATCAGGCCTGGGGGTGGCTACGGAAATTGAACTCAGGTGTGATACACCACAGTTAGGTTATTTTTTAACAAGGGGGCAATTACTTTTTCACACAGGGCCATGTAGGTTTGGATTTTTTTTCTCCCTAAATAATAAAAACCATCATTTAAAAACTGCATTTTGTGTTTACTTGTGTTATATTTGACTAATGGTTACATGTGTTTGATGATCAGAAACATTTTGTGTGACAAACATGCAAAAGAATAAGAAATCAGGAAGGGGGCAAATAGTTTTTCACACCACTGTATATTTCTGTATGTCTGTATAATCATTCTCCGTGTTAGGTTGCTTGGCATCTCTGATCTGATTTAGTGTAATTTATTGTGGGCATGTACATGAATGTGCCTAGGGTTGGCACATGAGGCCTGTCTTGTGCTCGTGAATCTACAGCTAAGTACCACTTCACAGCATCCCTGTATAGAAGTAGGCAGGTTAAGATTATGAATGAATATATAGACTGCGAATTGTTCTTGTGATACTTACATGAAAGTAAAACTGTTTAATAATGTATTTTTCATATATAACTAATAGAGTATTAACTTAATATGAAGAATTGTGTAGTCAATAACAAAATCCATTCTGTCTGTACAGACAGGATACCAATATTATTTCCTATTTATTACTTTATTTAATGCATTTATAGGGTTCAACATTTATTGATCTCTTATTATACAAAAAATACATTGAATTTATCTGCTTATACTAGAAATTTATTTTGTGCAGGAGCTATATAGACTGGATATTAGCCTTTAACTTTTCTGCCATCTGACCTACTTTTAGCCCTTATTGTACTTAGCATTATTATATACTTTTATTACTATTAGAGTACTTAATCACCCGAATTACAAAGTAATGCATATCTATCTATCTATCTATCTATCTATCTATCTATCTATCTATCTAATTATACTTATAAATGTGTAAAATGCTCACTATTTGTTAATCGGATGTGTACTGTATAAATTAATGCAATTTATTCTAATCTTATCTATTTAAAATTAATCTAATCAATGTACTGTATAACTAATTATTAACTGGCATATTTTAAACTCTTAAAAATAATGAGCAATGTTTGATATCTAATTTTTCTGAATGGAAGAACCAAGTAAAAGAGTATCATGTTGTTGGACAAACACATCACTCAAAACAAAATCAACAAATAATATAAAACTGGTTCTTTAAGCAAACACTTTCATTTTCAGAACTACAAAAAAGTTCCATCTGTCTTTTTTTTTTTGTAATACTGAATTAAACATCATCCACCAAAACTAGTACAGAACTTCGAATGCCTAAGCAACAAATCTCATTTGCACATCTTCCAACTATTATAGCAGAAATCTCAGAAATGTATCCTGAAATATTTTGACATCATTATGAGAAAGGTTTAACCAAACATTTTACCCCAAATTAGTGTTTTACTGTGATGGAATATCTATGCCATTCTGAGTAAGCAATTGCTTTCTCTAACTAAAAATATGTTTTTAATATAGTATGACATGGGTCCTGAAATCTTATGTTATTTCGCTTATGTCTGTCCGTGCTCAATATAAACAATTGGTGCCACAACTACTATATCTCTCCACAACAACAGTGAGGAATCTGTGTTCCTGGCAGAGTTGTGGTCTTAGGTTTATCAGTCAGTTCTTCAATGTGGCCAGTTATCAACTGTGGTGTCTGACTGTTTATTCAGTGCATACTTTGATACTAACCGAAACTGCATTATGACACTACCATCTTACACCTCCTTTTCCCTTCACTTCAGTGTAAGCCTCCCAATAAAATGAAGAGGCACATACAACCTAGCTGCGACCAACAGAAACGGTCTGCCTGGCCTGTATACTCACACCAAAGCACAGAAGCAGAAACATCTTTGTCATGCCAGATCAATCAGCTCAGGCAAGGTGTCTTAGAACAAGAAAGACAACGAATTACAAACCACAGCGTGACATTATCCAAAGATCAGCGGCAGCAAGACATTGAACAAAAAACGAAATACACACACAACCTTTCTGAAGAACAGCTGCAAACTGCTAGACAACAAGAAACATTATGACGGGAAAACTACAGGGATTCCATAACACTGACAACTCAAAACAAGATATTCCCTTTATATTACGGCATAGGCAATTCCCTGTTCGTTTAGCATATTGTATGACTATCACCAAGTCACAACGCCAAATGTTTAATAACATCAGAGTTTATTTGCCAGTTTATTTTACACTACATTTTCCAGAGTTTCATCGAAACCCGGGTTAATCGTACAGGTACTTGCGGGTTACACACAGAGGAATATTTTCGCTGACAATAACGTTTATGCAACAAATTTTGTTTTACGACAATTATTAGACGTTGGTATACTACATTACCTGACGGCCACACTTCACACATACTGACTTATATGTGCCCTGCATTTCCCTTCTTGTCCAATATGTTCTGTTAACCTGTTCATGTTACACTTTGTATTGTAAATATTCATGCTGTTGTAAGTGACTATAATAACATTCCATACTAATCATGTGACTATTCTAATATTGAGTCCTCTCACATGTTACTACTTCTTAAAATAATCTCCTTTCTTACTGTAACATGTGATGTTCTTCTCTCCCTCATCATCATTTCATTAACGCTTTTAGTCTTGCGAAATTTTCACAAGCATGATTTGCTAGTATGTCATTATAATCATTTTGCATTCTGAAGGTATAATCTTCAGAAAAATAGATTATATTAGCTGCTCGAGCACCTTCCATTCTAAAAGACATTCCCAAGGCACTTTATACAACTAATTCAACAGCATAGAGGAGAGCAAATGCTCTTTAAATTGTAGAACTGGCTCCATGTACATCATTTGAATGAACAATCGGAACATGAAGTTCCACGTTTAGCTTCTTAACTACTAGGCAACATCCAGCATATGAAAGATGTGACTTTTCACTTGAGTGTCTTTTGCATGTATCTTGAATTTGTTGATTCTCAGATTTAGTACTTTCAAAGACATAAAAATTGACTTACTCTAGCAACACTTAATCTGATCAAACCATAGATATATTTAAACGTACACTGCATCTCAAAAATATTTTACATTATATGTGCAACTCGAAGAATCAGTTACCATTCTTCTTGGCAAAATGAAGATATTATTGTAATAAACAGTATTTTCTCCAGGAATAATCTGTTAACATTTTATTTATTTATTTATTATTATATTTATAATATGCAGGAGAGACTACCTAATTTATTTTGATGCCGTCATTAGCTTGTGAAATTCTCACACATTTTTTAGAAGTCACAAATCATATTTTCTTAAAACAATGTTACTGGCAGCTATACCCAGCTCTGCCATTGTTTTTTTTTTGTGCCTTCTGAGTGGTCATTTCTTTTCATCTTTTATTTTCATCCTAGATTTTTTACCCGTATTTATGCCTGTAGTTGTTTTAGAAGATTTAAAAATCATTTTTCAGAGCTAATTACCATGTAGACCATGAGATCTACATAGAATTGTCAAAAAATAATTTCTGAAGGCACTAATGCAAAGCCTGCTAATGTCTTAAGGACAAGAGAACTCTCATAATTGTCTCATTGTCTTGTTTTCTTCATCCATCTCCCTTAACCTATGTAACATCTTTAACTTAAGGCCATTAGGATTTTGCCAGAGCCTTGGCTTATACTCCATGCTTCACTCACAAAGAGTGTCTGGCATGGCTGTTGCAGAGAAACAGACAATGCAAATATGGTAATGAAGAATGAATTTCTGCCTTTTCCTCATTAAATGCCTCCATTAAAAGCCATGTACATAATCTTTCTCTGTCATGTTGCAGTGCTTTGCTTTGCCCTTCTGTTCAATGGAAACTTATATCTGTAACCTGGTATTTTGCTTAGGGATTACAGATCTTGGCTGACAAACCATAAAATGCTGATTTTTAAGGAGTAAAAGATCTCTAAGCTTTACAAAGCTCCACATCTCGTAGAACAGAAGTGACATGGCATTCAAAATGTCTACATTAAGAGAAGTGAAAACAGATAAAGGCCTAGTTTTCATTGCACACATAAGCCGATTCTTGGCATGAACAAAACACAAATTATAATCACAAATAGACAAGACAAGCCCCTTCTGTTTCACGCAGCGCTCGGCTGGATGACATTCTGATTAGTGATAAGGCCTGTCCATTTTTCTGACTTAGCTCTCAAAATTCTTTCCTTCATTCTGACACCTTGTGTCTTCATCCTCTGTTCACCTCAAGATTCCAGTCTCTAAGTGAACTTAAATTGTGTTTTGTGGCCTTCCTTCTTCAGCTAATAGACTAAACAGACTGTTCCTGTATTTAAATTAGTGTTTTTATATTTAAATAAAAAAAGATCATGATTTATTCTATATGATGAACCGTAAGCAAAATGATTTTCCCAGTCTTTTATTTTAATCTGTGTGAGTGCTTTTGGTTAATAAAGAAGTAATAATATTTCAATAACAGTGGCATTTTTTAAAATAATCATTTAGATCTATTATATGACAAGCAACTTTATATTTTCAGACTAAGCATACCAAATTTCTGCATCTACAAAGCTAAATTTCATCATTAGACCTACCAAGAATTAAAGGCATAATAATTAGGGTGAAATAAATTCCTCTTTGTCTCTTCAGCCCCTCCCACCATCCCATATACATACAAACACCTTTGAAATTCCTGCAGTCAAAGAGCGATATGACACCCCCAAGGAAAATACTTCTGAAATAAATCATGTGTGCACTTTGGCAGTGACATATTCCAAGCGAGACTGCAACTAATGAAAGCTCTCGCTCTTGACAAAAATAGTCCCAGCTGTTTCTGCAAACCATCGATCATTTGTAGGAGACACAGGGAAAAGGTCAGTTCTGTTTTTTCAGATGATGCTGTTATCATATCAAAGTTTAGCTCTAAAGCTTCCAAGATTATCGAAAGCATTAAGATCACTAATTTATGACATAACTGCAGTTTAAAGGAAAAGCAACATCCTTGAAAAACTGCATTTCTGCAACATCCTTAACTGCAGCAGCCCTTTAGTTCAGTGGTGACAACCCCATGGCAAAGAAAACCGTAAGGCTGACAGACATGCCACATTCTGACAAAAAAGTAACCGGACAGAAGAAAATAATCCAACACAGCAGCAGACCATCTGTGTAACCACATAGTCTGCAGAAGCCTCACAACAGTTGGAAATAAGCAAGTGTAGCTTCAATCTTTTTTAAACGATTACATTTTAAACCTCCAACAGGAAAGTGTTTCAAAGGTTCAATTTGTGGGCTGCTGAGAAAAAAAAATCAAAAATCAAGAAAGTAAGAATTTGCAGAGTGTTCTGATGTTTCTTTTTTGTAGGAATTCCCACTCTATGCAATTCCAATTCCCACAAAAGAAAACTATACAAACCACACATGAAGGAGCAAAATCCCATAGGATTTCTGGTGCAACATTGCAGAAAATGATCTGCTTTGAATTTATCAAGGAAAAAATTCTGTCAAGTCAAGGAAGTTTGCTGTATCCCAGCACCTTGAAATTTTCAAGTAGAAGAACATGCTTCACTAGCTTAAGAAAAACAGTCGAACTGAGATTGGTGCCGGTACAAATGCTGTCTCTGCATATTTTTATGACTTTCACTAACTTACTTAATTTAAGCATATGTCATACTTCATGTTGCAGATCAAACAAATTCTGCAACAGAAACTATCCTTTGTCTCATGTGTTTATATTAAAGACATTATGTCTGTTTCATAGGAGCACTGCATACGCTGTATTTCACAGCATATACGCTACTCTTTTATGTAAAGTCACTGGCACATTTTACAATAACAGGTTTGAGAAGATGGCAGTATTTCCTGTGCAAATCTCTGCTGGAATGTGTCTAATAAATACAAGCAAATGTTCGAGGAGTGTGTGGTAGTGGTAAACTGTCCTGTGAGCCCCATGATGGACTTACTTTATCTTGCACCGAGTGCTTACAGTGCCTCTGTTGAGAGAGACCATGATGTTTTCTGTCACCCTGATTGAGACAAATTAGGAAAGAATAGAGCAATGGAATATGAGACACCAAAGTCAAAGAACCCCTAAGAAGGTAAAACTAAAGCTAAATGGGTTTGTCCTCAAAAAAGGAGAAGACAAAGTGATGTTGTGGTTGAGACTTTAGACTTTAAACCTTACGAATCTGAGTTAAAATGCTACTACTGACACTGGGTGGTCATGAGCAAATTATTTTGTCCATTTGTACTCCAACTGGAAATAACAACAGAAATATAATCAATTGTATGTCTCCTTGGTCCAGTGTGTCATCCAAATCAGAGAAGAAGGTAAATTTTTTTTTAAGTAACAATAACTAACTTCTCAGCATGATGGTCTCTAAGTCACAAGTAGTATGATTCACACTAATTTATTCATACTGTATATGAAATTTCATTGATTGAAAATAACCTAAGAAAGTTATTACTAGTTGTAGTATAAGAAAATGCTTTTAAATATCTACATGTATTAAATTAAATCGGTTGTTATCTGTTTATTCCCTATACATTACCACACCATTTGCAAACTGAATTCCTATGACCACCCCGCGACCCGACCTCGGATAAGCGGAAGAGGATGGATGGATGGATGGATTCCTATGACCATATGAGTAACATTGGGTTTCTGGGAACCTCAACTATTACTATCACAGACAGACTAACGGATATACAGTGGGTCCAACATTTCATGAGAAAATGTAACAGATGCCTCTTTGATTTGTATTCATTGCTAGCTGGCTGGATGTATTTCATTAAAAAAATATATTTCCCTCAACTATTTGGCATCACCTTGTACACTGCCACAAAATTTAATTTTAAAAATCAGAGCCTAAAACTTGTTATTGTATAATTCTGGCCCACCTAAAATGAGTGAAAAAAAAAACAAATTAAGTGTGATGAACCTTAGGTCAAACGTTATTGAGGTGACAATATTAAAAGGTTGTTTCAAACGACAGAATGTAACCATTTCACCTATTCTTGTGAGATCCACCAACATGTTTTGGGCATTTGCTATGACTATACATAAGGCTCAAGGGCAGCCACTTGAAGAGGCAGGTAATAACGCAATAGAATTCATGATTTTTTACATAGATAACTATGCGTTTAGATAGATAGATAGGTAGATAGGTAGGCAGGTAGGTAGTTGGGTAGGTAGATAGACAGGCAGGCAGGCAGGCCGATATTCTCAAAGCTGTTTAATTCAATGAAGAGGTAGTGGGGGGAAAGTTGGTGCAGCAACCACTCTGAAGAAAGTGGTAGCAGGACACGCACACACACATACAGAATCACATTGGAGATAATAAATCATTAATTATTATTAAATTTAAAACCAAACAATAAACAAAGTTACTCAGTGTCAACACATACAGAAAAGCAAGCCTCCAGTTATGTAAGTTCAACAGCAGATAAATAAACTACTTTTGCAGTGGTTGCTTGTCTTAAGAATGGAGGCCTTCTGTTTGTGCTGAAATCCAGGATAACAGAATAGTGTTTTCATATGTAAAGTGCCTTATGCATCAGTCATTGTCCTCCTTAAATGGTGAAAAATTAAAATTACAGGTAAAAACCACAAAGCTAAAAGTTATCATGTCAGCTGTACATTACTGCTAAAGTAAAGTGCCTGTTGGGTCCAGCATGGTGTCTTCCAGTCTTGTAGATTTCACACTTTTCCATATATATGAGGCTGTGGAGACAAGTTGTCCAGCCTATGGGCTACTTATATTACTAAGTGTCATAACCATAAAAAGAAAAATCTATTTTTTTACCCTGAAGCTAATCCAATCAATACAGGTTTGACTTTCATTATTCCTAACTGAATCATTGCAAGCATACCTGATAGAAACTGTGTACCATAGGTGATGTTCTAAATGTTTTTAAGACTGACAACGAGTAGATGAAAATAAACGCTGCAAACCAAGTAGCTCTCACCATGCTATTTCTGCTGATATAGGCAGAAAATAATTTACAGGAACATCTCAGAGAAATATCTGGAGTTTCATTACTCTGTGTTGAAAGATGGAAACATTGCGGACAGACGTATTTCTGTTGGTATAAAGGAGCCCCACTAGCATTTCTTCACACAAAATTAAAAACATTTGTTTATTACTCTACATTAGAATAATCACCATGTTGCAATATTAGATGGAGAGATAATAAGTAAATAAAAACAAATGTGGTAAATTAAATGAACTTTAACTGATGTGAAGAAAAAAATAAACAATACTAAATGAATGTGATCTAAACTTCAATAAACTTTTATTATAAGCTCAAGCAATACCAGGTACTTAAAGCTAGTTAAATATAAGTGATGAAAAATTTAATAAAGCAGCTTCTTATTAAATAAATGCAGTAATGCAGCAAAGCAATTCATCATTACCTGTCTGCAGTAACTGAAATAATAAGATAGCAATGAGCCAGCCTTTTACTCTGGCTGTGCTTATCAAACAGTTTTTACTGTTACTGTGATAGTTTGTTAGTTTTTCATTCAATTATTAAATTTTCTTTTTCTAGATACAGTAGACCCATCTATACAGAGAATAAAAATGAGATATATTATCTTTTCAGGATGACTCAAAAAATACTTTTTAAATAATGTGTGCCATACACTGTAGGTTTTTATAGGATGCTAGCATGTTGAGGAAAATATAAGGGGAGCGTAAAAATAATTTGTGCTAAATTGGATAATGGGGAGAAGTGCTGAAATTAAATGCTGTACTATACAGTATATCCATTCATGAAAAGGATTTTGTGGCCAAACTGAGAAAGAATAGAACAATTAATGTTTTCAGTGTAAATGGATGAAACATAAAACTGGCATCTGTGCTGGGGAGAAACCTTCCAAACAGTATTCCCTACACTAAAAACAGCCACAATATATAGTAGGTGACATGAATGAGAGTCCACTGCTTTCTACAGAGAACAGCTATAACATTGCTTATATCTTTCTGCAAAGTCTGTCATGCTATTTGCATGAGGGCAATTACCATACTAAAGTATGTGGCCATTGACTATACAGTATGTATGTATTCAACTAAAGACCCATGGGACAAAATCTGAATTTATCTAGTATACAAAACTTCTGAAAGTCATGAAATCCAAAAGTGCTTCCAAATTGTAATCACAGGTCAGAGTTTACTCTCCTAGTTATGAGCTTGGTCTTCTAGACAACTATATGTGCAGTTAAAGTCTACTGAGAAAAAAGTTCATTGTGTATTAGTTTTAGTGTGTAGTATTCCCTAGGGACAACTCCATTTGGTTGTTTTTCTGTGGGCACTTTCCTCTGTTCTAACCCACTAAATACTAAACAGGAATGGACCATCCATCAGATGGAATATTCTTTCTGGCACGTGGCATCTTTTCTATTGTTGAGGATTGAAAAAGTGTGTGATGAGAAATAAAGAAATAAAGAAAGGTAATAAAAAGCATCTTACAGTTAAGAGGCAATGTATGAGGGCACCTGCAAAAGGAAAAAGGAGGTTACCTTTATTTCCACAGTTATAATTAAAAGTAGGAAGAGTAACATTTGTAGGACATAATGAAGGCTTATTAAGGTCAACTGTTGAAACATTCATCCCTCCATTGTCTCATCTGCCTATCTACATCATAGTCACGGGTAGCTGCTGTCTTTCCAGACAGCACTCTACAAAGGGTAGGAACCAATCCTGCACAATGTCACACACATTCACAAAACAAACCTCAACCTTTAGTCATTTAGTCAAATGACAATGGAGGCTTTAGTCAAATAACTTAGAAGGGTTCCTTGGCTTATTTTATCATTGCTAATATATAAGTTCAGACTCAGAAAAGGGTATATTTGCAGCAGTGTCCAGAATATTACATATTACATATTTCATCTTGTACTGTAGTTGGTCAGAAATGATACAACAACAACAGGGGGAGTAAGATATAAAACACATCCGGGTCTAGGATTCTAGCTTGATTTTTCAATGGGTGCATTTGGAGTGAAGTTGTCATGTTCTCCCCAAGTTTATTTAGTTATTCAACAAAGATTTATTTTTCCCCACCGTACAAAAATATGCTGGTGTGATGACTCTGCACTGGTCCAGTTTAAGTGTTCAGTCCAGTGTTGGCTATTGACTGATGCTACTGGGATAAACCCTATACTGGAATAAATGGTTTTAGCATGGAGGTTGAAATACAGAAACTGTGCTGCTTGCTAACTCATTTGTTCTTCAGAAGTAAATGGGATTATAGTTAATAGGATTACAGCTGAAAAATGGTGAAATTAGTTTATTTAATCTGTTTTATGGAAGCAGGATAATAAGTATGTTGGATGCTAACATCTCTTGTTCTATTAATATTTACTTATATTGTTTGTGTGCATTTGTTAGAATTTCACAAATAAAAATATGTTAATAATCAAATTTCCATCCATTTCTCAACCTGTGTTCACCTATTCAGGGTCACAGTGCAGACACTGCCACAGGACGCAACAACAGTCTACTCCAGGGCACAATCAGGCACACACCATCACTAACACTCACACATACTATGCAATTCAGACACCTAAACTAATTTATTTTGAAAATCTTTAGGATAATAATAATAATTCTTTACATTTATAGAGCACTCACTACTCATGGCACTCTCCCAGAACACAAACCCAAGATTTCCTTACTGCGAGGCAGCAGCACTACCACTGTGCCATCTCTGTGGAATAATACTATAGGGTATAATAATATAGGGGTGGCACGGTGGCGCAGTAAGTAGCGCTGCTGCCTCGAAGTAAGGAGACCTGGGCTTGCTTCCCGGGTCCTCCTGCATGGAGTTTGCATGTTCTCCCCGTGCCTGTGTGGGTTTCCTCCGGGTGCTCCGGTTTCTTCCCACCGTCCAAAGACATGCAGGTTAGGTGCATTGGTGATTCTAAATTGTCCCAAGTGTGTGTGGATGTGTGTGTGTGAATGTGTCCTGCGGTGGGTTGGAGCCCTGTCTGGGGTTTGTTTCCTGCCTTGCGCCCTGTGTTGGCTGAGATTGGCTGCAGCAGACCCCCGTGACCCTGTAGTTAGGATATAGCGGGTTGGATAATGGATGGATAATAATATAGAGTATGTAAAGATAAGGACTGCGAATGCATGAAGAGTGATAAGTCTCCATACCATTAGGTCTTGGATTGTGGTCTCTATTACTTAAGTATGATCCACAAACAGAAAACGATCCAGAGTGCTGTCTGGATTGACCAGTTCCCCAACATAAGTCATTACTGCGTCACTAGTATTAACAGGCTAGGGAATTCTAGTAAAATTCATTGAAATGATTTGGATTGAAAAACTTAACAAATAGAATACAGTATCAACTCATACAGAAGAATAACAGACTACATTATATTCATTTTTTTCTTCATTTAATAAAACACTATTTGTTCCTTTGGCTGTTTTTATCATTTGTTTCAAATTCTGCAATGTTATAAGTAATTAGTGAGCTTCAACCGCTGGTGGCCATGAATTCTACAGTAAGCACACAGATGGAAGCTGCTGTCTACTTTAGCATGGAGGTTCATGAGGTTTAGCGGGTGTGTCAAAGTGTATGAGTGTATGAGACATGAAAGACCATACCCATCGAGCTGGAGCAGAGTTGGAAAGAAACACACACACACAAGAAAGGCCTCCATCACTTTACTCACATGAGTGATTTATCTGAAATATCTTGCTGTGTGAGAACAGGGCAGACAGCTTTTTTTTTTGCAAATTGAGATGTACAGAGAGGTGGCACGGTGGCGCAGTGGTAGCGCTGCTGCCTCACAGTTAGGAGACCTGGGTTTGCTTCTCAGGTCCTCCCCGCGTGGAGTTTGCATGTTCTCCCCGTGTCTGCGTGGGTTTCCTCCCACAGTCCAAAGACATGCAGGTTAGGTGGATTGGCCCTAGTGTGTGCTTGGTGTGTGGGTGTGTTTGTGTGTGTCCTGCGGTGGGTTGGCACCCTGCCCAGGATTGGTTCCTGCCTTATGCCCTGTGTTGGCTGGGATTGGCTCCAGCAGACCCCCGTGACACTGTGTTTGGATTCAGCGGGTTGGAAAATGGATGGATGTACAGAGAAAGCAATGGGAATCATGGCAACAGCTGCTGCTACATTAGATGTGTGTATATGCGCCCCAGGAAACCTGGTATCTAAAATGTCATGTAAATCTTTACTCCGGTTAGGGAAAATCACATCTTTGGACTCTAAGAAACCTGGTTAACATGATTATGTAGCCATGTAAACCCTTCATCAGGTTACTGGTAAGGAATTTGTAGCCTGCACATGTCTGTGACACTCCATCAGTCCGTGCATGTGTTACTTCACACATGCTTCCATCTGTCTCTGGTAGAAGCATCTGAAAAATAAATTTCTAGAGGCAAATGTTTGAGCGATCACCTTATTTCTTCTCCCGGCTAAAATAATCTGTTTTTAATAGTTCAGAAGTCGCTAAATTTATGTCGATGAGCTCAACATACAGTGCTAAACTCAGGAACACAATCTCGAGAATAGTAGGGTAATACGTTAAAAGTAACGTGTGTTATGTAGTCAAATTAGTTTTTAAAGTGACGAGTAACCTAGCGCAATAGATACCTTATTCAAGTAAAAATGCCTGTGTTATTATCATTCCAGCAGCACTGGGTGTAATGCAAGAAGCACACACACCACTTCCTTTGCAGGGCTCAATTACAAAAGCCAAGCAGAGACAGTGTGTGGAAAGCAATCCGATAACACAAACCTATAAATAAAGCATCAGTTTGACTAAACTTATTTCTAAAGCACAAGAAAATTATGTAATGCGTCATGCTTATTTTTATATTTACAGATGGCGTTTAACTTGTCTTTTCACAGCTTAATGACGTTTTAACAAAGGAGAACGCCAGAAGATTACATGCCCAGGTCAATGCATATTTTCAAGAAACAAGGTTTATTCGATAGCCAGGTTATTCTTCTTCACCTGATTGTGCGTATGCATGTAAACACACTCATTGTGAATAAGAGTCCATTGTAATGGAGGCCATGCTGTCGAAGGCTGGTTCTGTCCATGAGCCTGATGCTGCTGGGTCAGGCTTCTGTACCCTCTGACCATAAAACTGGCTTAAACCCATCCAGAAGATTGATGACAACAATAGAAATGTAATGAAAGACCGGTTAAATCAGAAGAAAAGTGTAATTTTTCTGTAGGCATCATTGCTTCACAGTCTTCAGATTCATTGCCTCAAAACCGTTCTGTGAGATATAAAGCAAACAGGTATTCTTGGCAAATCCACCTGCAGGAAGCTCACCAGGTTCAGCAATAAAGTGGGGATCTCCTATTGTTCAGAGAAAAAGGGTAAAGACTTCTGCATCGTGCAGGCAAGCGCATTAAAACATTTTAACAACATTCAAGAGGCTCCTTTCGTGCCATTGTGGCTACTTTCCAAGCACGCTAGTATACTTCACGATTTGTCCCTTTTGCACATGTCGATTGAATGGATGACCTCATTTGTAATCCTTTTACATGGCTAATTTTGTGTGTAATATATCTGCACAAGACAAAAAACATTCCTCATTTTTGTTTTCTTTTGAAAATGCCCTAATGAGCACTATGATGCTGTAATAAATGGGATAAGGTTTCTGCTTTATAATCCTGACACAAATGACTTACTCCTGATTGTGTTTAACTAGTCAACCAATGAGCAAATAGATTTAAGTGAGGAAAACAGCTGTGGGCTGTTATTTAGTAGACATCCATCACTACAGTTTTTTTGTGATAAAAGACACATTTTTGAACCTGGCCATGCTATTCCAAACATAATGCAGTCTTTTTCAGTCCATAAAGAACATCTGAAATTATGTCCAACCAGTAGCACTTTATGTATTATAGCCAAGGAGGAAAACAAGCATTTTTTCCCCATTGTCAAACTGTTTAAGTGCTTTGGGGGAAGCAAAGGGCTTATTTTACTTTATACTTCTTCAAAGAATATTCTACAGGGGTAATAATTTATAACTTCAATTAAACTTTTTTTCACTAATAAACCTTTAAAAACTTTAAAATAGATGAATAGCTAACTTTAGATTAGGTGCTACAAAAAGATCTATTAATGAAAACATGCATTGTAAAGATGTAAAAAGTAGCAGTATATATTGAATATAAATGATTTATTAATAAAAGTTAGTTAAATTGTTACCAGCACATAATTTATTATTTAATGACATTTGCAACCATTTCATTGTACATAAACTAATAACCTGTTAAAGCTTGTTAAAGACGTATTTATGAAAGTTATTATAAAGTAGATGCCAGTTAGACTGGGAAGAGGACACTGTCCCAAAAAACAAAAACAGAGTTACACGTACTGTACAGATATTCTCTGGCTCAACACACTGAACAGTATTTCAGGAATGCATTCAGTACCAAAATCAAAAGACTGACTGCAAAATATCAAACTGAACAAGATTATGGTTTGTCTTATTGATTCTTGCATTTTATTATAATTAAAGGCCACTTTCTCCACATTACTGAATTTCGAAGTAAACAATTATATTGAAGCTTTACTAATATCAACAGGTTTAGGAGGAGGGTGGCATTTACACAGGCGCCATGCTTGAAAAAAGAGAGATTAAGAAGTACAGTACTCAGTTCTAGGGATTCATATGTTTGGCTGGGTTCTAAGTTGTCCAACTCAGCAAGTGTGGGACCTTAAAGGAATAAAGGCTGACTGAAATAAAATGATTACACCGAGTACATCGCTCATTAAAATGAGGTACAGAAATGTGATAAGTAGTATGTAGCATTAGGCGGATTTTACATAAATAATTGTGTGCAGGGCTTAATTTGGATGTGGGTATGTGCAGTGACGCTTCGCTCTGTGGTTAGTTTGAGTACCTAGCCGATTGCACTGCATACACGTGCAGAGACAAGTGGATTGGTCTGGCGCCTCAGTTGTGCCTCGAAGGGAGCAACATGTTGTACCTGTACCCAATTAAACATGAGATTTAAACGGAGCCTGCACAGCAGAAAAAGGGTCAGAAATGAGACAAAAAGATATGAAAAGAACAGAAACAGAAAAAGAGACATAGGCGTAGGTTTTAAAGAGATGCACCGCGGACTGAATTTTTAATAGAAGATTTCTGCTATAGAATTTTACTTTGTTTTATTGGATTATTTGATGGATTGTTTTTAACCTCCATGATTGTCACAGTTTTTAGTGGATTATTTAATTAAAAACATTTGCAGTGCATTTTATTGGATGGATTTTAATAAAAGCACTATTCCCTTTTGCACCTGCCCCTTGCCGCATGTGTGTGTCCTCATCTGTCCGGCTCATCTCAGTTATAACTATTATTGGTGGTGGGTTCAAGAGGCTCCCAAACAGAAGTGGGAACATGGAGCCAACCCACACTATCACAAGAAGATATCTAGTTTTCTGGATTTGACTGTTCAAATGGTAAAATGGCATACTCAAAATAACAGTCCACTTGCAATGGAGTATTTTAAAAATATAATGGTTGAACTATTTAGGACATTGTAAAGGTTGATGAAAAATTCCAGTAAGTAGAGCCTTCAGATCTGAAAAACATGAATAAGTTTTAAATCAGTTACAACCCTTCTCATCATGCAGGTAAGGCCAGGTCAGATTGGGGAGCATATACTGGTACAGCACATTGCCACAACCACCACATGACGAAACAGCTCGGGATCCTGGTTGGAAACCCACAGGCAGACACATGGTCCAGTCCCACCCCCTGGAAATGACCCTTTATTTGCCGCACCCAGGTGTTACGTGGATGTCTCCTTGGCCTGGTCAAGCCACTCGGGTCCTCAACAATGAGGATCCTGCGAGCCGGATCACCCTCAGGGAATTGTAGTGCTATAACTGATGCTCCCTCACAATGCTAGTAATGTGCCTCATTTGGAACTCCATGAGCAACCACTCATTCAACACAAAGTCAAACCAGTGGTACCCAAGGATTCTCCGAAGAGACACAGTACCGAAGGAGTCCAGTCTTCGTCTCAGGTCACTACATGGCGTATTGCACAAGCACTATAAATCTTCACAGAAAACTGTTACAGCTGCTTTGACTACTTCATACAGCTTAGGTGGCAATTCATCTAAATGAGAGACAAATGAACAAAACATTCAATAGATGGCAAAAAGCAACATTGGCTCTTAAAACAATATTGGTTTTTATTGCACTTAATACTTTTTCATTTCATTTGTAATGTTATGCAATTTAAAAAGACCACATTCTACACTGACAATAAACATGTAACTATTAATTACAACTAGAAATCAGCTGATCTTTTTATCACCTCTAGAACCCATAACTAGTCAGTCTTACTCTTTCTTCTCAGACTGTTACTGACATGGATTAATGGATCTTCCAGACCTAATATTGCTAAATGGCAGTGTATGGTGCAGTTAACCCACGGTGTCCTTGTTCTCATTTTTTTTTCTTAATCTTTTAATCTCCAAGGCTCACAGTTTAGGTCACATCCCCTCCTCTATGTTTCTAGGCATCATCGGTCTATATTTTCCATTCTGCCTGTTCTGGGCTGTCATAAGTGTGGGTGAAGGGGTGGTTTGGGTGGGCACCAATATCTGTTCTTATTTTCAATGTTATTTTTACCTTTTACTTGTTGATCTTTATTACTGCATATTAATTTAATCAAATTCTGCATTTTTATAAAAATTTGGTTAAAAATACAGTATAAGTAGTATTATGAGATTTTACAGATTAATTGAGTGGAGCACATCCAGTTAATAGTCATGTTCATGGTCACACATTAAACTTGCGAATGTATGCCCTCTGGAGTGGATCTACTATCAGGGCATAGCCCCACAGGCTCATTGAAACCATCAAGTATTAACGAGGTGAAATGACCAAGGGGACAAAAAAGCAATCGAGTCTTGTGCAGAAATCTAGAGTGAGAAATGCTGTGCTGCTTTTAATGACCTGGTGTCAGCATGCTGCATTGTTAAAAATAAGATTAACACTCTTTTAAGGAGCTAAGTCATCCAGGGGCCTGTGGAGGTCCTAATCTGTCCTTGCATGCTTTATAGTCCAATATGTTTTGTATATTTGTGTATATCACTGTGTATAAGCTGTATTTGTGAATTCTAGGATGTTGTTTTAAAATTTTCTTTTAACTTTCTATTTCAAAAATTATGCCTTATGAGAACACTATTTATACCATACCATAACATTTTCTAAACTCACTTATTCCTGAGCAGGGTTGTGGGGGGATGGAGTCCACCCCAGCAAGCATATGGCACAAGGCACTAACAATCCCTGGACAGGGCACCAGTCACATACCACACATATGGAGGCTAATTTAGCATTGTCAGTCTACCTAACCTGCATGTCTTTGGAATATGGGAGGAAACCGGATCTTTTAGTTCAACTGCAAACTCCCTTACACTTTTAGACCCATTGCATGTTCTTCAGTCCATGTGCAATAAGTTTTTGTTTCAGCAGGTTCCAGGAGCTTGCAGTGATAAGAGCATTAAAAATGAACATGTCATTTTTTTTAGAAAGTGGATGCGCTCTCTTAATTTAAGAACTGACCAAATGAGAACACTGGGCAAATGTGACACATTTTAAAGTTACAGCTTAGCTGAATTATCTTAACATTGCTATTCTCTTAATAGAACACAAATTGTGCTCATCCAAAAGTGGCCAGAAGGAAGTTAAAAACTGCAGTTTAATGAATAAATTAGCAGAATTGGTGGCATCAAGCACTTCATTTATATCCTGTTTTGTATTTTTCATAACACATTATCTACATATAAGAAATAAAGAACATAGCTGGAAAATTACTACTAACCACTCATCTAATACTCTAGTTCTAGGACTTTGTGGGTTGGTGCCGATCCTGACAGCAATGAAACAAAACTGAAGCCAAACCTGAATGAGGCAAAACTGATAAATGTGATTTTTTTTTACTTTATCAGTTAAGGGTCATGGAAAGAAGTTGTCAGCGGAACCTACAACTTTGCAGAGGCCTTGACCATATTATGGTTAGATTTAGTAAAATATTTAATCTATAAATGAACTTTGTTATAATAAGATACCTGTGGCACTGTAGTGCTGTAAGTATCAATAAGTTCTCACGACTCTTGAGACCCAGTTTGATTCCTGGATCATGTTCACATAGGCTTTCTCAAGAGACTATGCTCTCTTCCCACAGTTCAGCTGTTATGCTGACCCGTTACACTAAAATACACGTGATATGAATGACCCTAGTGTCACACCAAGGTTACCTTATCACCGGCTGCTGCTGGGTAGGCTCTGATTCTCAGCATGTTTTGAATAAGAAAAAGAGTGTCATGAAGTGGATGAATGGATCAATAGTAACAGGATGCAAAGTAAATAGATTTAGACTTGTAATGTAATTTTGACCACTGTTATAGGTATCTACTTTAAGATGTTTTGGATGCCTTTGTTTTAGAGTTTGAAGACACTTCACATGTCTTTGGTTTCCTTCTGGCTGGTCCAGGTTTCCAGGTTTGAGCAGAGATGGCAAGTTATGTCAGTGTAAGTGATGATATATTTGTATGTGTCTTATGACTTGCATTCCTTCCAGAGTAATATATTTTTATGACTGATATTTCCATAATGGGTGGCACGGTGGCGCAGTGGTAGCGCTGCTGCCTCGCAGTTAGGAGTGCGTGGAGTTTGCATGTTCTCTGCGTGGGTTTCCTCCGGGCGCTCCAGTTTCCTCCCACAGTCCAAAGACATGCAGGTTAGGTGGATGGGCGATTCTAAATTGGCCCTAGTGTGTGCTTGGTGTGTTTGTGTGTGTCCTGCGGTGGGTTGGCACCCTGCCTGGGATTGGATTCCTGCCTTGTGCCCTGTGTTGGCTGGGATTGGCTCCAGCAGACTCCCGTGACCCTGTGTTCGGATTCAGTGGGTTGGAAAATGGATGGATGGATGGATATTTCCATAATAGTGTCTTCACAAAGAATGATGATAACTTGTGATAATAAAACCCATCGTGAATAACAAAAGTACAGAGCTAATGACAAAAAAAACTAATTTCTTTCAGTCTCATAATCATTAAAGTGTACAAGTCAATACTTTAACTTAGTAGCTATGTAAGGCCTCCAGATGGAAAAAAAAACAGTATAACATTTTTCAAATTTGGAGACAAAGGGGTTGAGAACCCATCTTTGCAGTACTGTACAGTGTCCATTTAGGACGTCACCATTGTTCACTTCTCCAGTCATCAGACATTAGAATTACTCTGTATCATGTAGCACTGGGTGCAAAGCATGAAACAGCCAATGACTTTGTAGCAGTCTATTGTGAGGCCCTCATTCTCAACTACCCACATGGGAATAATTTGGAATCGCCTATTAATCCAATCAGGATGTCTCAGGAGATGTGGGAGGAAAACCCAGAAGGACAAAGGAAGAATGTGCAAACACCATACAGACAACAACCAAATACTGCTTTTAGTTGTTGCTTAATTTTTACTAATAATCTGTATTGTCTCTAATTACTAATTCAAATTCAAGAAAGAATGCCAGAATGTTAATATACTGTTTAGTCGCTCTGTTTTCTTTTGCCTTTCTCCTTCTCTTTTATACCACCATAAATCTGACATTACCTGGCTTACTGGATGTTTTTGATAATCAGATACCATGAACAGCCCTTGCCACTTGTGCACTGTGTGTTTAGGACAGCAGTTGGCATAAAGGTACTAAGAGCTCAAAAAGTGTTATTGTTCTTTAAAAATAGTGAAAGCTGGTTTAAAAATTAAGTTTCACTGCCACACCTAGTGCCAGAGCCTGGAGCAAAGTCAGTAGGTCTTAACAGCCGAATATTTTAAAGTACATTTCATTAGCAAAAAAAACGGGAAAAATCAGGACACAAGAGGAAAGAGTAATACTAAATCAGCCCAAAAGCACTGTAAACAAATATAAGTTGGACCTAAGAGGCGGAGTAGTAGGTTGTGCTGGATCCAAAAGATAAGCATCAAGATGGCACCAATCCCAGGTAATGTCTTGCGTTCTACTCCCTCATTTTGTTTGCCTCATTTTGTGATGTGTCTTGTGACCAAAACGTACACTTTATGTTGAGCTCAGTAAGAAAATTTTACACCTACTCAACCTTGACAAGCTATAATGACCAAAAATTGTTGGATCTCAGACCCAAAGCTTTGAATTCAGCTGTAGAAAAAGAGGTCTTGATGGGAGAAAGTGTTATTGTAAGGAATCACCCATTGTAGTTACCAGCTAACACTGGTGATTGTAAAATTGACAAAGGTGAAAAGGAAAGTGCCTATATCTCAAGTCCTATCATGTGGAAGTCCTGTCCACTTTCTGCTCACTTAGGTCAATTAACTGTACATAAACATCAATAAGATACAAGAACTTGTTGTTAGCCTCTAAACAGAGTGCCATCCTAATCTACATCAACAGACACAAATGGCTATGTAGAATACTTTCAACATAATTACAACATAACAAGGCACAAAACTACTAAATGCTAAATGTTTTTACATTATTTTGATGATTTTTTGCTTTGCGCCTTCCCCCACCATAACCTATCGTCTATAGGGAAGGGGCAAAAGCTTTAGATTCGTCAAAAATTTCAATCTCCGGTTTTCAACAGATCTCAATGTTTTTTATACCAAAACTGGGTCACTGACTTCTTTTCCTCTATTTGTTTCTTTTTTTTAGTTTATGCCATCTTCTGGTTTCAAATCAAATCAACACTACCTTCTGATCTCACAAGGCAGGATACCTTCATTATATACTGTATATCCACTGCATCCATTTTACACAAATTATTTTTGGTAATATAACTTGTAAGGTCATATCTGGAATACTGTATGCAGTTTTAATCTCCATTTTCCAAGAAAGCCTCATCAAAGCCTTGATAATCCAAGAGAAGAGTTGCCTGTCTTTTTCCAGGAGTGTAGATAGATAGATACTTTATTAATCCCCAAGGGGAAATTCACATACTCCAGCAGCAGCATACTGATAAAAAATATTAATTAAAGAGCAATAAAAGCACAGTGCAAGTTAAAAAATGGAAGGTGGAGAGTGCGAGGCAGGTATAACAGTCTATAATCTTGTGCAGTGTTAACGTTTACCCCCTTGGGTGGAATTGAAGAGTCGTATAGTGTGGGGTCTCCTCAGTCTGCCAGTGAAGCAGGACAGTGACAGCAGTCTGCCGCTGAAGCTGCTCCTCCTTCTGGTGATGATACTGTTCAGTGGATGCAGTGGATTCTCCATGATTGACAGGAGCCTGCTCTGTGCCCGTCACTCTGCCACGGATGTTAAACTGTCCAGCTCTGTGCCTACAATACAGTCTGCCTTCCTCACCAGTTTGTCCAGGCGTGAAGCATCCCTCTTTTTACGATGCCTGCCTAGCACACCACCGCATAGAAGAGGGTGCTCGCCACAACCGTCTGATAGAACATCTGCAGCATCTTATCACAGATGTTGAAGGATGCCAGCCTTCTAGGGAACAAGTTCTGAAAAGGACTGAGGGAGTTAAATCTACTCTTGGTAAGTAATCTTATGTAAAAACAAGATATGATGGAGGTAATGAAAATTGTGAGCGAAACAAGGAATTAAATGCAAACTTTTACCTTAAACTAAGTTTTATAACAATGACATGGAAAAACTATTTACAGTAAATGTCATACAAATGTTAGGAAGTATTTCTTTATAGGTAACTATACATGCAAAGAAGTCACCAGGCACTATAGATGAAAATAGTAACTTGAGATATTCAACACCTAACTACATTTTGGAAATATTAGGTAAATAAGAACTGGTAGTCTGTGGCTTTTTGTCAAAATATTTATGCTTATGTGCTCTTCACTATCAATAAGACACATCTGAGATTTGTTCAAAATATTAATTAGCAAAAATTTAAATGCACTGCATTTTGACTGGAGTTTTCAAATTGTGAAACAGAAAATGCTTGCAGGTCTACATCATGCCTCAAAATCAAAGGTCGAGGAATAAGTGGAGAATAAGTTAACTAATAAATCCAAGGAAGAAAAGCATTTTGAGGACATTTTGTAATCTTAAGTAAAAGTAGTGTGTTGTTTCATAAATTAGCTTTTACCTTGATTTCATATGATTGCCAGGTATTATGACAAAACGCAAACTGTCCAAAACTACTAACAAGGATTGGTTGACTTATACAGGCATTCAGAGATAGTCGTCCTCCCGTAAGACAGAAGTTATGGTGCAACACAAAAATTCAGCACAAACAGAGCAGCAAATTGTGACACAAAGATTGGTATGCTGTGGTCTTTACTGCAATGAATTCTCAGGAACCAGAAAAAAAATTTATTAGGACATGATTGTCACTTGGCCAGGCACCCATTGACCTTGGGCTTCCATTTAAAATTGCTTGTCCAGCCCTGTGATTAAAACTGTAAAAATATTACTGTATTGTTCCAAGCTGATTACACAAATTAAATGATTTAAAAGACTTTAAAAGTACAAAACAAAAAAAAAAATGTATGTATTTGTGTATATTAAATCTAGAATCCACAATGAATGCTTGGTAATTTTACAAATAATGCCATCGCTCCCACCACATCTTATCATTGATTTTATGTACGTTTCATGTATGACGGGGTGTTAAACTCAGATCCCCGGGTGGCTGCAGTGGATGCAGGTTTCTATTCCCAGCACTTGGCTTTCTTTGCATCTTATTAATGTTTGGCTGCTGGTTAAGGGAAAAAGAATCAATTAAGAGCTCTGAATCTTGAAAAGGAAGTCAATCAAAATTAAGGCCAAAGAAGTCTGTTCTTTAGCAGCATTAACTGAATATTAATTAACAAAATGGATGGAACAAAAAAACCTGCTGCTACTGCCGAGTTTGACACCCTGATGTAAGATAATGAATGTTTTATAAACTAAGCATGGAGAAAATTTGTGAATTGTTAGGTACAACTTAAAGAAGACTTTTATTTACCGATCAACTCAGTTTTTTCTGCTTTTCAAGAACACTCCCCAACTTGCACTTACAGAATAGCACTGTGATGAAAGTATTCACATCTCGCTTTACACACTGCACTGCCAAGATTTGAAAACTAATATGTAGCACCTAATTTATTAGCTAATTCAGTCATCAAAATTAAAAAACAAGAGAACCAAAAAAAGGTCACAGGTTTTTTTTTCTTTTTTCTTTTCTAAATTCATAGGTACCTGTAGCCTTAGAGGCAAATGCCTCTAAGCACAAACACATAAATTACATAACCTAAAGCTCCCACCACAACTAAGTGTGACCTTTTTCTTTAATGAGTTACTTTAACTGCTACACAGGTGTCATCCTTAAAGGCAACACTGACACTGCACACAGCATTAGCAGCACCAACTACTTAAAGAAACAGTTAAAAAGATTCTCTCAGATGTAATTAGTAAGGAAATATAAATCCTGAACACTAGCAGATAAAACCCACCTGTTGCTTATATGACTACACTGGCAGCAATTTCCAAATTCTTGGCTCCCCTGATGGAATATCTTTCAATAAATCACAGGTCACAGAAGGGTTTGCCTTTGGGGGATAGCTACAAGTTGTCCAACACAACCTTAATTTTTCTCTTCTCTTTGATGTGTAGTTTTTATGTGTTGCAAATGGCAGAATTTACAGTTTCCTGAAAAAGATAAGCGCTTATCAGTTAAATGACCAATATTCAAAGGAGCTATATTCTTTAGATGTATGGGCTTGTTTGCTGTTTTTGATAAGTCAAGAGGGATCAAAGAACCAAGGAGCATCAACTCTAGCACAGCACTACACAACTGATCTAAGGCTAAATTTATTTCTATTGTAATCATTTAGTTGAGAATAAGGTATAAAATTCAAATACCAGAATTCTGAGATTACCAACTAGTCAAACTGTGATCATTGAATATTTAAAATTTAAAGGTGATGTTTTTAAGTAAGTGGTAAGACCAGCAATGATGTATCGAGCTGAGAACATGGGCAGCAAAGGGTTAGGGTTAGAATGTTGAGATGGATTTGTGGAGTTACAAAAGGCCAAAACATGAAACAAGACAAGCAGAGGTACACCAAAAGTGTGAGAGATATCTAAGAAAGCACAGGAAAGAAGATTGAAGTCGTATGGACATGTGGTGAGGAGAAACAGTGAGTATGTGGGCATAAGAACGATGGGAAGTACAGGGGAAGAGAAAGCGAGGAGTAGGATGGATAAAGTAAAGGAAGGTCTGAAGTCAAAGGGTCTGACTGGAGAGGAGGTGCAGGACCAAGCTGTTTGGAGAAGGAAAGCACATCAACTCCAAAAGATGAAGAGGAAGAAGAAGGATCCATATCAGAATTAAAAATATTACAAATGTCTTTATCACCATATTTACAACTAGCTGTTCACTCCTTGGGCTGATAGCAGAAATGTGGTGTCCTCTTTTACTGCCAAAAGATTGGTACAGACTAAAGAAACAAAAAAATAAAAATAAAAAAACAATGTGCCTGTATCAAATGTGAACAAAACAACAATTCCTAAAGGTTTAAATGTCCCATAAACTGCACTCATTTTTCAATTTCTTCAACACATTTTTCTTGACATAGTGCTCGGGAGTTGGAGATATGATAACATTAAAAACACAAATATTAAAACAGCTCTTGACAGAATATTTAGCATTGCAGAATATATTCACAAGCACACCAATGGGTTAATCATCCATGTGTTTTGGACGAGGGAGGAAACCAGAGTGCACGGATAAAATATGTGGAAACAAAACTACAAACAAATAGTGACTGAGCCATGAAACAAACTCTGGAGCTATGAAGCAGTGATGCATGGCCATCATGCCTTCCATGGTTTAACATGCTATAATATTATTACTAATATGCAACTAAAACATTTCTTATTCAAATTTACATTTTTGGGTACAGAATGTATATAACTATTGAATGTGTGGATGGAACTAGCATACTGCACCAAGGTGATCAACAAAGAAAGTGGAAAAAAGTTCAACCTGACATTTCCCTTTAGGATGGTGAAGGCAGCATATTGCTGATCTTGGAACTGTGCAAGTGAAGCCTGCCTTTCTTTCCTCAAAATAGTCAGCTTACTTTAATTTAATTTATCCTCTACACAACTCCAGAAGACTGAATTCAATTCTTGACCCAGTTACTGTCCATATGGTTGGTATATTCTTCATGTGTCTGTGGCTTTTCTCTAATTTACTCCCACACATGTCTTACTTAGGTAGCTTATTTTCATAGAACAAAACTATTCAATGGCTTAGCTGCCTCACTGATCCAGGGAAATAGATTTGATACATTATTTCTTGGTCAATGTCTCTGAATAAAACCTCCAAAAACACCAAGATGTGCATTTAGTTTGTTAAGTGGCATTGAATCACCTTGCTATTAAGGTGTTCATATGTGTCCTGCAGTTGACTGCTGCTCTGCCCCATTTTCCTGCCCACCGTGCACTTCAGACTTCTCTAGCTCTCCACACCAAAATAATGGAAACACTGCATTAATAAAATCGATGATTCAATAATTATTTGACTTGCAACACCTGCAAAAAATTGTTTATTTACAATTTATCTACAGAAAAATAAAATGATTGACAGGCACCTCTTTATTGTTACTACTTCTCCTCCATGAAAATATCAAGTTAATGCTTGGCTTCAGGCTATCTTTCTGCACTTTTTAGCCCTATCAATCTTATGTTCAGCTACCAGCAGCATTCTCAGAATGGTTTAGGAACAACTTTCAAATACAGAGAAAGAAAGTTAATGGGAAGCTCACACATATATGAGAATGCGGAGACATTGACACTATTTGACACCAGATCTTAAAATCGCCATCTTCACATGTTGAGATATCTCTAATGTATTTCAAGAAATCTTTGGGAAAAAAATCCTATAATTTCAATAGGTTGTTTTAAGATACCTGCTAGACCAGTTGTCTTACCCATCTAAAATGGGCTGAAATGTAAATAATCAACTCAGACCTCATCTAAATATTTGCAGTGCACCATCTACTGGAATGTATTTTGCAACTTATGTAATAATAAAATGTACTACATTTGTCATTCCACAGATGGTGCATCGCAAACATTTTTAGTAATTAAATGCATTACTACAAATATTTATGATGCGTCATCTGTTGGAATGTCAAATACAATGCATATGTCTCTTTTATATGCTATTTGGTATGAGATTTGAAAAAGCTGTATTAATGTTTAAGATATGGCATCTGTTATAATGACAAATGCAATTCATTTTATTACTGCAAATATGAGTGATGTGCCATCTATTGGTAACCAGAGCAATTCACAGATACATAGACACACAGACACTTATCCTTTTATTAAGGCGGATAGATTTTACATAGCTTATATTTATTTCTATATATTTTAAATTGAACATATCTCAAATTTGATTTCAAGATGTACAAAATACACTTTAAAAACAGATATACTGTATTTGTCTTTATATATAATACACCACCATGGCTGTCTGTCTGCCAAGGATTTTAAATCACCTGTAGCTCGCATACCCATTGAACTATTGACCAGAAATTTGGTACACATATACTACGTGACATCTACTATCTGCTTTCAGGGTGATGATTGACCTCCAAGGTTATTCGTCTTTTTATTTTTATTTTATTTTATTGTAGAATCAACTCCCAGCAGAGCGGCTGTGTGGCGCATGCATACAGGTGCCGTTGTCATCTCTACCACCCCCTAACTCTTCATGTCTGAAATCATTATTGAGGCAGATTGGAGACTTAAGTTCCAGCTTAAGTGAAAAATCAAAGAAAACATACTAAGTAATTGCAACACAAATACTGACTTAATCTGTTTTAACACGAAAAGATGCCGACAGAAGAAGAGAAGAAGCGGGCCGCCAGGGTGGAGAAAAGAAGAGCTGCTCAGGAAGCAGCAAGCGCATCAACCTCTGAGCAAATGAATGTTAAAAGTACAGAGAAACAGTAGGAAAACTAGGAATGCTCAAGTCAAGTGGATTCACTGCACGTTATCGTACAGTGTGCCATTACTGGTTTCAAGATATCAGAATAACATTTTAAGAGATCTGAAACACAGTTCAAAGAAAATCCAGATACAGTATCTGAAAGTAGCATTCTGTCCAATTTAAAATATGGCATCTAGAAATGCTTCAGAGGTATCTCATAATAACATTCTGGCTAACTTAATATATCCAAAATATAATCTGAGAAATCTTCAAACAGACAGGAATGCTATTAAGAAAATCTGAAAATTTATAGGAGGTAGTTTTAAATCAGTTTAAGATATACTTAAATGAACAAGAGATCAATTTGAAAGATACTATAGGAATTTACCTTGAGCTATCTTAATATGTATTTGAGATACCTTGAAACACATTTGGAATATTTCACAACATATTCCAGATATGTTAAAACAAAAATGTCATTTGAATTTTTTTTATTAATTTATTAGATATCTGTAAAAGTGAACTGCATTTTAAATTAATTTTTTAATATTTCTAAATGTAAATTTGGCATGCCATAGTACATAACAGTCTATAGAAGTTAACCTCCTGTGAGAAATAAATTACACAATATGGTTGCAGTCCGGACACTGAAGGATTAAACAAAGCATCTTCTGGTCTGATGAACGCTGGCTTTTCAGTTCACCCCAATGCAAGAATCAGGTGTTTTAAAAAACAACATCCTCTTGTCTATTTTTTCCTGGTAAACCTGAGATCCCCTGATAGAATAATGTCTGAATGCCACAGGATTTCTGAAACTCTTTGCTATCAGAGGCAGCCTTTCCATGGTGCAGTGTATCCTTCCATGAATGGGCTGTTTCAGCAGTATGACAACTTCCCTGCTACTTCATTCAGATCTTTGCTGAGTCTGTACCTCAATGAATTCGGGCTATTCAGAGGAAAATATGGAACCAGCACATTTTTTATGCAAACCATGCTGTGTTTCACAGGGCTTAGATATACAGATTATATATTTTATAACCTGTTAGTCTTAATATTTACAGCAGGCTACACACTTTTAACAATATGGGTGTTTCTTTTAGCCTTATGTAACAGCCAGGGTGGAACAGCCATCAGCAGAACAATATCCGATAGCTTGTAGAACGGATCTTTTTCATTGCCCCATTAATTGCATGTAGTCTTCTGTGACTTTCAGATTTTCAGATTATCTAAAAAGCAATCCTTTTATGCTCCTGGCTGAATCCTACTCACCTGCACCATCGGATGTTAAACCTAACCTCAACCAAAGAGTTCAAATGACTCCTGTGGTAAAGGAGTGTCATTAATTTGGTGTAGTATTTTCTGAAAATTGCTTTATAGTTTGCAGACACAGAACACCTAGCAATGGAAGTGATCTTATTTCAAAAGGGGGAAAAAACAATGCAAAAAAGCAAATGATATGTAAACAAATTGTTCTCAAAATGATTAACGATCTTTTTAGGGTCCCAGGGGCTATTTCCCAGTAATCTGCTGGCTTGATAATGAAAATGTGCCTAAGCAAAACTTTGGAGCTGTGTTACAAAAATATTGTTGCTATGCTTTTCTGTTAGATTTTAAAAGGCTGCTGAAGTATTTATTGCGCACTCTTAAAAACTGTACGAAAGTAATGTAATGTTTACACACTAAAAGAAAGTAAAGCTGTAAGACTGGTTTAGACATTTTTTATACCAAAAACAAATATATAAATCATTGTGTCGTGTGAATGCCAGACTTACGGCTGGAAACTCTGTTGTCATTGTTGCTCACGAACACCTGCTTCTTGTTCTGTCATCTGAAGCAGAGGTTTCTCCATTTTCTACTTTATAAAAATATTGAACTGTGCATTGATCAGGCACTCAGTCTTTATAAAAGATGCAGTGCCTTGTACGGCAAAAATCAAAAGACAATGACTGTAACTACAAAACAATGCAAGACTTATACATAACAGCTGATACAGATAGAAGAGCAAAAATCCATAAACAGGACAAGGATCAAAAGTCAGCGTTAAGATTGAACCCTCACAGATTACAAACATCATCAAAACACATGGGGGAAAAGGTGGATCTTCGCGTCTTGTTTTGAACATTAGATATGATGGCAGTTTCTGGGGCCGGGACAGCAGGTGATACCATAAAACTAAGTAGACTTTATCATACAGCGTGCAGTTAAATGAAATATGCATCAAATCAATAGGATTTTTGAATCAGTGCAGTCGTAAAATTGCATTCAACTGAAAACAAGCTGCACCCATGCCTCAAGAAACCTTGCTCAATGCCTCATGGGAGAACTTATATGAAGAGGGTGCTGTTATGTGCTGTATATCTGTGGAAAGCATTGCTTTTACAGAATTCAGGTATCAAGTATTGACAAAAAACATATTTTCAGTTAGAAACAAGACATATCCCTACACATTTAGGCATTCCTAGCCTGAAAACTTTGTCTGAGATATATTTTAGAGAATGCAAGACTACAACACAGCTTGTTAAAAAGGGACAAGAAACTAAGCTGTTTACTAATCAAAGGTTCAAGGGCAGCCAGCAAGAATCCCAGAAATATCACATCTAAGACAAGAACCCAATACTTGCTCAGTTTAGAAGTTTGGTTCAGAGAGAACAATCAACCTACGTGGGAGGATGCATGAGGATCACTGAGGCACTCAGAGAACAATTTGTGCAGAAATTGGGAGACTACGTAAACCCCACCTAAACAGACCCAGGACTCTGCAGGTGTGAAGCAACAACACCATTCACTGTATCACAATGATACCTTTTCAACATCTAAAAATGCATATATATTAGCAATTAATGTAATATACAAAAAGCCTTACAAATCACTGTGTAAACATGGATGAAGAAACAAATGAAAGATTCAATCTGATTTTATCTTTTCCTTTCCTTTCAAAAGTCTTTAACTTGAATTCCACATTTTACAAATGCTAAAAATAAAAGAGAAAGCAAAAGCCTTGATTGGAGAGGGAAAAATGAACAAAGTATTTCCATGCAGGAAATAAACCGAAAATATGGCTCAAACCTGGCAGAGATGTAAAGCTTCTCTTATAAATAACCAAGTGTGATATAACAAACAAAAAAAATACTAATAATCCTGCAAATGCATCCTTTTGTTACTGCCTACGAAAGAAAAACAGCAAGGGAACTGATACAGCTGACAGCCACAAAAGTTATGTGCTGCTTTAATCCCTCTAGAGGCCCTGCGCTATCAGAACCGATGACTGCCTTTGTTTTTTTTTTTTTTTTTTTGAAGGCAATTTTTTGCAATAATGGAATGTGCAACGACATCAGCTTTGCTAGAAGAAAGCAAGCCGTTACTCTTTTTAACTAATGGGCTTTTTCACTAGCTCTAGCTAAATACGAACAGGTGAGGAGCTGTATGAAAGATTTCTTACATTGTGCACTGTACATTGCTCAAATAATTTTCACCAAAATAATAGTTTAATATTAAAACCCAGATAAATGTACATCCATCTGTTTATCTCCTGCTGTTTCCATTTAGGGTGGAATGTAACATATCTTGGCACTAAAGGGCACCTCATCTGGGCAGAATGCCCTACTGTTTCAGGTGGCACACACAAATACCTGGCTACACCAGGGCAGTTGACAGATGCCAGTTGACTAGAATGCAAGTCTTTGGACTGAAGGAAAAAACCCAAGGGAACATGGGAAGGATATGCAAACTCCACACTATGTTCAACCCAGTGCATTGCAAATCTTTTAAAATGTCAGAAAGTAATATTTCTCAATGTTATGTTTTTACATTCATAGGAACATCAAAACAAAGAACTATTTCAAGTGACAGGAAAACATTTTAGTCCACTCAGCTACTTTCATTGTCTCCTGGCATTTTTTGAAAGCAGTCACAATATACTCTTTAAGTAAATGACCTGGCAGTTTGTTCCTGATTCTTAAGTGTTTTGGTAAGTAAGTGTTTGCTTGTTTCCCTCTTGAGTGCATTTCCTCCTTCTGAAAGCGAATGCCTTCCTGAGCATCACTGCTGCTTGTTTTAAATTCTAATGCCATAATCTGCAAGATAAACATGCCACTGAAGAGATAACTTCTGTTTCAGACTGTCACTCAGTCTTTACAACTAGCAACAAAAAAGAGTTTCTTGTTGATTGTAGTGACTAGTTTGTTCCTTCATAAAAGAAGAAATGTTTAGAGCTTTCAATTTTAGATATAGGGATTTTATCTACTATAATGTATAATTTCTCTCCTCATTTCAGTTCCACGTCACACCCAAATGTAAAACTTATTATGCAACTGTTTACTTTTCTCCTAATCTATATTATAAAAATACATGTCCCTGATTGACTCCTTGACTGGCTGACAAGAACCTTTGTGGATATCTGCAGACAACTTGATGAAAAACAGATTTTCACTAATGGATCAATCTCATGGCCCTGAAGCTCAGGAAACTCCAACCTCATCAAAAAGTTAATTTAATGGTGATTTATCCAAGAAAATCGCAATGATGTTTTGCATTTGATAATTGGAAAGGGAGATCTTGGGAGTCAGTTGACAGTAGCTGAAGAACAGCACAGATGATTGCATGTCCAACCTTATACTTCATGTCCTCCGTGTATCCTTTTTTCACTATTATTTCTGTTTCATATATGAAAATATATGCAGGAGCATAATTCTTTACACTCCATAAATAAGGAGGAATAGTTTGATAAATCGTTGGGAGAGTGAATTTATGTGCTTTGCTTGACTTGGAACTCCCATGGCTCATATGCAGATAAAAAGCTGTGACTGTGCACAGTGCAAAAAAAAATTGAATGCTGCCCAGAATTACTATGTGAAACAGCTACTTAAATTCTGTATACTCCAAATTCATCAGCAGGAGCATGAATCTGAAGTGTCTGCTGTAAATGTGCCATATGTTGTCTGAAGAATTAAGTCCAGTGTACCGAAAATTTACCAAAATCTTTTTTTCAAAGAGCCAGAGATTTTTTAAGAAAATAAGCCTGTGCAAACTAAGTTTCATAGTTTCTATATTTACTTGTGTGAAATGCACATCTTAAATTGTTCGTTAACTCTTGCAAGGACCATTTCTTTAATACCAAAATTCAACCCTCCTTCCTACATTTACTGTAGACAATTTAATTCACAGTGGTCTCTTTTTTTGTTACTTTCTGTATGTAAAGGATGCACCCTGGGGTTAGTTATACGGTACATGGACTTTTTAAACCTCTTCTGACATATCTTCTAAATCTGCTCTCAATTAGTTATAAGTGATACATTTGTGATATTATATTACACATAATTTGTGAATTTACAAATTAAAACATTGTACTTGCTAGAGCCTGCCCTCTCAGTTTTGAGAAGTGAAAGTGACAATTTTAAATTAAAGCCGTATTTCATGTTGTGTTTGGAGGAATATTGTGGACAAAATTAAAGAAATAAATAAGCAACAAAAAACTTCTGTGACACATTTATTTATTTACACACACATTTCATGCCCTTTTTCCTTACTTATTGTCACATTACTCGTAGTGCTTTTATTTCCATATTTATTTATAGATATATATTTTATTTTGTCTGAAATATTCCTCCATTCATAAGTAATATAAAAAAATAAAAAAAGAATTATTAGTATAAAATTGTCTAATCACATTGTTCCAAACTGTTGTAAAAATAGAAAAGATAAAAAAGAAAAGATATGAACACCATTCACTCTTAACTTCTTTCTGGTTCTTAAATACTAAAATGTGCATTTATTTTATTTTGTTTTATCATCTAGTAGCATAATAAAATCTTAACATTTTTAAAAGTTCTACATTGCTGTCTTCTGTATTCTGTTATTTAAACTAATTACATTTCCATTGTTCCTGAAGAAATAAGAATCATCGCCATCTCTTTATGTCCCGTATTGGTCTCTATTAGCTCACATGTGTCACTTGCCTCTGCACAATGAATTTGCTGAAAGTTTATAATTATAACTTTAGGTTATTAGTACATCATTAGTATTCTATACGTTTCTCTATCTTGACAACTGTGTTTATCCATTCCACAAGAAAAACCAAATGACTTTCTCAATCGAGGCTTTATTTACTTCTTGTATAGCCTTTCATATCCTGATTGATTTAGGAAAGACTAACACAAAAAATTATCTAATTATGTACAATATAATATTACAAATGAATCACTTATAACTAATTGAGAGGATTTAGAAGATACCAGGTGGAAACGTCCATGTATAACCAATTCCAGGGTGCATTCTTCTCAGTAGTAACAAAAAAGGAGACCACTATGAATTACATTGTCTACAATGAACATAGAAAGACAGTTCTTTGAGGGCTGACATTTTGGTGTCAAAGAGATGGTCCTGACATGAGCCAACAAACAATTTAAGATATACATTTCACACAAGTAAATATAAAAACATCTAAACTTAGTCATTATACACAGGCTTGCATTCTTGAAGAAAATATCTGGTTCATTGAAATAAAAATATATTAGAAAAGTGATGTTTTAAACTGTTCATTCTAGCCACAGTTAATTTCTACATTTGAATGATGTTCAATGGGGAAGCATTCGTTTGTTTCAAAAAACTAGTAAAACATCTGGGGATAGCTGATTTCAGCATCAAAAGCAAGGACACCATGTTTCTTCCCAGTTCTAAGAAGGATCTACCTTTTGCAGAAGACATCCAAATAATCACTTGTATGTTCCAGACAAATGACAACAGAAACACGTAAAATAACAACTAAGCCTGTTAGTTTAACAAGTGGAAAAAACTCACACTGTGGCAGCAACAATACACAACTAAAAGAGGCAAAATAAATTATTTGCCTGTAGTAAACAAGTAAGAGTCCTGGTAAGATTTTGTTGAATTTGACACCTAATCTGGAACTCGCAAATGGCTGGAATGATGTGAACTTTGGAGCACCAGTGAACAAAATACAAGAAACTCAATTCTTGTTACAGAGTGAGTAAGGTGCACTGACACTCTCAGAACACTATAAAATAATACTCTTATTTGTTTTTTTTGTTGCTGTAATCTAAAGTCAAAATATTTCAGTAAAACAGTATTTGATGAACTGTATACATCAGCAATAAGGAATGTGTTTTATTGGATGTTGAATGATGAGTAATTTATGCCACTGTTAAGGAGGGAATATTTATATGTGTTCATTTTATTTTTTGTCAAAGCAATATAGACACGTTGCAGGTACAGCACTTTGACATCTTTTTCTTTCTTTAAGTAGGTCAGAAGGGCTCCTTAAAGCTGTACTGTAAATTACAGCAGCACTGTCACACGGAGTACAAACCTAAGGGAATTCCATTCTGACAGAATTTTCATTACAGTATAATATTAAAGAAAACACTTTATTGCAGATTCAGTGGCTTTCTTCCATCCAAGGCTTTTCTACCATGACCTACATTTCACTGTGTAATTTATTTGTTGAGGGAATCACTGGGTTGGAAATTCAACATTCAGATAAAATACTGACCCGACTTGAGATGTTCACTTAAAAAAGCTCTATCCCATTCTGCTCCATTTGGCCACTCATATCTCCCAATGCCTCTTAGAGAAGATGCAACATACATGCACGATGGAATAAGAAGAAGGAACTCTTCTATACCTGGCAAAGAAGGAGGCTGCAGCTGAGGTCCCGCTAGATGGAACACTGGACACATAGGTATTCTGGGATCCTGCAAAGCTGTATAAGGACGGCCTGTCTGCATTGTAGCGATTCAGAACAGCTTCAGTCAAACCCTCTCTGCAACTCTCGGTCATAAGCTGAGAAATCTGAAAGAAAACATGACAAATAAATGAGAAACAGTTTTGAAAGGGTAATGCAGATTACTAAGTGAAGTTCATAAGAGGATGACTAACGTATTTTATTATATTTGTTATTATTGAACTGTTTTTTGTTCTTTCTCTGATTAATTCAATTACTTTACCTCACTTTATCCCTGTAGGGTATTGTTCACTGAAATCAAGTTCACACTGGTAACTCAGATTTTTAAATATATTAAAAGCACAGATAAGTACATACCCATTTAACATTTATTACATAAACACATATATCTAGGCAACTGATTAATGAAGATTAAGGCAATATTTTTGGTTTTTATGTATTTGAAGATGCACTAATATAATTTTCAGCTGATAAAAAAATATAGCCAGTCAATAATGGAGGACAAGAAATTAACAGTCCCTGTCAAAAGGAAAAGTCACAATTCTGATAATCCAGACCAACTCTCCCATCTTTGTAATTTGCATTTCTTATATCCTAAGATTAATGACCATTATGGCAACGCTATTTTTTTCTAGTTTTACCTGGTGTCTCCAAATTTAATTTGTAAATATTATTTTTAATATGTATTCAATAGACAGCATAACAACTGTTGGAAGGAGATTAAATATAGGAACAGAACATAAACATTTAAATTTAAATAAGCAGAGCATTGTGGTTAAAGGCAGAGGTTACCAAATTTTTGTATGTCTAACTGGCAGCTGCTATAAAGACATACATGGAGTTGTAGGGACAAAGTGAGAAAAAGTGTATCTAAAATAGATTAATGGATGTATTAATAGTGATTTTTCTTAATATTTCTTCTTAAAAACAGCTCTACAAGTAACTAAAACAGATACATTTTTGTGAGACTTTCAATAATCAAAATGTGGAAAGTGTTATTATTTCTGCATCTCAACTTGAAAATTTAATTGTGTTGTATCTGAAGTACAAATCTGTTTCACATATTCATAATGTCTGTCAGGTTTCTGCATACAGTATAAAGATGCTGTTAGGTCTATTGGTATTCATGAAATGCCCTTGTGATCTGTACATATGTTGTTTTTATATGTGCATGTAAATTCCAGCCACAGAATGATACTCCCACGGTGTTTTGCATTTTTGATACCAGCACATACTGTATTCCTGACTAAAAAACAGGTGTTCCAGCTGGAAGTGGAATGGATAATCCACACACTTTTTACATTTTCCACACTTAATAATGTTAATATTAAAATAATAATGTTTATGTTCAGTCTAGAAACTCATGTATAATGAAACAGGCTCATGAATAAAAAATAAACTCTTCTTTTTTTTAATGATCACTTAACCTCACTAAAACAAACTCGCTCAAAAAAAGAACAAATCAAAGAAAATGTGGAAGAGTGCTTTGTTTTGGTGTAACGTTGCACTGAGTAATTAAGTATTACAACTACATCAATAAATCATAGCTACTTAAATCTTCTTGACACAGGCGCAGCAACTGACATTTCACTGTTTGGAACCCCTCCAAGTAAACTGTGTGCCTGTATTATGTACTCAATATCAGCTTTCATTTTTAAATGATTTAACCTTAAACAAGCGACCACATTCACATTACCAGTCTTTTTTTTATACTGAAATATGTATCAGGATGGTGTAGTGGGACAGTGGATATTGCTGCAACTTAACAATTTCAATTGTTTGAATCTCAGCCTCATCAAAACTTGTAAGAAAGAAAGAAAGATTATGTGTATCCCTGTTCTGAAAGCACACTTTAATCAAAAGCATGTCAAATGCGCTTTTTTAAGTAACATAATGCCTATTTTCAAAATTCCCAAAAGCATTGACAAAGTCAATCCTACAGATTTCTTAAAGATGAACACTTAACTATAAACTCAAGGACACATTGTGAAGACTGATGCAATAAATATTGAAAGAAAATGCACTTCTTTACAAAAAGAAGCAATAAATAACTGAATATGTGAGTAATCTTAATTTTAAAATGTATGATGCCTACAGACTCCTGTTCAAGAATCCCAGGAAATTGCAATGAACGGCAGGTAGCACAATGAGGGGTGCAAGACATGCAGTTGTATTGAGACTCGAGCTCAGCTGGGTCTACACTGGCCACCGACTAATCAACCTGCAAACCCTCTACTCAGCAAAGGTACTCTAGAGCAATAATGGAAATAAAAAGGATGTGCATCCAGGACAGACAACAGGAAAATCCTATTCACATAATAAATTATATGAATTTTGGACAAACTAAGCTGTCATTGAGTTGAAGCACGGTCCGTACTGACCAATGTCTAAGTGAGATATTTGCACAAAATGGCAATTATTTTCTCCCATTTGTAAAATTACTTAATGTCCTAAAATATGTACAAACATAGCCTAAATGTTCAGAGCAAAGAAGAGAAAGTCTTACAATATCTTACAATATTTGTTCTTATGGTTGACTGGTCAGCAACCTTATGATCTGTAAGTACAGACTGTCCCTAAATCTAATGTCTATCTTGTTTTCCTTTCTAAAGCAGAGCGTGTTGGATATGTTAGGAATAGAAGGCAGCACTTTGTCACAGTACTACATGATCTTGGGCCAAGAAGGCCTACCTGAATGTAATGCAGCTAGTGAAGACGGACTGTAGAAGTTCCAAGCTGTCCTCAGACATCCAAGGAAGTAAAGGCACTGATGAGCCTTTTTCAAAAGCTGAAATGTGTTGTGTGCCTTCAGTTAAGGGGTGATAGTCACTTCAAGACATTTAAAGCTGCTCACTATTTCATCAGCATCCCTCCCAAAGTAGATGGAAGTGTGGCCTACCTGGTTTCGTTGCCATTGAGAATCAGATTGTTATCCTGGCTCCATTGAGTGAGCAGGTAAACCTCTTCCCTGCAAGCTGTCTCATCGTTGTTCGTGATTAGGCCTGTGATGGTTGTGTCATCAGCAAATTTAATAACAGAGCAGTGTCTGGTCACATACTCATAGGTGATTAAATAGTACAGATCGGGGCTCAGCACACTGCCCTGTTAGATACCAGTTCGCATACTTATTAGTACCCAAATAGTATGTTTTAAGTTTTGGAAAAGTAATTAAAATTACAATGGTAGTACCTATTCTAGTATGTATATTAGGTCTTTTCTAAATATGAAGCATGCCTCACTGTCATACATCCATGTTTAAGACTACTTCAGTTGAAAGTGGACAATGCAGGACAATGATAAATGGTTCTCTGTTGCACATTCATGAATTTAAATAACCAGGGTAAGCTTGCAAGGGTTAAAAAAGTTTTAAATTAATTCCTTTTTGCCTTAGGCAGAGGCAAAAAACAGAGTACGCCTTTGACGTAATCCAATACTATTACAAAATGCATTATTTAAAACTGCTAAGGTAAGAAACAATAAATTCATAGGACACAAGGGAAAATACAGTAAAATTCTATAGACCATCCAATTAAACAAGTCTTGTAACTGAACACTGTTTTAAACACATATAACACACTTGACGTTATGCTATACACTTGTGTTTGAACAAGAACAATATTTTATATTCAGCCAAAGTGTAAGGTTGCAATAAAGAATGTAAATACTTGCATACAGTTGTGGAAATGGGCAAATAAGTGAACCATCATTCTCCCTATAGCACTTGGAGGAGATGAAGATGGCCAGCCACTTGCTACAGTCATGTTTTAGTTTGCTTTACTTTGCAAACTGGAAGAAAATAAGCTGACTGTTTTTTTTGTTTTGCATGACTGGATCTAATGTTATGTTTTTAAATTATAACCAAGGTACAGGCTGAAAGCTTGATGATGATGGCATAAATTTTCTCCAGAAAATTGTCATTCCTTAATGGTGCATGCCTGCCAAACTTTAAAGTGAAATGGAAAACATTTCCAGCAAATTATTGAACTATAAGTTTAATCAGATACTACACTTGACTGTTTACTGTATGGTGGTAGTGCCCTGTAAGAACTGCTCGATGCTCTATCAACTCTGCATATGTACCTTTTGTTGTCCTGCTGACATCACTGTACCTGACTGATAGGAAAACACATTGTACAGCTCCTTGTAACATGCGATCTTCAGGTACATGGAGTTCTGTTATTACATGCCAGCTGTACCTGCCATATACAGCAGCAGCAGAGTGAGTAAAACCTATTAAATGAATTCTGTGCAAACCTGCATTACCAGGTAATTACATTACCTCTCAAACCAAACCTGTCAAAGAAATTGAAATAATGAGCTTGGGAAAAACTAAAGCAGCCAATCATGGCAAAGTAGGGTGCTCCTGTCTCTTGTAAATGCAACACACATTTTGCAAGAAGTAACAATAAAAGTAACTGAAATGTCATGGTATACCTTTTCAAAATAAAAAATGGATAAGCAAAACCCTAATATATTATGCAATTAAGAATGGACATCATATTTAAACCCTATTTTTTTCCAGTGCAGTTGAGTTTTATAAAGATAAAGTAGCCAAGGTTCAAGATTATCCAGCAATTTAAATATCTAGGCCAGGGTAAACAGTACATTATCTCATAATCAAGAAACTGTAAGAAAATTTAATGTAGTATTGAATATTTCCTATTTCCGGACAATATTTTCAATTTCTCCTCCTCCATGCCTTTTTGATGCTCAGCTATGTCAGCTTCACTTGCCGTATTTAATGCATTGTATATGCCTTTTGCATTGTCTGTTACTATATATATATATATATATACAGGGTGACACAGAAAAACGGGAACTTTTGAAAACCCAATAAAAATAGAAGAAATCCAACAAAAAAATTTTATTGACAGCAATTGAACCACTACAACTTGCCTTTTAAGAGACAGTACTCCAAATTATCAATGTCTGAAAATTACAATGTAGATGGCATCCTCCTGTGTGTATGCATTCTTCCAATCTGCTGTTGAGGTTCCCCATTGATCGCTGCGATATCTCAGCTGGGATACCACGAATTTCGTCTTGAATTCTTTGTTTCAATTTATTCAGTGTCCTTGGCCGAGTCGTGTAGACCCGACTCTTAAGGTAGCCCCACAAGAAAAAATCACAAACAGACAAATCCGGTGATCTTGAGGGCCAGGGAATGTCACCGAATCTTGAGATGATACGGTTACCAAACAATTCTCGCACAGCTGCCATTGATTGTCTTGCAATTGATTACTAAATTACTAAATGGCGAGATTGTTTACAGCTCAAGGTCCCTGTTCCGCAGTGCTACCAACTGTACATGGCTGCCACTACGCATTTCAAAAGTTCCCGTTTTTCTGTGTCACCCTGTATATACTACTGTATACATTATATATATCATGTGCGCACACACAGGGGGTAGCTTAAGGGCTCTGATGATTGTAATTCTCCTCTGCTCTAATGGTTGGGGCTGTACCGTAATACCTTTTCTCTTCTGTCCTCTGAAGACCAGAAGATTGATGGCTATAACTTCACTGACGTCATTTTCAGTGTCCGTCCACCTGGCCCTGCCTTTTCCTGTCAAAAAGAATTAATACCAGAACATCTGCTGTCTTGAGGCAGTTCAATTGGGAACTCACATCTGAAATGATGAAATGATGTTTCCACAGTTACTGTGTTTTTGTTTTTTTTTAATTATTATTTATTTTGTAATTTCCACATCAGGTCTTCATCCTCTATCGAGGTTTTTAAATCTCTGCTTAAGTGTTGCTTTCTTCCGCATTTCACTGTGTATAATGGGTTTGTGGCGGATGGTTTATTTATATTTATATATATATACTGTTAGTATTTGTGGGATTTACCATATATGTCACAATATATTATTGTCCTGATACAATATTATTTTAGTTTTTCGTGTTTTAAGGTATTGAGTACTGTAATACAGATGTACATACATTACATACATTATACATATGCATTAGGCAGCAACATTAACCTCTGTGCCGCCTTATCACCCTTCTCATTAAACTTTTTTTCTCTTTTCATCTAGGTTCAATTAAATCTATTTTCCTATTGGTCAAATGTAAAAATCTATTACATCTACTAAAAATAACCATTGACTCATTTCATCTCACTTATTTTTTTTAATTGAGAAAATGCACTTCAAGTATCTCAGCAATCTGTAAAATAAAATTAGAAATACTCATTTATGATATTTACTGACCTATAAACACATCAGGATATTGTATAACTTTACCTCTGGGTGAGCCTTTGTGATGTAATCTCTTATGTTTGTAACAAGTTTGTCAACTAATAATTGAGCATAGAATGTTTTATAATTTAAATATTATTAGAATATATACAAATTATCTGCATATAAATTAATGGGGGTACATACTGTATATCTACATTGCCATAACATAAATAACTAAGTACTGTATTCAGAGAAACATGTTAAAAGTTATTCAGTTCTCTAGTCTACTGAGTTGTTTGCCTCATCCTCTACTCCCAAACTAAGCTTGTTAGCTGTTCATAAAGCTCCATCAGTTTTTAACATTAAACCAAGCCTGAAGCCCACCTCTTCCATCTTGCATTTTGGAATTGTCCTTCCTGCATTCCCATTTTTCAGTGTGCCATGTCTCCTGTAATTTTTATTGTGCTCATTTACTTTTAAGAGTTTTACTATCTGGTAATCTTGCCAGCTTTGTAAATGCCCTTTGAAGATGTACTGTACAGTGTTACTGAAGCTATATAAAATAAAAACTAATTGAGACTGACAGAAAACATATATTTCATGTTCTAGCCTCAGAATACTCACACTACCTCTGGCACTATGCATATTTTATGTTACCAATAAAAAGGATAGTAATGTGAGCATGCTAATAAATATTGTTTTAAGGGAGGAGTTGAAACAATCACCTCTATCTAATAAATATCTGTTACTTCTTGTTACCAAACCTGTGAGATGTAGAGGCACATAGGCTCTTATGTTATCATTTCAACTTGGCTAAGACTTTTATTCTTACCAAAAAATGACATCCAAAAACAAAACAACATAAAAAATAAACGTCTTCATTTTTTAACTGATAAAGCTGCTTACAGCAAGGGGCTCTTAAACACTTCCTGCAGTAAGTTCTCCACGTGTCCGACTGACCCATGTTAGAAAAATGTGGGTTTACAGAAGAAATGAATAATACAAAAAAGAAGTTGCTGTGTTGATGAAGAAATAGGGGAAAAAGGCTGAATTTAAAGAGAACTGAAAGAAGGGGAGAATTGCTCAAGATATCAAGAAAAACAGGAAAAAAATGTAGAAAGACTCAGCGATATCAAAGGAAACATCTCGTCTCATCAAATTTACAAACCCACTTGAGCCAATTTACTTGTGGGGGGGGGCAAAGTCTGAGAAAGTTATGAATCAAATTTAATACCACAGTATTAATTTAATAATACCACAGTGCATTACTGTATATAAAGATAAAAGAAATAGCAAATACAAGTTGAAAAGTTTAGTAGATGGTATAAAAGCTAAATGAAATTGAAAAGAATGAAAAAATAAATGTGTGAAACAAGGACATGGCAGTGAAACATGTGAAAAAGGAAGTGCACCAGGATGTGAAGATTTTACCTTTAATGTTTTTTTTTAAAAATTGGGAGATAATGAAGACAGATGAACTGGAGGGATTTCAAGAGTCACTTGAGTAAAGGGAAACTGTAATACCAATGAGAACAGAAATAATAACATTAACTCCAAAGACTCATGCGAATGACAAGATAACCTTACTTGGCCAGGTACAAGTGTAATACATCAGGATTACAGATGAAAAGGCATCTAAAACTTATATCTTTTAGAAGAAACAATAAACTCCAAGCAAAATAGAAGACGTACAGTATGTACCACAATTCATTACTCCTAGGTAGAAAAGAAATGGATATAAAGACATAAAGAGTATGATAAAATTTAATGTAAAGATTATACTTATCTCAGTTTAGAGTGAGGTAAGACAAGTAATCAACCTATCATCCGATATTTTATATTTTTTGTATTGAAACATTAGCGAATAAAGAAATGGCATAATATTGAAAGAATAGCAACACCATGTAGCAATAATCAGATGGTAAAACTGTTAGTACAATAATCAGAAGAACTGAGAGAATAATGACACAGTTATTAACCTTTTTGAAGCATAAGGATCAAATCTGAATTTGTGGAAGTGTGAGTGCGTACTGCTGGGCAATTCGAAGTAATAACCAAAAAATGGAATGTACAGTAGGGGAAACAACCTGCAAACTTTTAAGGATTCTGTACAGAAACAGTACACAGATAAGAAAAATTGACAGACAGTGGAAAAGAATATATAGTGAAAAATAGCATTTTACAAATGATGGACAAAAATGAAAATTTTGACAGAGATGATATTGGTTCAAGTGATGATATACAATTTAGCACTACCATGAAAATAATCATAAATAAGATATGCAGAACTAGGATATATCGTATGTGGGGATCAACATGATAAAAAACGGCAAAAATGTAATGATGAGTGGAAAATATAAAAGAGGAAAAATCACCCTTAATCTGAATAAACTAAACTCCTTGAAGATTTCTGCAACAGCGATAGACTTGGTAATAAATAAGGAAAGGGACGAAGTCTACATGCTTGTTAAGATACCTTTATAAAAACATTATTAAAAAGGCAAGGTTATACTGTTTATCAAGAGACAGCTGCCTTTAAATGAAGGGATCAAAATAAAGTGCAAGCCTGAGAATATTTGAAGAGGGCAAATAAAATAGAAAAGTGTGGGAGAATTTGAGAGAAATTTAATAAAAGAATATTGAAGATAGCAGCATGCAAGTAAAATATTATTTGCATGAAATATTATACATAGTTTGACAACAAATAGCTGACAAAACCAGAAATAATTAAGAAAACGACTTAAAGAGGGTGCCAGTGTAGCTGTTACCTACACATTTAACAACGTAAGAGTAGAGACCAGCAAAAGAGCGCACCATTTCAAAGGACAGAATGCAATGAAAAAAAATCACATTTTTTAATGGTGTAGAATAGCTCAAGAAGTCTAAAGAAAAGTGGCAAAAGAATGGCATGGATTATGAGCGCTCAACTGATTAAAAAAGATGTTGGTGATGTCAGGAATTAAAAAAAAAAAACAACAAAGACAGAAAAGAAATAATGGATGGTAATACAGTAAATGCTGAGAAGGAATTTCTATTGTGGGCAAGAAAGAAAATGACATGTCATGACATTCTCAAACCCACTTAGTCGAAAATCAGGAAACCTTAGTCAATCTCAGCAGAAAACATAAATCTCCGACGGTTGAAAATGGTATATTACATGAGCAAAATGAGAGCTGATGTAATTATGTAAAAGCAGTAATAAAATTAGAGGTTATGCAGCGAAACATTACAGAAATGTTTATTGGATGAAGGCAAAAGAATATTGGAGAATTACAGGGGCAGAATGTCAACAGTGGACAACATTGAAAGAACAACTATGAATATTAATATTGATTCAGACAAAAGCCCAAGGGTAACTAAGCATTCAAGATTACTGACTGAGAAAGGTGAAGCATGGTGTGGTGATGTTGTTGAAATAAACCAGTAGCTCTAGCTATAGCATGAAGGTTTTGCCATATCTAGTCAGAATTCTGAGAGGGAAATTCAATACAATTGAAAGAGAAACAATTTAAAAGTATTGGTTTTAGGTATTGGAAATTAGACAGTGATAGGGAATCCCATTTTGAATAACAACAGCTATTAATTTTCTCAATCCTGGCATTTATGGTCAGGGTAACAGAGAGCCAGAGCCTATCCCAACAGCAATGTCCACAATGCAAGAAGGAAGTAAAATCAATTCACTCCATAGTGCAGTTACTCACAAATCCAAAGTCACCCAGAATCTGTCAAAAAGGGACAAATGGAACTGATTCTGGAAGGAATCTTCATGAACACAGGTAAACAATCAAACAACAAACAAAGGATACTCATGAGTTTAAGTACCTTGAGATGGCAACACCAATTACGGTGCCATCACATCATCTACCTTAACGAAAGGATAAGTGTCTGTGTGCCTGTCTGTCCAGTTGCTATTCATCTGTCATTCCAAAAGAGGGCACATCACAAACATTTTTAGTAATAAAATGCATTGCAGTTGTCATTCCAACAGATGGTGCATCACAAACATTAACACTGCTTTTACCAATCCCATACCAAATGGCATAAAACAAAGACATATGCATTGCATGGCACACTGCCAACATTAACACTGAGGTATACGTTGATTACTTAGATTTCTTAGACAGGTAGCACAGCTAGTTGTCTTGATAAAATGTGTAATGCAACGCAGAACCAACATTTGTTCTAGGGTGAAATATGCTTATGTAACTTTGACATTGACTGGAATCAAACAGCAGTGTTAACACTAAAGAGATAATGAAAGTTTATAAAAAAATAGGAAAAAAAAACATTTTTTGGTAAAGCTATTCCTACTTTCAAAGGCTTCAGGAGAGTTTATACAGATTCCTTTTAGATCCACAGACGAATATTCTGCACCAAAATGTTGATTTCCCCACAGCCTGCCTGAACAATTATTCTCTTTAAAAAATCAATTCCAATTAGTGCCACTCATATTTGAAGTCAGTTTATAGCAACCAACTGAAATCAAATCAAAAGCTTGAAGCAGTTAAGAAACAGATCAGGTTGAAAAGCTAAACAAAAAATGAAAACACAGCTCATTATCAATAAAAGCCAGGGAAAACAGCCGTTTGGGCTCTTTCTAATGAGATCATCAGAGAGGAGACACCCACCTCTGCCATGTTGCCAATTAAAATGGTGGAAACCTGAAAAGCATTTGCCATCTGTTGTATACAAATAAAAGAAGACATTCATTTGCTACTTTGACATTTGCACAGCCTTATAATGAGGGGTTCAACTTCCAGGACCTGCTGTCTCTTCAGTCACCTCTGGTCATGTAAATTAGGCAGCGCTCTGGTATTTGCAGGTACACAACCGATTACATTAAATGATCTGGTAATTGACAATAGCTTATCAGGCAAATCTTTCATCTCTTTCTCACTTTTTGAACTTGCTCTTTAAAAAAATAATTACCCACAGATTTAAAAATGCACTACCTTATAATTAATAAACTTAGCATCAATAATGTGGTTTCCATTTTTAGAGACAACTTTTCTAGCTAATGAATCATTTTGTTTGCTAAAGCTCAGGTCATACCTCTGGTCTTTACATCGTAAAGCTTTGTAGTTTGGGTAAGCCCCTTAAGACTTTTACTGAATACATGACTGACTTTCATAAATCATTAGCACATGGTTATATTTTACATCACAGAAGAATGACATTAACTACATACACTCATTTACAAATTGTTTGAGCCATTTATTCTGGCAGCATTTTGGAAGGAACCTTCATGAACACAGGTAAACAAGTAAACAACAAATAAAGGATATTCATGAGTTTAAGTACCTTGAGATGGCAAGACCAATTACAATGCTATCGCAGCATCTACCATAATAAAAGGATATGTGTCTGTGTGTTTGTCCAGTTGCCATGCATCTGTCACAAACATTTTTAGTAATAAAATGCATTGCAGTTGTCTTTCCAACAGATGGTAGGTATATCACAAACATTAACACTGCTTTTACCAATCCCATACCAAATGGGATATAACAGAGGCATATTCGTTGCATGGTGCACTGCAAACGTTAACGTGTTATATGTTGATTACTTAGATTTCTTAGACGGGTAGCACAGCTAGTTGTCTTGATAAAATGTGCATTACAAAGCAGAACCAACATTTGTTCTAGGGTGAAATATGTTTGTGTAACTTTGCCTTTGACTGGAATCACACAATGATGTTAATACTAAAGAGTTGTTGATGATGATGATGTGAGCAGCCAAACAAAAAATGTGTTGCCAGTTAATTCCGATGTGCACACATACACAATTTATACATGCCAAACATACACATACTTCTTTGGGATTTGAAAGAAAATGCAGCTCTAGAAAAAACAGATACATGGAGACAGTATGAGCTTCATATAGATAATAACCATCTTGCACATCTAAGCCAGGTGAAGCAGCAGTGCCAAAAACTCTGCCAGCCAAATACCCAATATGAATAGTCTCCTCTCCACGGGATATATTTGGAATGAATGGGTTTGGAAAAATATGGTTGGAATTACCTGCATCAAAATTTAGCCCAGAAGCACTTTGTTCTTTTCATTTCCATTTATAGGCTTAGCAGATGCTTTTTTCCAAAGCAACTTACAAAAGAGGTCAACATATTCGAATGAACATGGAGGACAGTTTGGGAAAAAGTGTTACAGGAAAACGTTGCAAAATTAATCATCACAAGTGAACAGCTCAGAACAAAATACAAGCTATTAAAAATGCGTAGATTACAAAAAACTAGTTGGACAGAAATTCACTAAACAAGGTAGTCTTCAAACGCTTCTCAAACACATTGAACTGTGAATTGGTTTTGAAACAAAATCTTTTCAAGATATCACACTACTTCATGATTAGCAAAAATATAGATATAATAAATATATATATATATATATATAATTAATTTGCAATATTGTAAGGTTTCACATAAGAAGAAAATCATCATATAAACTATAAAAAAAGATAACACATGTTTGCAGGTGTAGCACTTGTTAATATGTATTATCTCTTGGTAACATCCAGTTAATTAAATGGCATGGTGATATCCTGATCAAAGATCTTTTCTTTCATTGAAGTGCCAAGGCTACACTTTCTCTCTGGAAGGCTAGTCCACACTTACACCCTTCTTCATAGAATTTCAGACTTAGAAATCAAAACCATTCAACCACTGAACCACAGAAAAGAAACCGAAGAAAGTGACTCCTGTGTGGCGGTGAATGTGCATTTTAGGTAAAAAAATCAATAATGGTTTCTTTTTATGTAGACGCATTAATAAAATCTTGTGCTTCTCCCTACTTGTCAAGGTGGATAGCTTTCTTTGATCACTGATCCAAACTTGTGAAGAAACCTGAGTCTGTTGGAAATCTCATGAGTGCACATCTCAAGCTAAAAACAGAAGCCTGATGATTTTTTTTTTAATGTAAACTCACTCTTAACCACAGTGTAAATGGTTATTGAATGAAGCAAATAGATAATTATTTTTCAGATATTTCTTAATTTAGATAAATCTCCTTCAAATGTTAAAAAATGATAAATATACATGTGTACAAATCCTTAGTGTACTAGAATGACATGTTGAATGTAGAATTATCCATCCATCCATTATCCATCCCGCTATATCCTAACTACAGGGTCACAGGAGGTCTGCTGGAGCCAATCCCAGCCAACACAGGGTGCAAGGTAGGAACAAATCCTGGGCAGGGCGCCAGCCCACCGCAGGGCACACACACACACACACCCACACACCAAGCACACACTAGGGACAATTTATAATCGCCAGTGCACCTAACCATGCATGCCTCTGGACTGTGGGAGGAAACCGGAGCGCCCGGAGGAAACCCACGCAGACACGGGGGGAACATGCAAACTCCACGTAGGAGCTGCGAGGCAGCAGCGCTATCCACTGTGCCACCATGCCAGCCCCATTTGATATCATTTAACATAATTAAATAATTGGCTAATATAGCATTTGCTTTTCTTTCATGTTCAGCGAGACAAGGGTTGTCACATATAGATTTCAAATCAGCAGATCTTTTCCCACTGTAGCCGGAGGAAAGAGGGAGAGGTCTTTGTAGAGATGAATTATCACCTGGAGCTCCATTCACGTCCTCTCAACCCTACATCCCCCTTACCAATTCAACACACGTGTTCCCTAGGCTGCAGTGTTCACATTCTCTATTAAATATGATGTAAGATAAATTAATTTAATTTTATCCTTTTCATTCAAGAACGTGAATCTTTGGAAGAGTAACACATAGGCAATGGAGTAACAATTTTCACAATGCAGTCATTACCATTAAAACTGTGGCAGTCATGCTCATATATGGTGTCAGGCTCATATCAAAATTAAATAAGTCCTCTTTTACCTCTACCAACTCTAAAAAGGGAGGAAACCGGAGCACACTCAAGCAGAACATGCAAACTCCACACAGGGAGGACCCGGGAAGCGAACCCCAGTCTCCTAACTGCGAGGTAGCAGCACCACCAACTGCGCCACCATAATGTAGAATTAATTGAAGCATATTTTTGAAATATTCTGAATTCCCCCCATTCTTGGTCTTATTAATCTGATATGATTCAGTAAATACATTTTCTCTTTTGCTTAAATATAGAATAATATCCAAATCATGTACATATGACATTACAAGATAGCATTTCAATAAAAATACTACCTAAAGTAAAAAGTTTGAAATGCCCTAGAAATAAAAAATGGAGAATTTAGAGTTTGCTGCCAGAAGTATGTAGGTTAGAATTCTGCCAGGAAAACTGCATTGAATCAGTATGACAGTGGTCCATCTGTAAATCTGTACTGTACTCTATAATCTGTCTTTGGCAAGGAACAGTTATAATTCCATTTTTTTAAAGATTTATAGCTTCTTCTCTTGAGAAACACTCCTTTTATTTCATTCTTGTAGCTCTGCTCTCATACTTTTGAAAAGAACTTTGAATCAGCAGACTTCTAGGAGCATCTTTTGACAATATAATCAACACTGAGTACGTGTACTGGCAGCTTCCAGAGTTCACCTCTCCATACATGGTGTCTGATGAACTGGAAATTAGCACGATTTACCAGCAACTGGTATGGTACCAAGACTGCAGAAGCAATAGACAAGTCTCTCGAGAGGTGTCCAACAGGTCAAAGAGTGATAAATGACTAATAACTGGACTAAATTGATTAGCCAGGTTTAGTGGCGAAATCTAGGCAGCAGCACTAGTAAATTATTGAGGAGAACTGAACTACATTAAAAAAGCTCAACTGGTCATGACCTTCTAATAGGTTAATGCATCTTCTTTATTTTTGATTTGCTAGTGCTGTCACTCGCCTAAATTAAAGGTGTGATGCTGTCACAAGACACATGTATTCAAACAGCTTTGTATCCATTTTTCCCTAGACAAGCATTGATTGCGGACTAGTTGGCATGCTTTTATAAAAGAACATACAGAGATGATAATACTTAAGCATTTAACTTAGGTATTAAAAGGTCATTCAGAAAAGAAAAAAGGGGATGCATTAGCATCAGCTAAGCCAAACTGAAACACCTGCTGTGTCTATTTAAGCATTTTTACATTTCTGTGTACATGGATGGTAGAAATGGATGGCACAGTGGGGATTTTGCCTTAAGACTCCAGGACTTGCTATGAATCCTGGCCTGAAAAGGTTTATTTCTAAGATGTGCTTTTTCTAATCCTATCTCAGAAGCACTCACTCTCACTCAGTTAACCAGGGGATGTGAATTGGACTGTTGTGACAAAATATGAGTTGTGCTCTTCAGCGAACTGGCATCACTACCTATGACCCTGGATTTAGAGGGTACAGAGCATGCATGCATTAAAGTCCGAAACACACTGAAAATGAAAAGCGCCAGATGCAGGTATTATAAATAGTAAGAAGATTCAAGACAACTGTTCATCACTATTGTGTGCCAAAAATGCAACTACAGCTGTATAATGTGATTACACGTCATATTTGTCGCTGTCATCCTCTGATGCCTTTAGTAGTTCAGCAAAAAAGATATTATGGTCTAAACGTAATAGGAGGTACCTGCAAATACAATATGTGCCTATCACACTTGCTCAATGCATCTCTCATTTACAAGTTTTCTCATATAGAAATGCTGTCAGGATGATTTGTGATTTGGTCCTTGGACGATTGTGTCATACAGTGGACTGGCATCCTTCTGCAAAGCCACCAGAATGGACCAGAACAGCGCAGTGGCCTTGCTCTGAATAAAGATGGAAGGACAGAGGCTGAGGAATTCTGATTCTAATAGATCAATTGGGCTGTTGAAACAGCTCCACTGCCAATAATTTATTTTTTCTTTTTCAAACTCATTCTTGAAATAGATCACAAAACAGGTGTCAGAAACAACAAAATAATATAAGTGAATAGTTTCAACTAATAAGAACTTGCTTTAATGGCTACTAGTGTGCAGAACTGCTTAGTCGTCAGAGTAAAATAATACTTTACGAAATAAAGTCAAAAAATATTTTGCAACTTCATATTTAAGGATTACTGTTTTATGAAGTATAACCCTTACTAGGCTGACAGTTTCTGATGGTACTATATAAAATAAAATTGAATTAGAGAAAGCTTTGCCATGAAACCAACACCAGGAATTTATTAAATCTCAAGAGCCAGAACACCAGCCTATTATTTTAAAAGATTTGACATTTAATTACTCTAAACATTAGGTGCTGGAGTGTGTCAGAGTTTGCATTTTGGCTGAGATTAGTTAAAAAAGAAAAAAAAACAAAAGTAGACAGCCTTTGCACATACTATACATCTGGCAGACCTTTCTCTGCCCCTTAAAGGGATACACCACCTTAAAAAAGATATTTATTTTATATTTTACTTACCCAATAAAGTTTGTAGTGACAGCTGAAAAAGATTTTTAAACTAATGTTTTCAAGCAAAATGGAGAAAAAAACATTTATGATCGTTCCTCCCCCACACTATGCGACTCTTCAATTCCACCCGGGGGAGTATATGCTAACATTATTCAAAGTTATTGTCTGTTTTTACATGCATTTTTATTACTCTTTAATTTAATATTGTTTTTTGTATCAGTATACTGCTGCTGGATTATGTGAATTTCCCCTTGGGATTAATAAAGTATCTATCTATCTATCTATCTATCTATCTATCTATCTATCTATCTAT